>CALNHX010000369.1:0-352884 GCA_940337035.1 Agriotes lineatus
ACCATCTCTACTCCGTCGTATATACTAGCGGCACTTCATCAAACAAAAGATTTACTAACATCGGTTTTTTTAGTTCTGTATATTATTAACATTCTCTCACGAATAATAAGTGTATTTATTTCCCACTGCAATTAACCAAAGTATCTGCTGATTTTTAGGTACTTGATCATTAGAATCTGTACAGCCGATATTTTGTTTAGCGTCAGTCTATTTTAGCCGAACCTGTTTCGGCTTCGTGGCAGTCCTAGTTTAACTGCCAGTTTGGTTTATTTGTTCTTTTCAAATTCTTCATAAGCATCACACACAGAAGAATCATCTTGCCCTTTGCTTTTTCAGTTTCGTTCATCTTCTGTACTGATCAGGTCTACATTGTGATCAATCTCACGACCTTCTTCACTGTTACCTGCTTTGTCTTCTTCCTCATGCTCTTTCTCGTTTTCACCTTCTTTTAATCCTTTATCACTATTGATTCGTGGAAAAAATTCATCTTGATTGTTTTGGGTTTACCTGATTGATTTTAATCAAGGATCCACCTATATGGGTCTCGCCAAGTGCCATAAGCAAACGTGTATTGTGCAATGTTTTATCTTTATCAATAAATTCTGGTTCAATGTATTTTTATACTGGGTGATTATAAATGCTCTTTCATCAAGTTGCCTTTGAAATATTTGCTGTATGAATAATATGTTGGTGGCACTGTGAGTCTATATCAAATTCGAGGTTAGCAGGTTATGTTCTGCGTCAGTTTTGACACAAAACCTAACCTGCTAACCTCGAATTTGTTGACATCTAAGGCTGTTATGATTCATAACAGCTGTGGTTTGTTCAATAGTTTGTCGGTTGAAGTATGGTAATGGTTGCCATGTACAGTAAAAGAATATTAACGTACAATACATATATGACTTAGTTAGAGCAGGATTGAGATGCGAAGACACCAGTAAGTGACGTCATTGGCAGCGTTTATTTGTTTTTGAAAAGGGGTCACAACATCACAATTCAGAAAATTTACAAAAACTACAGAATAAAATACACACGCCACGCTTAATCGAACAAAGCTCACAAACAAAACTTAGAAAACAGTAAATAGCCAATGTTTGTCTGCGTGTTGTGATTCAGGTAGAAAACTTTAGAAATGCCGAGAAATATATTTAGCCGACGCTACTGTCAAAGAGAACAGAGAACGTTACCTCTTACGTAATGGACCTGTCTGACACAAAATCAACTTTAGCGCAGCTATGATGCTGGTGTCTTTTCATTTCAATTTTGCTGTACCGGTCCATATTTGTATATGGAAACAAAGGCTTAATATCCTAAAACCGATAAATAATATTTATTCTTGAAACTTTTATCAGTTATTGCAATTGACTAAAAAATTATGTATGATACACGGACGAAACAAAATATTTTGGTACTCATTGTTGTTGCCTCGTCCAGCAATATACAGAAAATCTTTCGAAATATTTAATTTTTCATCCTTATAACATAAAATACTATTGCTGTAGATAGGGTGACCACCTCTCAGGGTTTCACCCGGAGTCTCAGGTTTTCTACACCGCGTCTCCGGGCTCCGGGTTTTGTAATAATTTCTCCGGGTTGCACTAATTTTGTAATAATGTCTAAATATGACTTAACCGTCCATTATATCAATGACAATTTAATGCATACACTAAAAACCTCGCAAACCGCAGTTTTTTGTTACTATGACAGCGGCAAAAGTTTGCTGTAACTTTTCCAGAGACAAAACGGAACCTAACCTTTAAAACGGTCTAATTCTGGTATTCTAATTTTCGCCTTGTTTGTTAATTTATATATATATAAGACAGCATACACAGGCCATAAAGGCCTATAGCTTAAAATAAAAATTACAAAATACACTGTTACAGACTCATTGCATTCATCACTATTCGTTTCCACTGGCTTCTCTGTTTGGCTTTCGCTCGCAGCCTATGTAAGTCTTCTTTTACCGCCTCTAACCACTTCTTTCGGGGCCTTCCTCCGCGTCTTCTTCCTTCTTCCCTCTTCATTACTTTTCTTGTACCTCTGTTCTCTGGCAACCTTTCCACGTGTCCCAGCCATCTGATTCTCTGCGCTTTGATGAACGGAATTATGGCTACTTGGTCGTACATTTCTGTTACTTCTTTATTTGTTTTTCAGTGCCACTCATTACCCACCTTGGTTCCTCCAAAAATTCTTCTTAGCATTCGCCTTTCCCAAACCTCGATCTTCTTTGTGTATTTTTTTGCTGAGGGTCCACATTTCCCTACCGTATAAAACTAGTGGTCTTAGGAGAGTCTGGTAAAATCCAATCTTAGTATTTCGAGCAATTTCTTTTGACCTAAATATATTATTCAGACTTCCTGCTGCTATATTTCCCTTTAGGATTCTATCTTCTATTGACTTCTAAATTACCTAATATGTAAATTAAATATGTATTCATTAAATTGTCCTACCGAATTACACTCGAGCTTTTTTTTTTCGAAGTAAACTTAACATTTACAATTCGAGTTTCCTTGCCTTTATCTTTTTAATCTAATTTCATCTGATACTAGAGCTAATTTACTTACGTATTTCTCGTTCTTTCGTGATTCTTATCTCTTGAGTCAATAATGGTTAAATTTTTCTTTTCAAACCTCGTTTATTGTGTTTGTATTCAAGTGTTTAAAATTGTCATTTCTCATTCGTAAAGTAATTCACAAAAATCATAATTTTTAGGTAACGTTGAGTCTTTCTTGAATAAAATCGTTATTATCTCCAAAACTGTTAACTTTAGAACAACGGTGCTCAACCGTCTTTATCTCTTTATTGATGCATCCCTTAGAATGTTAGCTGTTTCTCAAGCACCCCTGAACACCATTGTATGCATAATATTAGCATAAGCTTTATTATTGTATGTATGTATGTATGTATTATCGATAACCTCATTTTACCTTGCGGTGTAGATGCTGATGCATGGTGATGTGTTGAAATTGTTACTCTATCTCTTAGCTTTATTACTACAAAATAAAAAATCATTAATGATTGAGGGAGTATTTTACAAAAATGACAAAGAAATACAAAGAATACTATTTATATTTTTAGTAATTTAAATCACAAAAATACTAACAATAGAAAAATATTTATACAATAGATAAATCTATACCTCAAACATAACAATAATTCAGGAAATTAAGAGTATGTATATTTTTTTGTAAATCAAATTACAAAATATATGGATAATACATAGTACTAAATTTAATGAGACACTTGTCAAGGAGATATTTTCTACCAATAGAAGACTTAAGATTTTTCAAAAATGTACATATAAGGCTTTATGGTGTTGAAATTGGCAACCCATAATGTATTTGTTTTATAAAATACTATGTATTGGTTTTAAGAAAAAATTCAAACGACCTAAAACATTTTCAAGTCTTCTAATGGTAGAAAAGATTTGCCAATTTTCATTTGAATATTCTTTCCCAATGTACAGTGAGATGATATAAACCTCATTTTACCCCCCCCCCCCTTAGTATCTCTGTAAAGGTTGAGAATTGAAACTATGCGTATACGAGTATGAATTTTTTTGGCCAATTTGTGACGTACGATATGGGCAAGTATTTGGTTACACTCTGTATTATATTTGCTAACCATTAATAGTAAGGAATAAAAGCATTGTTTTTGTTTGCTTCCTTTTTGTTTACTATAAACATTCTGTATTCTCATTGAAGAAAACCTTTTTTTACTCAAGAAGGATCTCAGGGTTTGTATAAATTTAAAGGTGGTCCCCCTAGCTGTAGATCATCATGGACATAGTTTTAAAAAAATTGAGGTGTGTGTTCCATGTACCATGATCGTGTTACACATATTATATGGCTAACTCAGTTGATTTACCTTACGAAAGTCAAATTGGCTTATCCTTAAGAATGTTGTTTTGTGTTTACAAAAGATATTCTATTATTAAAAATATATATATATATTTCAGCATTACAAGCCCTTAAGGCCCAGAGCTTTGAAACAGATTGTCTTCCACTTCTTTCTGTATTTTGCAAGATTTTCCCAATCTTTTATTTTCAATTCTTTTAGATCCTGCTTCACGCAGTTCAGCCACTGTCTCTTTGGTCTTCCTCTTTTGTTTTTTCCTTCTGGTTCTTTGTTGAGTAAGGTTTTGGGTATTCGGTCTGGGTTCATTCTTATAATGTGTCCTAACCATCTAAGACGGTTCTGTTTAATTATATTAATTATGTTTGGCTCGTTGTACTGCTCGTATACTTCCTCATTTGTTCTGCGTCTCCAGAGGTCCCCTTCTCTTATACCTCCGTAAATTCTTCTGAGGATTTTCCGTTCGAAAATACACAGCTTGCTAATGTCTTTCTGCCGTAACACCCAGGTTTCACTTCCGTAGATGACAGTTGGTCTTATGATGGTTTTGTACACTTTTAATTTTACCGCGCGAGAGATATTTTTTGATATAAGCACTTTATTTAGAGCTGCTGCACTTCTCATGCCACTTGTTATTCTTCTCTCTATTTCATTTGTTTGGTCTCCGTTACTTGTTATCTCAGCGCCTAGATACACCATTGTTTTGGTTCTTTCCACTATGACCTCTTTGCTTCTGTCTTCACTTTTCACTTTTAAATACACTTCCGTTTGTTCTTTTGCTGAGCCACTTATCAGGTACTTCGATTTCTTTTCATTAATTGTTAAGCCAAACTTTGCTGCCTCTGTATTAACTTTTTTTACTAGATTTTTTAGCTCTTCTTGTGTTCTTGTTATTATGGTTAAGTCGTCTGCATATGCTAGTAATTGATATGGATTATTAAATATATCGCTGTTCTGTTTGACTTTGCAATTTCTTATGATTTTCTCTAGGACAATATTAAATAATACTGAGGACATCGGATCACCTTGTCTTAATCCTATTGTCGTAGAGAACTTTTCCGTCAGGTTGCTTTTTATTTTGACTTGGCTTGTTGTTTGTTCTAAGGTCATTCCCACAAGTTTTATTAGTTCTTCAGGAAATTTTAATTCTTTCATCGCTTGTAGTAAACTGGCTCGGTTTATTTTATCGTAAGCTTGATTGAAATCCAGGAAGATCATATGGAGTTGTATGTTCTTTTTTCCAAATTTTTCTTGTATTTGCCGTATAGTATGTATTTGGTCTATCACAGATCTATTTTGTCGGAAACCGCATTGATATTCTCCTAATATTTTTTCTGCATACTGCTTTAGTCTGCTGTTGATTATTGTGGCTAGTATTTTATATGTTGCGTTTAGGAGTGAAATGGGTCTATAATTTTCGCATCTTAGCCGGTCTCCTTTTTTGTGTATAGGTCTTATCAATGCTTCTTTCCATTCAACTGGCATGTTTTTGCTTTTCCATACGTTAATGATTAAATTGGAAATTCTTTCTGTTAGCTTTACTCCTCCATATTTTATAAGCTCTGCTTGTATACAGTCGCTGCCTGGGCTTTTATTGTTTTTCATTGCATTTATTACTTTTTCGATCTCATTTTTTGTGGGTGGTAGTATTTCTTCTCTTCTTTGTATTCTGTTTTCGGTTGTTTTTTCTTCCATTTCATAATCTGTTGTCACCATGACCTCTTTAAAGTATTCGAGCCATCTGTCTATAATTTCCTTTTCTCCTCCTATGATTTTGCCATTTTTATCCTTACACATGGATATTTTTGGTTGATATCCTTGTTTTTCTGCTCTAATTTTCCCGTAGAATGATCTTATTTGTTGGGTATTGTGGGATTCTTCTATTTCTTCCAACGTTCGTAGTTGATAATTTCTCTTCTTATTTCTACAGATCTTTTTCGCCTCTTTCCTTATGTTTTTATATATTTCTTGGTTTTTCGTTGTTTCCTTTTCTACCATTCTTAATTTGGCTTCTTTCCTCTTCTCTATAATTAACTCGCACTCTTTATCAAACCATGGTTTTCTTTTTTTCTTCTTTCCTGCCTTAAGTTCCTGTTGAGCTATCTGTATTATTGATCCTTTTATTTCTTTCCATTCGTTCTCTGTTTCTGTGTTCTGCTTAGCGTGTTGTAATTGTTTTTCAATTTCTTGGTTGTATTTTTCTCTCGTATCTTGCTCTTTTAGTTTATCTAAATCCCACTTCTTTTTTTCTTTTTCTTTTTCTACATTTTCATCTTTCGGTAGCCAGTGTTTCATGTTAATACGGACCATATAGTGGTCGGAATCTAAATCCGCTCCTCTACAACTTTTTACGTCTTTTATGCAAGTTGCATGTATTTCTTCGATGAGGACATGATCGATTTGATTTACGGTTTTTCCATCCGGGCTTCTCCATGTTCCTTTATGGATATCTTTATGGTTTAGATATGTTGCTCGTACTACCATCTTTTTTTCCGCTGCAAAGTTGATCAGCATTTGGCCATTTTTATTTGTTTCTAGGTGTTTGCTGAAGTTGCCAATCATTGGTTTGTTTCTATCCTCTCGTCCCAACTTCGCGTTAAAGTCACCCAAGACTATTTTTATGTCGTATCTTGGTAATCTTTCAAATTCCATATCTAATTTTTCATAATATTGTTGTTTTTCCTCTTCTTCTTTTTCCTCAGTGGGTGCGTGTACGTTAAGTATACTGATTTTCCTAAATTTTCCTTTTAGCCTTAGGTAGCATAGTCTGTCATTTATTTCTCTGAATTCTAATAATGCGTTTCTTATCGATTTTCTTACTAAGAAACCATTTCCTAGTTTATTTTGTGATCCTCCGCTAATAAACAATGTGTATTCTTCTATGTCCATGATTTGATTTCCTTTTATATTCGTTTCTTGCAGTGCGATGAGGTCTATCTTGTATTTTCTCATTTCTCTTATTAATTGCTTTAGCGCTCCATCATCGTTTAGGCTTTGTACATTCCAGGTGGCAGCTACTAGTCCTTGTGTTTCCGTACTAATTTTCGTTTTTCTTGTTCTCGTTCTAATTCCCAGCTCGTCTATTTTTTTAAACCATTTTTCTGCTGTGATTCCTTTTGCTTCTATCTTTGACAGTTGTTTGAGTTGTTTGGGAGTATACTTCAGCTTTTTTCCTTTATTCTTTGGTTTTTGTTTCTGTATCCTATTCTTCAGGTCTTCCAATTCCTGTAATAATGATTTCCTTTCTCTGACTCTTACTTCTTCCTTTCTTGTTAGTTCATCTTTTAGTTCTGTTATCTGGGTTAGACAACGCTTTATTTCATCTGTACTTTTTTCTAATTCTTCTTTACTTTCTCCTAATACTGCGCTCAGTTCTGTTTTTACTTCTATTAACTTTGTTATGCAGGTCTCTAATTCTTGTTCTTCCATTTGTGGTGAGGAATAAGCTATTCTATGGAAGTTCACTGTGTTTGTGGCTTATTAAAAAACACGCGCGCTACGCCACTGCTTACCTGCACTTGAAATGCTCCGATCGCGTAAAAGTTTATATCGCGTGCGCAAAATTACTGATATCTGTTGTCGCCGTCGGTCGGTATTATTCTCGCCCTTATGTTATCAGTTGCTACAATAAGCAAGCCTTTTTAAGTTTATTACACTTTTCGTTTGTCTCTTGCCGCGCTACTTTTAGTCACACTTGTTTGTCCCTGTTTGCGCTACGCCACTGCTTACCTGCACTTAAAATGCTCCAATCGCGTAAAAGTTTATATCGCGTATCGCGTGCGCGAGTTTACTGGTATCTGTCGTCGCCGCCGGTCGGTATTATTCTTGCCCTTATGTTATCAGTTGCCACAATAAACAAAACTTTGGAAGTTTATTACACTTTTCGTTTGTCTCTTGCCGCGCTACTTTTAGTCACACTTGTTTGTCTCTGTTTTGTTGCACTGTTTGCGCACTTTTCCACTTCAAAACTGATTTTAAAAGCTCTATAAAACAGTTTTGAAAACTCGACTGCGTGACACGCCCGTCTTTACGGTAACGCATCGCCGCACCTATTATTAAAAATGACCGCCTCAAATATTTTTTATCCTGGCAATACTGAAGTGGGACTGTAATAAAATTATTTATATCAGTAGGTTTTTATAAGTTGGAGTTGACAATGTTTAGTTCTTCTTGCAAAATACCAGTTTGGAAACAGATTAATTAGGTACGATATAGGTTAACATGTTTTTATTATTATTATTAAGGCACCTTTCAGCGCTTGATGCAATTACAATCTAGTCTTTTAGACTAATAAGCAATTTTATTCGAGTCCAAATTACTAGTTTTGTGCTTATTCAATTGATGTCCGTCAGTTTCTAATCAACAAAGTGACTTTTCTTGCACACTAACACTAGCACTTAAATGAACTCAAAAAGTTTTTTCCTTTTGCGTCTTCGCACTATGTTCCTGTTGTGTACTCATAATTGAAGGGGTGGATGGATAAAGGTGTTAACTAACAAATTTATATCTTTAGAAAAGCGATTTTACCTAAATTTGATGTACATTTTTTACTGTTGCATTCACATGCAATTATTAAATTTAATTTTTTTTTACTAAAAAATGCACTTTTCCCCACTGCCAAAATTTTGTCCAGATGAGAAAAAATGTAGTTAGCACCTTCATCCATGGCAATAATTTGTTTAGGTAAGCAAAATTAATTACGAATAAACAAGGTAACTGACAAACACGTTATTGTTTCACTACAAATAATACAAAATCATGGATTTATTTCACCTGCTGGTTTTTTTCTGATCTGCAGTTTTGGTAGTCTTGGGTTTAGCTTTCGTCCGCCTTTTGTTTTTCTAAGTTGGAGGTTCGCTATTGATGTCTTCATTTTCTAAGAACTGTTCGTAAAACCATTTATACTCTTCATCCACAAAAGCTAGTAGTACCCTTAAGTTCTTCAGTTTCTCTTCTGCAATATTCCTTGTTTTTTTGTGTCAGTTCTTGAGTCGGTAAACTCTTTGAAATGATTCGTTCTCGTCATATGATTCTTTGTATAAATAACTTCCGAATTCTTGCACACGAATCCATTTTATATTATCTCGAAAGTAAACCTTTCATTTTCAATATTTTCCTTTCGATTTATCAAATTTAACTGGGTAGCAAGATCTTCCATATTTTGGAAATGATGTTCCGTATCACATACAATACCGTTGTTTTTACTAGCATCCTTAATAATGTTTCTGTATTGTTCCGGGATAAATCTTTTTTGGTGCTTAATCGTTTTTTGATTCTTCTCTCTGCTTCAAAATTGGTCTCGTGCTGTCGCACTCGACCAATTTATATCAAAGCAATAAACACTCATATACTTTGACGAAAATTTTCGGTAATTTGTCAACCGCTCGCGGTATTGTATATGATTATTTTTTTACAAGAAAGTGTGACATCAGTCAAGTTTTTAAATTTCAAAAATTTCTGTGCTGCCAAAATCAGCAAGCAGAAGTTCCGAAAGAGAATTTAAACAAGGTACCAACTAGGGATGTCGTACCCGGTCTAAAATCAAACCTGGGTACTCTTGGTTACCCGAAATAAATTTTAAAAAATTTAGTGTACATTGGAACATCGGAGGTACCTACAATTTCTTTATTTACGCCGTGAGTTTTAAACTGAACTAAATTGAAATAGTACCTACTCCCCAATTCAAACTACAAGTCTGTTATTTGTAAATATTTTCACACTTCTAAGTGCTATCAAATTCAAGTATGTACATGAGTATCCGAAATTCTTAGCAGCATCAACATCACCCAGAGGATGTTTATGTTACTTCGTCCCATACTGATGCGATTTAATGGTACTATTGACGGTTTGAATATTTCGGTGAAACAAGAAGCAGTATATGGTATGGGATGGGGTGTTTCTTGACATCCTGATAGTAGCAGCACACGGTTCCGCTTCTAGAGCCAGTAATATTGGAAGGAGAGACATATTAACCCTCTTGTTACGATCTGCATACATTTTTTACATTACACAGGAATGTTTGTACTAAGTACACACAAATCTTAAACTGCAACTAACCTAAATTTGTACCTGTGTACAAAAATATTGTTATAAAATGTTTTAATCCCACCTGCATCACGACTTCTAGGAACGGTAGTTCAAAGCGGTCGACGTACACAATATTACTGGCTCTCGCAGCGTAATCGTGTGCTGCTATTAACGTCTCGTGTTTCTTGTTGTTACTGCATGATTATGTTTTTCTAGAGCTTATTCCTATTGTTTTTAAGTTCTTATCGTCTTCTCCGAAAAAGACTTGACTCACTAGAAATTACATAATTTACTAGTCGGGTACCCGGGTCCTGAAAATATACCCGGGTTGACTATTACCCGAGTACCCGCCGACATCCCTAGTACCAACTTGACTGTGTTTTGACAGTTTACAAGTTTTGTGAATGGATAGTATGTCAAGTTGTTACGTTCATTTATTTGTTGTTTACTTTCTAGTTGTTCTTACTTAAGCAAGTTGATTATTTCAGCCTTATTCTCAATTATTTGAAGTTTATTCTTAATAGAATCTTCTAACAATAGGAAGGTATCGAATTTTTGACATTTTTTACAATGAAATTTCATCACTCTCTGAGTTGAATAAACCTGACTTGGGGCGTTGATAATTTGGCACAGGATTTGCAATACAAATCTGGTGTGATACACACACACAACTTCCTTTTACAGTGATCTTATAATTAGCCAAAAATTTGATTTTTAATTTTTCAAAAATTACAAATTCCTCAAAAACGGTACAAAATAGAGCGTTAGTTGAAGAGACAAATTTTCTGGAAAATTATAAGCTGAATTCAAAAATGTAATAATATACCGGGTGTTCTATTTAAACTAGGAGTTAATAGAGAAAATCTACGAAAAAGAAAGAAATCCACTTTAGAGGTATTCAACTGGAAAATCACCTATCTCACATCAATACACGTTAAAAATGTAATACAAATGTGAAGATTGAAAAAAATCGTTAGAGCCGTTTTTGAAAAAATCGAAAAAAAACTGGAAAAACACAAGAGTAAACACCATATTTCCAGTTATGCGATTTTCTTCAAAAGGTTGCTGTCGCATCTAGTAGATGGTACACAAAACCCGGGTGTCCACTTTGAAACTGGAATATAGGAATTTAGCAATGTTTTAAACAGTTTCATGAATTTCTGCTCGCCAATTCAACCTACAGAAAATGTTTTCGTTCAATGGAATGCAAAAATTCTTGCGCATTTAATAGTATCAAAAATGTAATTATTTTTGTCAATTTTCCTAATCAAAGGTTTTCATGTTTTTCAAATGACACCTTGACTTGAATACAGTTGACAGCTATACTCAAATTAATATGTTATTTGATGACATTCAGAGTTAGTACAGTAGTTTTTACTTTATAAAATCAACGATTACTCGAACGAAGACTGAGTTTTTATTAAAATAACTTTATTGGTATCATTGCTATACATAAACAATTTGACAATTAATAAACAATCATTCTTATGGTTAAATGATACCTATTACAGTGAGGTTAGTTTACGGAGAGTGAGAGATTTGTTTTTAGTAAAATTTGATATCAGTTGAATACGAAGTGATATGTCCAAAAATTCGATGAAACTGCTAATATTTCAGGAAAATCAGAATATAGAGTTGGTTAGTATTTTGGGTGTCTCTTTTCAAACGGGCACATAAGAATTTCATATTTATTTAATTTTAACATGAATTAATAGCAACAATAATTTATATTAATCATGCCACGAAGAAATTACTAATATTTCAACAGAGATGGAGTAGAATCTATAAAACTTTTAACAGGTATTCAAATAGCCCCCCATTCTGATGTAAACAATATCAGAGTCTGCTATAAGAGAAATTCCTAACATTGGCTAACTGCCTTTCGTTTATTAGCCCACACTCTGCAACGATTGTTTTCCTCAAAGAATTAATATTTGGGTGGTGCTTTTTATAAATTTTAGATTTAAGGTGGCCCCACAGCAAATAGTCGCAAGGTGCTAAATCAGGAGATCTAGCTGGCCAGTTTATGGTACCACCTCTGCCAATCCAATGATTTGGAAATTTATTATTTAAATTATTTCTGATGGCAAAACCGAAATGCGTGAGGCAGCCGTCTTGTTGAAACCAGATCTGTGCATCTCTTGCAACTTCCTCCAATGCAGGGCCTACCTCATTAATCAAACGTTCTAAATAAGTGTTTGAATTTAAACTTCCAACAATTTCAAACAGTCCGATAAGTTTGTTATTATAAATCCCAGCCCAAATATTAATTTTGTTTGGGTATTGGGTTCTTGTACACAGATTAATTCTTGGGTTTTTTTTGAGCCCAGTATCTAGTATTTAGCACATTCATCCGTGAAACATATTGATGACCAAAAGCGACGATCTTGATTGGCGCGTTCTTGCATTTCATCACAAAATACATTTCTACTTTCTTTGGTTCAAATATTTCTTGATGACATTGCGATTTGTATGGATGATATCTGTGCTTTAATGTCTTAGATACCGCCGATATTGACACATTTAATGCAAGACCGATTTTTCTTGTGTTGCATTTTGGGTCAATATTGATCAATTTAAAAACACCCTCTTCCAATTTCCTGCCATCCGCACCAACATTCCTGCGATTACCTTTATTAAAATTTTGATGAAAGCCAAAATTAAATAATAAACATTAACCACCTCTAGCTTTTGATTCTACTGAAATATTAGCAGTTTTTTTTAAAATTTCCGGACATATCTATGTATTGTAGATGCAAACAGTTTTGGACTGTTATCAAATTTTACGGAAAACAAATCTCGCACTCTACGCAAACTAACCCCACTGTAATATGTTTTTACAATAGAAACTCTCTCTTCGTTCGAGTAATCGTTGATTTTATAAAGTAAAAACTACTGAACTAACTCTGAATGTCATCAAATAACAAATTAATTTGAGTATAGCTGTCAACTGTTCTCAAGTCAAGGCAACTCATATTTAATTTTTTTTTTTTTTATTTACTTAATCAGCAATCAGAATATAAATACATTCTATGAGCTAATTGTATGTGATAACTGGACTTGATGGTAGACTCCCATTAGAGTCATCCCTTTCTTAGATGGTTAAGTCTTTTGGCCATTTCTTCAGAAGACGTTGATTTTGAGGGTTTACTACCAGTGGTGCCATGGTTTTGTTTGGGTGATGTTCCAGTGTTGTTTGATGTTTGGTGGCATACTCTTTGATTAGATCTTTTACGTAGGGGATGTCAAGGTCTGCATGTAGTGTGCGGTTTGTCACATACCAGGGTGCTGCTGCCATATTGTGGATGGTTTTAGATTGAAACCGTTAGATGATTTCGACATTAGATTGACTTGCGCTGCCCCAAAGCTAGCATCCGTAAGTCCAGATTGGTCTGATAATAGTTTTGTATAGCAGCAACTTGTTCTCCAAAGATAGTATGGATTTTTCCCAATGAGCCAGTACATCTGCTTCATTTGTAAGTCCATTTGTTTCCTCTTCTTGTTAATATGCGTTTTCCATGTTAATCGTTTGTCAATGTGGAGCCCCAGGTATTTAACTTCAGTAGACTGTGGAAGGGTAGTGCCATTGAAGGTTACGGGTGGACGTTCTTGATGTTTTGTCGTGAATGTGACATGTACCGACTTAGTCTCATTGACTTTGATTCTCCACTTAATTAACCATCTTTCAATTTGGTTTAAATGACTTTGAAGTGCAGCTGATGCTGCTACCGGGTTTGTATTACACGCGAGTACCACCGTATCGTCTGAAAACGTGCCTATTTCAGTGGATTCCGTTGTGGGTAGGTCAGCGGTATATAGTAGGTACAACAATGGTCCTAGGACGCTCCCCTGCGGTACGCCTGCTTTTATTTCCTTGATTTGGGAGACGTCTTGGCACATCTTTGTTTGAAAGGTTCTGTGTGTGAGGTATGAGCGTAATAGGAGGTAATATTCAGAGGGGAGGGTGTTCTTAATTTTGAGTAGTAATCATCTGTGCCACACTCGATCGAACGCCTGTCTAACATCTAAGAAGGCAGCAGTACAGAATGCTTTGTTTTGTAGCGCAGTTTGTATGATGTTGATTAGTCGGTGACATTGTTGGATGGTGGAGTGTTGGTGTCTGAATCCAAATTGGTGGTTAGGCAGAGCCATTCTTCGTGTAATGAGTTTTCATAGATACGCTTCAGAACTAGTTTCTCAAGCAACTTGGACACAATAGGAACCAGGCAAATGGGCCGGTAGGAGTTGGTTTCATTGAGGGGTTTACCGGGTTTCAGGATCAGGATGATTTGCGCGAATTTGCAGTACAGCGGCCAGTCCATTAGTGTTAGAATCCCGTTAAATAATATTTGTAACAACTTAACTCCTTGTTCTGGCAGGTGTTTGAGTATGGTTGCTGTTATCAGGTCTTGACCTGGAGCCTTTCCATTTTTTAACCATTTTATCTCATTCTCTATTTCTATGGTTGTGAGCTTTCGTATTGGTAGTGACATTTGTATTGGTGATTGTAATTCTTCTTCAATTTCGCGATCGACTGCAGAAGAGTTTGGTTGGAATACTTCAGCTTGCAGAGGAGTTTTAGGTTGTTGACTATTTTGTTGATAATTTAGAATCGGAAAATTTTGTGTTGTTAATTGGGTAGGTTTTCTGCTCGTTGGGTGGTGATTAGGTTGTTATTTGTTTTGCAGTTCTTGATATACTGCGTCAGTTTGTGTCAAAACTGACGCAAAATCTAACCTGCTAACGTCGAATTTGACATAGACGTACAGTCTTGCCAATTTCAAGTAAAATTTTAGATAGCATTATGGGAAATTCAAAGCATACTAGATGTAATTCATTTTAAGACACCCGGTAGTATGGTATTTATGGAGGTGTTGGATAAAATTTTGTATGGCATGCATGTGTTACTACAGATATGCACTCGAGAAAAGACCCCTCTTGGCCTCGCGGATTTAACTCTTCTCTTGTTGATTATTTGTAATATAACACATTCGTACCATAAATAACTATTATTTATGAAAATTAACAGTAACACTCTACACTAGCTCACTTTCTACAAATTTAAGAATTTTCACCACGTCAGAAAATAGAGAAAACGTTGAAATCCAGTTACATAAGGCCACATCTACCATTTGCAAACAAATTCCGTTGATTCTTTTTAAAAAATCCATTGATGTATTAGATGTCGTTTATTGTATTAAAAAGACATGGGAACAAGTAACTCTTACAATCATTCAAAATTGCTTTAAACAGGCACAATTGGCATACTCAGACATTCTTGAAGATCACACTAATTTTGATCCCGAGCGCGAGTTACTTTTGTCCATTGTTGCTAAAATATGTATATGTAAAATGGTGCATCAAACTTCAACATTCATTTTGACGAATATCTAAAGATGGGTGAAACTTTAATGTATAAAACTGAAAACCTTCATATATAAATTTTGAGAACGTTGAATTACAGCAAGAAGAATCGGATACTGACAATGCTCTATTAGTAGAGCACCATAACGCCATAACGTTAGAAGTCTTTCAGTTTGTAAAGTACACCGCGTCATAGATGCACAGAACGCTAGACACGTCTGGATGAGTCCATTACGTTCAACAAGGTGATTTCCGCTGTTGTATTCAGTTCATTGCCGTTCGTCGTGTCATTTTGTTAAATGTTTCCATGACTATTAACTCGTTAATAATATCAAAAAAGGGTTTGGGCGAACACCTTATAGTCTGGTAGCTACATGACGCATTGGGGTTAGTCATTTACTGTCCGTAGCGTCATATTCGAACTTTCCCAGGTCGCACGCGTATTCAAGCGCCTTTGGCCTGCGCTCTCTGCCAGATTCCTAGCTGTTGTCTAAAATGCGGCCACGACCAAATGGCGAAGTTCCATGCACAGCTTTGGCAAAAATTCACAGCAAAACGGGCAAATTCAGTAATAATGCCTAGCGCGGGATGGAGCGTGTGACGCACGGCGAGTCCTCCCGCGGCGGAAAGCGTTTAGGGGAGGGCGGCATCGCGAGCTTCTGGTAGAGCTTGTACTTCTTATGACATGCTAATTTATTTAGCATTTGAAACCAAAAATAAATCAGCATGAAAAGTTTTCCTTTAAAATGGGAATTTTAATTTTCCCCCCTAAAAATACCCATTGCTACGCCACTGATACCGTCTATTGGCGCATAACTGTAGCCACGCCTATGTACTTCTTGCTTTGAAGCCACTCTACCTTAGGAAACAATAACATCAAAGGATTTGAGTTAGTGACAAATTTAGAAAATCATTTTGAAAATCTGTTGCTAATAAAAAATGTCAACTAAAAATATTTGAATTTTATTTTAATGTTCTGGGATTCGGTCCTGCTTTGTTTGAAAAGAATTTTAAGAATATTTTCAGTTTTTGAAAAACAAGTATGCCTTGACAGGTAAACTACCCTTTTTGTTCATGATACGGCAAAATTTTATTAAGAAAAGTTGTTCATAATGATAAATTATTGCCCTATACAAAATTTCAGGAAGTTTTACCTACTCAGAGTAAACCGTAATTTTTTCAAATTAAGCAAAATAAATAAAATTTCCTTCCTGAAAATTTTGTATAAGGCCATAATTTATCATTCTGAACAACTTTTCATGGTAAAATTTTGCCGTATCATGAACAATAACGGTAGTTTACTTGAAAAGAAAATACAATTTATATTGTTTAATCTAAAAAATAACGGTTTTTTCTAAGTCGACAAATCTTTCTGAAATTTGCATAGGGCCATAATTTATCATTTTGAACAACTTTTCTTAATAAAATTTTGCCGTATCGTAAACAAAAAGGGTAGTTTACCTGAAAATAAAATAGTTTTTGCTTCATTGTCAAGGCTTACTTGTTTTTCAAAAACTGAAAATATTCTTAAAATTCTTTTCAAACCAAGCAGGACCGAATCCCAGAACCTTAAAATAAAATTCAAAAATTTTTAGTCCATCTCACCTATTGTAACATCAATCCTGGAACACACTGTATAAAAAATTTTCTACACAAATAAAGTTGATCTAAAAAAGATATTTGGCAACTACGGGTGTCCGTTTAAAAAAGATTACACTGTAATAATCGAATTCAGTGTAGCATATGGCTTATTTGTGTAACCAATACAACGGCATGTCATGTAAAACGAACATTATTTGATACTGTTCATACGACGTTTTGCTGGGTCATACAGCCAACTTTAAAGATTACTAAGACGTCATAAACTATAATTATCATTTTAGTGACATACAGCTGATCATTGTTAAATATTTTGTATATAAATACAAGCACACAATCAAACCTGTAATCAACATTTGTTTTTAAATCTGTAATTGTCACTTCTAGGGTGTCTTTTGTTCGGACATATTTTGATATTTTCCACATTAAAGATTATACTTTCGTTGTTATTAATTTTAGAATTATTTAAATTTGTCATGAAAAAACAAGTTTCTGTTTAAGTGTTGATGACATCCACAAAATACAAAAAATCTAAATGTGACAATTACAATTTCTTTCTCTCAAAACACTTTTCAATAAGTTGATTTGCTGACGCTTCATATTATTTAAATGCCTATTTAGATTTTCCAACTTGTTGCAGGTCTTGCGATAATTCACAAAGCAATTCCCCCGTCAACAGCGGCCGCAACTCTCCCACCGCCATCGAAGACGAAAAGATGCGTCTCTTGAAGCACCAACAGAAGCTCATGCAAATGGCAGCAGAAGTGTTGAAGACACCTCCAAAGAGTGCTCGTAAAACCAGCGCTCCGACTGAAACAGCAACGACTGCAGCATCTCCTTCGGTAGAGAACTTCACGATACCGCCGCGGCCGCGCACCCCCCCTCGTGACTTGGAAAAAAGAGAAGTAGTCAGCATCGGCATGAACACGGAAATTACCTGCCGCGACGTCATCTTGGCCTGGAAGCGACTCGGCACTCCTGCAGTGGAACTGGAGGAAATAAAGCCGATACTGCAGAAGGCCAGCGCTAAGATCAACAACAACTCCCTGATCACGTCTGTGATTGAGAGTATACGACATAAGAAAAAGCTGCAGAGCCAGCATTCTGCTGCGCAGAACCAGCTCCATCTCGACGGTACGTCGAAGGAACAGCAGCAGGGAGAGGACAAAGTCATATCCTACCTCAACAAATGCAGGCCCGCAGTGGCTACCAACACTGTGGAAGTGCAGACGGAGCCCACGGCCGAGTTCCGAGCAAGGCAGAAAAGAAGGCGGAGCTCGAGCAGCGACTCCAGCGACCATCGGAAATCCTACAAGCGGCGGAGTGGCTCCAATGACTCACGGCACTCTTACAGTTCGCACACTAGTTCAACTCACTCCTCCAGGTTGGAATAGTTATGATTTTTATGTAGTTTTCAAGGGTTCCATCGAGGAAGCGTCTTTTGCATTCGTATGTTTTAGGTCTAGATCGCGGTCGCCGTCTCCGCAAAGGGTAAATAGCAGAAAAACTAGCTTAGATGCGGAATACAAACGGGCGGTGGAGGAAAGACGTGTTGTTTATGTCGGCGGCTTAAGCTTATCTACAACAAAGGAGATTCTCCGTGAGCGGTTTGAACGGTTCGGACCCATCGTGAGAATTAGCATGCACTTCAGGGAGTCCACCGGACACTTTTGGGAAGCTGAGTAAGTAGTTTGATTGACTTGTGTTTTATCAGTAGATAATGCTATCAGTGATATTGCATTTTTGTATAAATTAAGTATGACCGAGTTATTACCAGTGTAAAATGAATGTAATGTATGGGTGTAAAAACAACTGAATTAGTCACAAAAAATAGAAACTCCATACTAAAACTAATTTCAAAATTCTTCTTTGAAGGACAAATTTATTCAGCATTCAAAAAAATACAACAAGCTTGTATCATCAGTGGACTGTATGGTTAATTAAAATACTAATTGGTGCAGGAAGGTTATTTATTTAGCGTTATATTCGCACTTCAATCATCATGCGAAATAACCATTTTTTTTTACTTTTAAAAACTTAACCGCGACCGGGGATTGAACTCTCGACCCTTAGATCAGTAGCCAGAATGCTTAACCACTGAGCTACGGAGCCCGGCTAGTTTTTTTTTTTTTTTTACTTTTTCATTATACATTGATTATTATATTACCCAGAACAAAACTATCTTGACATTACTAAGGCCCTTTAAAGAAGACTTTCTTATTTTAAGGGGGTCGACTTTCTTATTTTAAGGGGGTCGACTTTCTTATTTTAAGGGGGTCATTGGGCACAAACAATATGCACCAATTGTCCCTTTTTTTTTATTGTGCTGCATAGTGCTGTCACCTAGTAATGTGTGGACAAACTACAGTTTACCAATGTAAACATTTTTACTCCAACTATGCGACTTAACTAAGGATTTTTGTTCGTGGTCTGTAAAGGTGTGCTTAGATTTAGCAGCTGCAGATATAAAAAATTACAAGAATTATTAAGAAATAATCAAGTGCCAGGTATCCTAGACACTAGACCATATTACGGGATTGAATGTATTTAAAAATTTCCTAATGACTGGCCATATTTTATTAGCTTTCAAATTAACAAGTTTTTCAAAATTGTCAGCTGTGTAATCATATGATAATTATATTGATGTATTTATACTTTTTGCCTCTCCTTCATTGTACCGTCTCACTTTGCATATACTCGTTATATGTATATTTCTTTTTTTTATCTCTTATTTGGACGTTTTCTAGTTTAGTACACTTCAGTAGAGTCTAATTATTGTTTTATGTCTGTCCGTCTTCTCATGTTGTGCTTCATGCGAAAAACGTGTCGATGCGGGGTCTGCCACCGCCATACTCGACTCCATTTATTTCAAGTTTACAGTATGCAACTCGGGTTTTCTTATCGTTTTTCTTTCTCTTCAACACTTTCCTTATTGCTACTTGAATTGTTTATTCTTCCTTAGCGAGATCACTATCCGTGTAATGTTGCTAGGTCCAAGTCTATATTTTATTTTAACAGCTCCATTTAGAATTTAAATTTTTTGTAGAAAGAGCAAATATGGATTTTTAATGTTCTTACACCGAGAGGACGCATACGCAGCTGTCGATCATGGCAGCAAAGACCCCACATTATCACAATATGAAATAAGCTTCGGAGGCCGCCGCATATTCTGTGGAACCAGCTATTCCGACTTAGGTAAGTATTTCGCATCCTTCGCCATTATTTTTTATCCGTTCGTTTTCGTTTAGACAATGTTCAAGATGATAGCAGTTACTCTCCGGCGAGGATGATGAACTCCTTCGACCACTTACTTAGCGAAGCACAGGCTGATTTGCGCAAGAGGAAATCCTGCACGTGACACGAATCTGTCGTAATGTTAATGTTTTGACGATGTTAGTGTGTTTACTGATGCGTTACTTTATTTTCCTTTATTTTGTTATAACCAGAACAGTTGTTACTTTAATCGTGTTCCCTCCTAAGATGATTTTTGTTACTAGGAACTTGCATTTCGGCGTATATAATTTATTTTAACAAAATCAAGAGACTTCATTAATTTCGTATGCATTCATCGTGCAGACTAGTTTCGTTACAGACAGCGCATAATGCTAGTCAGCTATGTTACACATAATGCTTATAAATAGAATTGGGGCGACTGATGCTGGTAAATACTAATTGTTACTGTTCATATTGCTGAGACGTTGGAAATTTATGAGAATTTAAACATTTCAAGCTCGTAATATCAATACTTGTTAGTAAAGGCTTGTCGGTTGTACCGTAGATTAGCGTAGCTTCGCCTTCCCAACATATATAAAAAGCTAGCCAATATGTTAACTACAATTGCCCTAATTCTCTTTATACTTTATTTGAATTTTCAGTATGTTGTGAACGTTATTATGTTCTGACTACTGCTACCACCAACTTTTTTTTATAATGGAAGTTAAGAATACAAGTTATTTTGTATTTATCTCGTTTTGTTTTATTTGGATTTAACCCCTTGGTCCTGAATTTTCATGTTTCGCATGCTATTTCAGAATTGAACATTTAATAGTGAGGATTTGGCGTATAACTTAACTTTATTGTGTATTCGTATCTTTGCTAATTAAATCTTTCAAGGTAAACGTTTAATCTAGAAATAATCAAGTGGGAACTCATGCTGGGAAGGTTTCCCATAGAATTGTAACAATGCAACTAATTGTAGATTTTTAGAACTTACAGTCTAAATATATTTTAAAATGTACCTATCGTCAGAAATTAAATTTAATATTGACCATTAATAGTGTGATGTTTGCATATGTACGTAAATGTTACGATATAAACCTTGAAGAATAGATTATGCCAAAACAGCTGCCGTCAAAGTTTTTGGATGAGTTTGCAATTCTACGACCCAAAAAAGAAACTTATTGATGCTAAAATTGGCTAGTATTTTGATTTACTTAAATCTGTTCTGCAGTTTTGTGCACTGGCGACACCTGCACTTGTTACTATTGTAACTCTGCCCACTCTGGGATTAATATGTGGATGTATCTATGTTTTTTGGTTATTACGGCATGCCTCAGCTGGGTTACAGACGATTCCTCTAAACGGTGATACTTATGGTAACGTTGCTCAAGTCGGATAGAGGCTGGAGTGCTGTGCTTCTCACATCGAAAAGAAACGTAATGGATATCTATTATTCTTTAACGACAATTGTATATGCTTTACATACTTCTACAACTACTGCGGTGCTTGAAAATGATAATGGCGTAAGATAGTTGGCGGTAGTTTGTCCAGTAGCAAGAAAGGCTCGTCTGATGCCTCACCTAGCAGAAACAACAGAAGAAAAAGAGGTAAGGCAGTTTACAATCTTACTAACAGTAAAATTATTACGGTGTTGGATTGTGAACCGCTTAGAGAAACACAATGATACAAGCAGTCTGCGTAACCACGATCTTACTAACAGTTAAGATAACTGCGATGTCCGGTCCTGGCAGGTAACAGCAAATAGGTGAGATAAAGTGTCTCACAGTAAATTCAAGTATTTAAGGATGTAGTGAATATTATAACAAAGTGGTGTTTAAGTAAAGTAAAAGAAGTGGGCAGAAGGCGGTAAAGCAACTAATTTTAAGGTAGGCGTAGAGAATAAGACCTAATAAACAGAATTTCCATAACGTACATGAGATAAGAAATGCTCCTATTTATTGTAAGAGATATTGAGTAATTCGTAAAAACACTGTTTACTCCTTTTTCACCCCATAGGGGTGGAATTTTGAAACATTCTTTCAGCCTATATTATCCAGAAATAAACCCACGGTAAAAAATAATAAATTTTAACACCCTACCCCTTTTCAGTTTTCCCTTTTTACCGCTTTAGGGGTAATTTTAAAATCCATTAAACCACTTTCTAAATATTTTAAGAATACATTTATATTCCAAAAAACAATGGTCTAACTCAATAAACATAGGAGATAAGAAGAGTTCCTTAATTCAACCCGAATCCAAATTTGCACCTTTAGGAGTTGATTAAGGGAAAATCTTGAAATGTGTTTTTAGACACTTATATTGGATACTTATACGAGCAAACACCAAGCCTATATCGTATCAGGTTTAAGAGATATTGAATTCGTGAAAATACAGTTTACCCCCTCAGGGGTAAAATTTTAAGTTCCCTTAAACCGCTTTCTAAATTTTTTAAGAATACATCTATATACCAAAAAAGAATGCTCTAGCTCAATAAACATAAGAGATACGAATGGTTTTTTAATTTCCCCTCGAATCTAGATTTGCACTTTTAGGGGTTGATTAGGGCAAAATCCTGAAATGTATTTTAAACACTTATATTGGATACCTATGCAAGCAAACGCTAAGTTGATATCTTATAGGGTTTAAGACATATTGACGAATTCGTGAAAACACAGTTTACCCCTTGCCACCCTCTTATGGGTAAAATTTTAAATTCCCTTAATCCGCTTTCTAAATATCTTAAGAATATATCTATATGCCAAAAAAGAATGCTCTAACTCAATAAACATAGGAGATACAAAAGGGTCTTATCATTCACCCCGAATCTAGATTTGCACTTTTAGGGGTTGATTAGGGCAAACTCCTGAAATGTGTTTTTAAATACTTATATTGGATACGTATGCAAGTAAACACCAAGTCGATATCTCATCGGCTCTAAGAGATATTGCGGAATTCGTGAGAACATTGTTTACCTCTTTGCACCCCCTGAGTGGTAAAATTTTAAAATCCCTTAAAACTCTTTCTAAGTATTTTAAGAATACATCTATATGCCAAAAAGGAAAGTTCTAATTCAATAAACCTAGGAGATACAAAGAGTTCTTTAATTCACCCCGAATCCAGATTTGCACCTTTAGATTAGGGAAAAATCCTGAAATGTGTTTTTAGACATTTCTATTGGATACCTGTGCAAGTAAACACCAAGTCAATATGTCATCGGGTCTAAGAGATATTGAGGAATTCGTGAAAACACAGTTTACCCCTTTTCACCCCCTTAGGAGTAAAATTTTAAAATATCTAACCACTTTTTAATAATTTTAAGAATACATTTAAATGCCAACAAATAACGTTCGAACTCAATAAACATATGAGATACGAAAGGCTCTATAATTCACCCCGAATGCATATTCGCACCTTTAGGGGTTGATTACGGCAAAATCCTGAAATACGTTTCTAGGTATTTGCATTGACAATCTTTGTAACTAAACACCAAGTGGCTATCTCATTGGGTCTAAGAGATATTGAGGAACCCGTGAAAACACATTTTACCCCTTTTCACCCCCGTAGGGGTGAAATTTCAAAAAATTCCTTTTAACCCATTTTGTTGTGAAATGGAACTCACAGCGAAAAAATCTAATAATTTTAACCCCCTTATCCCTTTTCAGTTTTTCCTCCTTTTACCCCTTTAGGGTTAAAATTTTCCAATTCCGTCACACCCCTTTTTAAATATTTTAAAAATACATCTATATGCTAAAAACGAATGTTTTAACTCAATAAACATAGCAGATACGAGGAGTTCTTTAATTCACCCCCCAATCCAGATTTGCACCTTTAGGGGTTGATTAGGGCAAAATCCTAAAATACGTTTCTAGGTATTATTCTAGGTATTGTATCATTGGTAATATTTGCAAGCAAACGCCAAATCGATATCTTATCGGGTGTAAGAGATATTGAGGAATTCGTGAAAACACATTTTACCCCTTTTCACCCCCTTGCGGATCGAATTTCAAAAAATCCCTGCTTAGCACTACCTTACGTAACAAATTGAACCTTCCACCAAAATTTTAAGTTCGTAGTAGCAGCGGTTACGGCTCTGCGTTGATTAGTCAGGGTTGTGACTTTCCTTTATATAGGTATAGATTAATTCGCTTTTGGGGTTGTTTATAAAATTAATTTAGACTGATTAAAATATTATGCTGTCTTGTATTGTCTTTTGATCCAAAATAAACGGTAGTATGCCCTTTTAATGTTTTATTTATTTGCAATTTATGATCGAAACGCTAGGTCAGTTGAACAATTGACTCTATTCCCAGGGGTGAATTCCTAATAGATTGTAATTTTTACTTGCTCTGGTGCGCTGCTGTACACCTGAATTAGTTCCAATAGACAGTAGTTATTTGTGCAATACCTCTGTCAAAACCTACAAAATAATCAAAATTGTGAACATTTGCAGAGGTATTTATTCAAATCGTAGCGCTTTGGCGGTTATTATTATCATTTGTTTCAGGCATTAATTTGTCACATGACGTCAGAAGGGACGCCGACTAAATCTCGCAATTGTTTTTACCTTCGCCTAACCTCAAATTTGGGTAAATGCTTATAATTTGAATTGCGCCTTCTCTGGATGCTAGGATATGCTTAAATCTTGATAAGCAAGGTCTGGTCTCGTATGCACACGAATTTCCCTATCCTAACACTGATACTTTTAGATTAACACAGTACTTTAAAATTTGGTGTGTTCTTCGCAATGTTCGGAAAAGGGCCCCAGCTGGTATCTTCCTCTGAAACGGTTTTCTTGCGTGTTTTTGCTGTTGGTCGGTCTCTTGCACTCCTGCCTGATGCGTCGCAGTAGAAATCCCTGGCTTTGGATCCTATTTCTGGCCGGAATTCAATATTGGAATCCTGATGCGATCGGCTGGCAATGATCGTCGGAGGTGCTCCCGGTGAAAATTTAATTTTATGTTGCGGAAAATCCCACAAACGTTTCCACATAAACTTCAACACTTGGTCAACACAATGATACACTTTTTAGCTCGAAATATTTTAATTGTATAAAAACTTTAGTTGAAGTGGAGCACAAAAGTACATGTCAAGCTTAATTTAATTATTCATTTGTTCTCCCTTATTTCCGTTATTAAAAACAAAATGTAATCAATTACTATGGTTACAAAGGCACCGGAAATTGGTTTTGATCAAATTAAATACATTATGGAAATTAATTTGAATACAAATTTCTTATAAATAAATTATTGTCCATTTCTTAATTTTAAAAGGTCTCCGTGCCACAAACACGTTTTATTAGTTACTCTGCTCTATTTCACTCGAGTTAATTGCACTGGTTATTTTATAGAGTTCATTTCTTAATAATTGCTTTTTTATCTCCTGTCTGCTTTTCACTTGCTTTTTCATGTCTTGCTGCCTGACTTCTTATTTGCTCTTTGCAACGTATTATTATTTTACTTCTGGCTTCCTATACCTTTTTTAGATTGCTCACGATTTCCCTGCTTAGCTATATTGAAATCTACGCTTCATTGACATGCACTTTGCAAACATTTTTGTGACTATTCATTTCTTTCGGCTCGGCCATTCATTCTGCACAAACCTAATATTTAATTAATTTGAACGTCAACTTCAACCCTGTGAAAAACAAGCTTTGCCCTTTGATATCCTTATTCAAGTGAACTATTAATACTGGCATCTCTTTTCCAATGCATTTACTGATTGAAATTTAAGCTTAGCATTGCAGTTACATAAAACACCCCAACTCTGTGCTTATTGACTTGTTATGTATTGTTTGAGGCTTTCGCGGTTACTCGAATTATTCTCCTTAGCATAGAATTTCGGCTTAGACCGCGTAGTATTTGTATATGAACACCCAGCATTTTCCGGCTTAATGTGCCTTGCACCTTGTAAAGTCGAGCAAAAACCCGCTCGATGGCCATGCTCTTTGGTGGCTCGTGTTGTTTGAGTATCTTGAGAACGAGGATACTTAGGCAGATTTGGCCGTTTTGCTGTTTGTGCATCCATATTCACTAACGTTTCGCAAGACCTTGCAGCTTGCATCATCAGAGTGAAAGTCGCACTAAGAACCGAAGGTCGGTGTGGAGCTATTTATAGTCCTCTGTGCCAGGCGCGCGGAGTGGCGTAATGCTGGCGCTGGTTGGTCGTCCGAGTGCAACGTAATCCGTGGGGCGTGGCCGTATGACGCAGAGTGGTTGTAACGCTTTAGATCGTGTATCACAGGGGTCCACGTTTTACTAAGCTTAAAGCCTTTGTAGGAAAGGAAATGCTACTGTGGTAATGAACACTGAAGATTATAATGCGAAGATGGAAGTCTTACTATCTGATACAACTTACAAAAGTCTACACCGCAATCCCACTACCTCTCTCAAAACAAAGATAACCTCTGCCATAAAATGCTCCGATAGTATCGATCCCACTTTAAAGCACCGATTGATTCCTAGAAATGCAATAACTCCTCGCATGTATGGCCTACCTAAGATACATAAGGAGGGCGTGCCGTTGAGACCAATTGTCAGCGCGATCAATTCTCCTACACATGCTTTAGCAAGACATTTAACCAGTATACTACAGCCTCTAACTGGTAAAACAGACTCCTTTGTCAAGGATTCAGCAGAGTTTGTCCAGAAACTAAAGAACATAAAGTTAAACAAAGATGATCTCCTAGTCAGTTTCGACGTAGTATCACTCTTCACGAAAGTGCCGGTTGATGAGGTGCTAGTAATGCTCAAAGATCTCTTGCCTACAGACCAAGTTGAACTTGTTGAAATTTGCCTGAAAAACACTTACTTCAGTTGGAACAATAAAATATACGAACAAGTCGAAGGAGCGGCCATGGGTTCACCGCTATCACCTGTTATCGCTAATATCTACATGGAAGCTTTTGAAACCAAGGCTCTCGAACAAGCGCAGCTAAAACCGACTTGCTGGTTGAGATATGTAGATGATACCTTTGTCATCTGGTCACATGGACGCCAGACATTGAATCTGTTTCTAAAACACCTGAATTCTGTACATCCCAACATACAATTCACAATGGAAGTAGAGGAAAATTGCAGTATTCCGTTTCTAGACGTCCTGGTGAAACGTAAATCAGATGGCAGTTTAGGACATGCAGTCTATAGAAAGAAAACACACACGGACAGATATCTAAATGCTGACTCACATCATCATCCAATGCAAAAAGCAACAGTTCTCCAGACTCTGGCGACAAGAGCCGTTCGTATCTCAGACGAGGAAAATCTAGAGAGAGAAAAGCTACATCTGTTTGACTCTTTACAAAGGAACGGATACACAACTACCGCCATACGAAAAGCACTAGACAAGACTA
Source organism: Agriotes lineatus (assembly GCA_940337035.1). NCBI lineage: Eukaryota > Metazoa > Arthropoda > Insecta > Coleoptera > Elateridae > Agriotes > Agriotes lineatus. The sequence goes on from CALNHX010000369.1 coordinate 27,413, forward strand.
TGACAAAGAAGGCTAAAGAAGAATCTCCACCTCTGGAAGGCTTAGCTTTTCTACCTTACGTTAAAGGCTCAACTGATAAGATAGGACGTGTCCTGCAACGATGCAACGTCAAAACTGTGTTCACGAGCAAGGAAACTTTGGGTAACGGCTTCAGATCGGTAAAAGACAAGATTCCAAGTTTAAAAACCGCTGGCGTATATCGCATTCCTTGTTCTTGCGGCTCGAGTTACATTGGACAGACTGGTCGTTCCGTTGATCTAAGACTCCAAGAACATAAAGGCGATTGCAAACACAAACGCATCACAAAATCAGCCGTAGCTGAGCATACGTTTACAAATGGGCACACTTTAAAATTTGAGCATGCCAGAGTACTTGCCAGAATACCTCATTACTTCCCGCGAGTGATACGTGAAGCCATAGAAATAGAAAAACATCCAAATAATATCAACAGGGAAGATGGCTTTAAGCTTAGTAAAACGTGGACCCCTGTGATACACGATCTAAAGCGTTACAACCACTGTGCGTCATACGGCCACGACCCACGGATTACGTTGCACTCGGACGACCAACCAGCGTTACGCCACTCCGCGCGCCTGGCACAGAGGACTATAAATAGCTCCACACCGACCTTCGGTTCTTAGTGCGACTTTCACTCTGATGATGCAAGCTGCAAGGTCTTGCGAAACGTTAGTGAATATGGATGCACAAACAGCAAAACGGCGAAATCTGCCTAAGTATCCTCGTTCTCAAGATACTCAAACAACACGAGCCACCAAAGAGCATGGCCATCGAGCGGGTTTTTGCTCGACTTCACAAGGTGCAAGGCACATTAAGCCAGAAAATGCTGGGTGTTCATATACAAATACTACGCGGTCTAAGCCGAAATTCTATGCTAAGGAGAATAACAGACTTAATAGCAATTGTTTCATATTATTGAAACCAATTTGTCGCCAGAGCATGACATCTTACATTACAAACATTAGTTTTGGTAGAATAAAATCACTGTTTATATTTCGACAGGTGCAAAATGAAAATGAAAAATAATTACAGATATTTTAAACAGTTTTGTTATGTTGGTCAATTTTATAGGCGTTATCTTCAATGTACCCGCTAGTATCTATCGTGTGAGTGGCGTTGTTAGTTGCATTACAATTATTAAACCTCTATGATCACTTATTATTTCTCGAAGCACGTTTCAACAGCTAAGTTGTATCTGTAAGAGAAAGTTGTAGTAGAGATCTAACTTTCGTGATTATCTTCCTAGATTGATTCTAGATATAAGTTATGCATACATGGATGAAGGGTCTTCGCTAACATGCAAAGTATAATAAGTCAGTGCATCCGACTGAATAACACGCAGCTAGCACGAAATCCCGCCATAAATAGTCCTTGTCTGAGCCCGGCCTTACATCAAATTAAAGAAATTGCGTTAGGGATAATCGCACCATCTCTACAAGGTGCCTTCGGGAAGTCTCGAAATAAAAGCGGAATCAAAGCCTTATCGCTGGAGACCGAATCGCAAACGGCTGCGACGGGTCGAATGCTGCTACATTTTCTACACTTTGTACTGTATCAGGGTAATAAACAGCAACACGCGTAAACACTAGAGCAATTCCCCGACCAACAACTTCACAAATACGACCGCAAAAGTGCCGAGCTGCTCCCAATCCTGCTATACTAAATCCTTGCTCAGATTCCTCCGAGGATTTCGGGCCGCCTCGCAAGACGCTGAAGTTCTTGCCAACAACGGGAACTTCATCCTGCTGCAGCAGTTTCGAGGCGGAGTGCTCGGCACACAAATGGACAATTAGCGTTACGAGAGGCTGCGTATAAGTAAAATTTAACTGAGTCCATCAATGATGTTTATTTTATTGCAGCTGAGAACGTTGGTGGCGTTGTTTGTATGCATAAACACGCCTTCGAGCAATTTTGTATCCTATGCATACATGATTTTTGTATAGAAAAGTTTTGCAGTTCAGCGGATACTATCCGATATAGCGAACCGTGCTGGTATCTATACCAACATTTGCGAAACCCGGTAGAAAATTTGTGAAATTCTCATATAACTGATTATTCAAGGTTCTGTCGCCTGATAGATGAGATAGCAGCGAAGAATGATAGAAAAATTACAAAAATAAAAGTTCCAAGCCTTTGAATTTGTATGTGTCAGCTATTCAGAATTATTCTGAGATAATGAGAAAAATCTGAAGAGCAGCATCAAAGTGTGGAATGAGGAAGATGCAGCAAAATCAAAACCAGCATGATGTTTTGACTGCGAGAAATGGCGTGGGATTTCACCACGGCACACCACCTGGATTCGGGATCTATGAAACAGCTTATTTGACTCGGAGCTGCACTGCACTTTATAAAATAAAACAATACAGCAAACTTTCAGAATTCTATCAAAAGAACATTCAATAAGAATACATTTGCGGAAGTCATCTGCGTCATCTGCATCTGCGATCACAATAATAAAGGGCAACCGAACATTTGCTGAGAATTCTATCTACTTGTCGCGATAAGTAAAACTTTTCCATGTGCTCGCCTGAGGAGAACTTCCAGAAGGGAAAGCAATATTAATATACTCGTTGCACCAGCATTTAGTAAATTACAAGAAAAATGAGGGTTAATTTACACATGCAAAAATATATATATAAAATTGAGAATAAATTACACATGCAATATTAGACAACAAACATACACGAGTGATAAAAAACGGCTCGCAAATGAGACTCATAGCTTCAAAGCGGAACTAACAGAAACAGCCCAGGTATGTCGATGGGCGAACTTTTATGGTTTTGTACTTGGTATAAGAGAAGATTCCCAGAGGCTCGTAGGGATTCAGGATGGTTGCGAAACGATAGATTGATGTACAGGGCGTCGGTATCACGGCTTACGTACAGGACATAGGGAGACGATAGCAATTAATTTCAAATTATCCAGCCTTACGTTGATATGAAGTTCTGAAAAATTCAAATAATGGGACAGAACTCGAAATTTAAATTTGCGTAGGATGCATTTTGAAAATATATCGAAAAGTAGTCGTAATTTTCCTAAAAATTTCAGTTTTTTTCAACAGCTTTAATCATGCAACGATATGGACACCACCAACGCTCATCCCTCCTGCTCAATTACATTTAGGGAACTATCGATTTGTCTCTGCGCTGAAAATTTGTGGCGCTACCCATTTTGCGGTTTTTCGTCAAGTATATTTAAACGGCAGCTTTGGCGGGAATTTTCAAAAGTATCTAGCAAACTAGATTTATAGTTGGTGCATAATATATATGAAATGCAATGGAAAAGCCAAATCAATTTTCAAAATAACAACTGGCAGAAAGACACCCAGAGGGTGTCTTTGGAAAACATGAAATGTTAATAAAAAAGGGCGTCGCACAAAAGAGGGAAAAAGAAATAACAGCAGGAACCCCATAGTGGACAAACGTCCTAAATAGGTATAAGAGAATTGGATTCCGAAAGCATGTATCGTTCAGAAAGGAAGCAATACTCTTGGATGGAAAATATAAGAAAGTAGTAGGAATTACTATCAACACAAAAATCGCCAGACGAAGGGGTAGGTAGTGTGAAGATGAGATCACATTTTCTTTCGTTGCAGATTCTGCTTTCGTAAGGACCATTTAATTATGTGTAGATATTGTAGTAATATAAACGTATGGTGACAAGTTTGCTATGATATTAGAAATAAATAAAATAAATATTACCACAACTGCAATGAGTTTTAATCTGAATAACTGGCTCTCTCAGGGTTAATTAAAAATTCTGATTGGTTTAATTAATGCAATAATAAATAGTATGTTGCCTTTTATATTCTAATCTTTGGCAACTAAATCAAATTAATGCGCCGGCTAGCATTTGAGAACTCAAATCAAAGGACTGGGTTGTAAGACCATATAACTTATTCTAGTATAGTAAATGCCCAGTTTTAAACGAGTTACAAATAACTTCTAAAATTGAATGTACACAGAGCTGTTCGAACAAACAAAAATGCAGCGTAATTTGATCGCAAATAGACTAACAATTGTCATTCCAGAACAACTTTAACCCCACTTTGATTCCTTATTGCAGTGTTAGTTTATAACCACTGGTTTACAAGCTATTTAGCACTGTTAGTCTTCTATCACATTCAGGTTGCTGTTCACATGCTCTTTGCATTCCTATGCTTCGTTACACTGCTTTGTTAACCCTTTAGCTGCGTTATTGATTGTTGGCATCATCATATGAATACAGAACCGCTGTATAAATCTTTTGTAACGCTGAAAAACACCTCTGCGCTTAAACAAAATCACTATCATGTCTTGACGTTACAAAATTAACCTGTCAGTCATTATAAATTAGATGCATCTGCCACACTAAACACAAATCATTAAAAATAAGCTGAACGCAACCCTGCCGATACTGTGCTGCTAAAGCATGCTGATGAGCACTACTATATCGATGCGTAATATAATACAGATACGAGTGCCAATAAAATACGATCGAAATAATTCTGTGAACAAAAAAAATAAAACAATCAGAACTGCACAATAAGTAACGCATATTTTTATTACGAAAAATATAACTCATTGCAATATACTTTGGAGAGGAAGATAGAAGCTAACAGTCAAGGAATCTGTAGAAAAACCTCTTGAACGATGATTTTTGAGGCTTTCACAGCCATTGTCATTAAGTAATAAACGACTTCCTGGATTGGATCGTGTCATGATTGAGATCGGAGAACTCAACGTTTCGCCCACTTTCGTAAGGGGCTTCATCAGGAGGAAAAAAGCAAAAGAGCATCCTCCTGATGAAGAACCTTGCGAAAGTGGGGGAAACGTTGAGTTCTGCGATCTCAATCATGACACGGTCCAATCCCGGAAATCGTTTGTTAGTCTTGAACGAGTAACTTCAGAGGCTGGCTTGATTCTCTAACAGAGAGTAGTTCATATACAAAACGAGAGATAAATTGATATATGTGATGTTGGTTGTCAACCTTTTAAGAAACGTTAATATTTTATAAAAATCTGTACCTTTACTCAGAACTTCCCTCGCAAGTGGAATTTGCGACACTAAGTATTTTGAAAAGTCAAAGGCAACTAGGGATAAAAATATATTAACGTTTGTAGTAATATTAAAACAATAAAATGAAGCACTTGGTAATGCAAATTAAAACAATTTGCAAATAGAAACGTATTGCATACGGGATTCGATTTCAGTGCTTATGGAAGGCAATTTAAAGGAAAGCAAGCAGGCGGCGCGCAGCGCACCTAAGCTGTGCCTAATATCGCCACGCAGCGACTGCATTACATTCAACAGCGTATTCTTGCCCATTCTTGTATTTTTACAACAATTACCCTGTACCTGTTGGGTCCCATTTTTTGTCAAGGCTAAAGCCTGAGCTATGTGCAAATTTATACTTTTATCTATTCCTCAGTTAAAGCAAAAATAGACATAGCTCTAGTTTTTAAAGGTGCTAGCCTTGTATATAACATGTGAGCAAATGGAAACAAAATCAAGCTTGGATTTGAAAAAGTTAAGTCATGTGCTTCATTACTTCTGATGTTTTTAATTTAAATGTGACAGCTTTTAAACGTTTGAAATTTATCTTCTGTAGTCATCTTAAAACTTCCAACTAGTAAATCAACCATTCGGAGAACCATTATTAGTAAAATAGGATTTAATGTTTCTGCTGCATTTAAAACAATTGACGATATACATTTTAGAGGCTTTCTTAAAACTGGTTCTGGAGTGGAAGGTTGTCTATCCGTAAAAATCCGAAAGGCAAGTGTTTGTCTTATATGGAATAATGTATTACCATTGCTGATGTCACTGATTTTCCAAAATTAAGAAAACACTCTTCAATATTTCTTTTTTGAATTCTTCGTGCATCCTAAACAAGGTGACCAAAGATAATTAATTACTTACTTTCGATCGTAACTGTTTTTACAAATTTACAATTTGTGTCGCAGCAGCTCAATCAATCGCGACCTATTCAAAATCATAGGAAAAGCGTCATAAAACTACATAACTCTTGTGAATACAGCAACCGCTCTCACGTTAAAGGAAAGTCGGAAAAGTAAGACTAAAGTACGTCACATCAGATAGTTGTAAACACGATAACTGGAGAACGACCAAACCTAGTAGGATGATTTTTGCGCTAGTTTGTGTGGAATATTAGTGCAAAGAACTGACCGGCTTTTGGGCAAGGTTAGTAGTTTTTTCGTTATATGTATTTGTCAACGTTGTCGTAATAGTATAGTGGCACAATCATGGTCTTCTGAGCCCGAGGCCGCCAGTTCGAATCTCGGCCAGGAAAAGCTTTTTTAAGTTATTAAAAAATGAGGATCCATATTTCTATCCCTTCTAATTTTTAAAGCTGAAATGTTGCATTATATCGACGTTTTCTGTCCCATTTGAGCTCTCTGCCAACGGTATTAGTAAACAGCCGATTAGACTTCCCAATAATTAGGTCGTGTTTACCTTGTGAATTTTCTTTAGCCGAGGTCGTCGCACATATGGCACGATCATGTATATGACATAATAGGATACCGGCCTTACCACACTGAAAGTACTGTTTTAGCAGATGACGAAGGCTAAATTAATGTGTCTTAAGAGCGGGCGTTCCAAACATCACAAGGAAATAATGGCGCTATGCCAACACTGTACCGAAGTATCGATAAGGAGCGTGCACCGCCTCATTTTCTTTTGAAAATAGCAAAAGGCAAATATTGCTACAATTTCCAGAATTTCTAATATCAGAAGAATTAAATAATTGAAGATATGTATAATGTACACATATATATTTTAAGGTGTTGAGTTAAAATTATTAACAGTGATCACATCATGTTTCACGCACCTACCTTTACCTATCCACAAAATATTGAAACAGCCTAAAACTGTACAATAATAATGGCAAGCCGCGTTTTGTCATCTTCAACACAACATTATGATTTGAATAAGTACGCTTTCATTAAAATACATTTTAAGAAATCTGATAGAGGCAACGAAGAGGCCAACCAATTGCTTTTGTGCTCAACTCCATACATATTGTATATCGTCGCTTTGCATTGATGGCGTGTCTCCGTTGCTTTCCGGAAATGAAGGTTTATTAACGTTCGGCTTCGATTTCGTTCCGCTCTGTTGGTGCCCCATCCTGATATATCAGTTTAAAAATAAACTTTTATTAAGTCCATCTCTATGGCTTTCCTTAGGTTGCAGTACTCTGTTGTAAATATTGGCTAAAATCGTATGTCTAGTAACACACAGTTACTTTAAAGTTAAATTTACTGGCGCTTTGTCGGGAGGATGTATAAACCCCACCATGCATCACTTGTTTGCTTGGAAATAATAACAAACGGAATCATGTAACAGTATGGGGCCATTATTCGATTACGATTGTATAAAACGATCTTCTAATTGCGGAGCAGCCTTTTTTAAATTAACTATTTTTTATAACTCAAAGGCAAGTTAGTTGATGATAACAAATGTAGCAGCTTTGGTGCAGTCTCATCTGTAAAATTTCTCTTCAACCATAAAATTACATTTTATGGAAAACTAAAGAAATACATTGTATGGTTTTAATTTCCAATAAGTTAACAGTGTCTAACAAACCATCTAAAATTTAATAACCAGTTTTTTATATTCAAGCAGCGTTTATGGGTAATTTGCTGAAGGCTACTTAAATTATATTGCAATAAACACTTACTGAAAGCCTCCAAATTTATGATAGCATGATAACATTTGAAGCATTTGAAAAATTATTTTACAAAATATTCTATAAATGTGCTAGTTTAATTTTTGCTTGGGCTTTGAGTTAATATGTGTATAAGAGGAATTAAAAATAGTATTAGCCTTGATTAAAACATAAAATGTAATCAGAGAAGACTTAGAAATAATGAATAACAATGTAATATAAAAAAAAACAAAAGGAAAGGGGGGAAGCAGAGCCAAGCTGTGAGGTGTGTTATTTAGGCATCCCCATAAATAATGCATTAAAATGCGAATAAATATCCATTTTTTTAATTCAGTGTTTTACAAGTAGTGCAGTGTCTTTTGGGTAGGCTGTATAAGGGTTGCTCTGATTCGTTGCACCCCTACAGAAGTTTTGAAAAAGGTTGAAGAATACGTCGAGTGGTAGCAGGTGTTCCTGTGGCAGTTTTTGGAGCTGTTCCAAGGTTAGCATAGCACTGGAAGCGGGAATCAAGCAGTGATATTCGTGCTGAGCAGTGCAGAGCTCTCGCACTGGGCCAAAGATGGAACTGTAAGCAGTTTTGGAGTGGTGCACGATGCAGCTGGAGTTCGAAGAGGTGTCTGGATTGTGACAGCAGACCAACGGAGAGAAACAGGAGCCCCCGTCCGCCGTAGGACTTGCTGTAGGGACGCCTGGTGTCCTATTTTGCATCAGGGAAGCCAAATAAGGTTAGAAAGTTATCCTAAAAATAGAATATGGTGACATTTTTCAATTTGCGTCCATTTTCGCAAATCTCCGGAAGGAACCCATCAGTGTTTTGTTGTGGCGTCTATTTACTTATGTTTGTTAAATTACTTAAGCAACGCACTCCAATTGGATAAACAAACGGTGGCTAAAGCGATTACTTGTTAAAAACATAAAAACCACGATAATTATCTTAATAACCAATCTATTACCTATAATTATACATTCAATCATATTTGCTAAGATGTAGAAAACCCAACCCTTTGGAATGATAGTCATTGATTTAAATAATAATATCAAATCATACACACAACAAAACAATATTTCCTTGTCAGTTACAATTATGATATTTTTTATTATCTTTGCAATGAAAAGTATTTATCTCTATATAAGTATTACCGTGGGTAAGAAATGCGTGACTTGACCAATAAATCTATACTGGAACATTTAAGGCACTGTTACTCTTGTTACTTTGCTAGAGAGAATAAAAATAACATATCGTTTTCCCGTTAAGTTTATAAACGCAGCTTATGTATACACAATATAAAAAGTACTACATAGAAATTTCTAGTCTAAATCTCGTATACGCGTCTATTGATGTCCCTTTAACGCTTACCGCTAAGAATGTGTGTAATGAAAACGTCTTTCCTTGCGAGCAACAAACAAATTTGAAAATACTCTGTTGGGGTAGTAGCTGAATCATGTTAATTACTGTTGTTAAGAATATTGCCTTGTATGCATGCCTTTACAAAGTGTTTCTGTTTTATTCTGCTAGTAAATCGCTATGCATTCCGGTGATTTTTTCATGCAAAAAAAATATGAGCATTTATTTGATTTCCGCCATATAAGCGATTAGCTCGTTCTACAGAAAATTATAACATGCTACTGATTAACACACTTTCTTACTTGAATTCATTCGGGAATTGGAAATTTATTGATTTAGCTGCAATGTGTACTTATAAAAGAAAACATGAAGAAGCACTTATCATATTGAAATCTTGCACATTTCTAAATATTTCCTGGCTTGCGGATATTGGGCTGCAGTGAAATTGGAAGCAGCAATCCCGATGATAATTTGTCAACCGACAGAGACATACTCCAATCTGCACACTCAGAAATGGCTTCCATGGGTATTGAATAACCGCTTGCCAGTAAAACAATGGCCTAGCCCCAGTTAATGTAATAAATCATGGTTATTCTAATCACGATGACAACTTAGTGGTTCTAATATGTAGCTTGATGCTCCACATAGATTAATGTGAGGGGATTTTCTCTGCAGCATTTCATTATGCATGAGAGGAGAGGTGGCTGTTTGTTTAATTGGCTATTTCAGCACCGATTTTTCTAGAAAAAAACGTCCCGACAGCCACTAATGGCGATCTTATTAATGGGCTTAGATATTTGCTTTGTCAAATTTCCGACAATATGTAATTTCGTGTCCAGTTTTCCGGCAATTAGTGCAATCATTTCTTGTATCTTTTGTAAATACAGCGCAAACAAGTGTGACAATAGGGAAATGAAGACTTTATATAAGATTTTGTTTTCTGTTAATGGAGAACAATAAAGCTCGAGGTAAATATGAGTTCGATACAGAGGCTGTTAAGGAAGCTGGATGAAAAATAAATGTTCTTTTGGAGTACATTTCAATAAACGTTTTGAGAGAGGAAGTATTCCATCACAGTTTATGAAGATCCTGACCAAACGATTAGATACCAAGTTGGATTTTATCTGTCAGGAGAACAAGCTGCATTGATATTTGCCGACTATTAAACAGATTTAATTCCATTAATCAAGACGAGGTGCTATCTGCTCTTGCTGATGCACGTATAGACCATGGAAAGAGTTGACTAGAAGTAATATGTATACTCTATGGGTAAACTTGGGCTGCTTATTGTAAGTTGAAAAGGAACGTGTTCAGTGTTAAGACAAACAATAAATCCTGACAGTATTCAAGTATGGGTAGGAAAACCTAAATAACGCAACGGGGAGTAGTGCGATCAATTCTAGAAATAATCCGGAAAGACAGAATCCGAAACTTCAATATTAGAAAGATAACGTACTTTAAATGGAATTGGGTGGGCCATGTACTCGAATGAGTGGCAACAGATAAACCATAAGCTGACTGGATGGATTGATGATATCAAACCTATCACATCGAAATGGATGATCATGAACAATGGGTGATATTAAAGGAAGCCCATGCCAAGCACTGGACCCTACAGGCTGTGTGATGTGGTGATACTGATAATGAACACCTATTTCTTCGTATTTAGCTATATTTCAGAGAATGTAATGTTCCCATGATTCTTTGTTTTATCCATTACACCAAGCTGTTCGACAAGAATGAATGTAACCTTTTATGACATATATTTAAAAAAAATACCAATGCACCATATGCATACTATATGCTAATTGGGAACTTTCATCCAACACGTTTTAGTACTGGGGCTTGTTTAATATTGTAACGAACTTGGGCCGAGCCGCTGCGGACATATGACTCACAGCCTTCCGGATCGATCCAGAACGACCTTTGAGCCAGGTGCAACGGGTGACTCACGCTTTCGAAAACGCGCTTGAGGTCAACACACGCGAATGCGTCATGCATTTGCCGGAAAAGCGAGTGAAGTCTCGATTGTTCTAGTAGACTCATCCGTGAGATATAAATGCTCGCGAGCGGGAAGACAGTTCTCAGTTCTCATCCAGTTCTCATCAAGCTCGAAGCGCGTGATATAAATAAACCGTGTGTATATAACTCTAGTGAAATAAATAACAAATCAATATAACCATATAAATCATTACTGTTAAGTGCAATATAAATAAATAAATGTATCGTTGTTAGAAATAGTTCGTTAGTTTACGTAATTTGTGTTCTGCCTTGATAATTCGTGTTTGTAAATAATCGTAATTAATCATTGTAAATAAATGTTTAATCCAAGAAACGTCGAATAATTTTGTAAATAGGCCGAACGTAAAAACGTAACAATATATATATGCAGCAAATATATCATACAAAAGGTAGCGTAACAGATGGAACGGTGGCTTATGAATAGCTGAAAAGTAAATCAGCAATCTAAGATTTGGTATCGACCCGCTGGTAACTGGTGCAGACAAAAAATAATTCTAGATCATCATGAGAAAGCTGTCTATCACAAAACCTCAAAGCTACGATCGATAGAATAAGCAACCACTCTCATTATTGACGTCAGGGATAAAGTACCTTGAATGCATTTCTCCCAAGAGTGGAGATAGATCAGCTAAAAGAAAACGGAGATGGTTTATCACATTAAACTGCAAAGAAATATGCATAATGTCATACTAAGGTTGGTATATACTATGGAAACTTGGACCGCTACAACATAACAAAGCATTTATAAACAGCTAAAAATGAGAAGCTGAAACAATTAATTATTCTTACCTTAAGTTCAACGGTCGTATTTTCAGGAACAATGGTAAAACTAATTATTAAAGAGAAGATAGAAAGTAAACGCCGCAGATGTAGAGTATCAACTTGACTGGTCAATACAGTCGAGGGCAACCATCAATACAATATACATTTTCGTCGTATCATTTTGCGTTACGATTTAAATCGTTCCTCGAAGCAGTATGTTGTCGAATAAGATTTTCGCGAGCGCCCAGCTTTTGGAGTTGCATGCTTTAAATGTCGCCCAAGGAATTTCTCGATACAGGCTCTCTTTCGATAGCGAGCCGCAGTTCAAGTCGGCTGGGTTCCATCGATATTTTCTTAGAAGCCACCTTGGAGGATTTGGCATTGTTTCATCCAGCAGGCTTGGTAGCTTTAATTTTTTTACGTTTTTTTTTGCACGTTCAGGCTGATTCCCAACTTTGGTAAATTTTTTCTTTTTAATTTTTCTGCGTATGCTAATTTCCTGGGTTAAGGCCTGCTTCCGAGATTCCGATTTTCATGCGGGCGGTAACAAAAATCATGGCTTTCTTGTTAGCAATCGCAGGAACCACGACCCTCGTGTCGACAGTTTCCCGAACACCGTCTCGTGTATTCATCTTCCTAAATCACACTCTTCATGCACGCTGCACCCAAGATCTCGACAATCGGACTTGCTGCTTTTAAGAACCACGTGGGGTCGCTAGATAGTGCATCTTAAAAAACGTAAGTATATGCATAAAATTTCAGCTTGGGTTTAATTGTCAGTAATAGGCTTTTGCCTAAGGAATTACGGTTCAACGAAGGCCTTCGATTAACAAACTGTACGCTTTAACAATCAATTATTTTAACAACGCCTGTTGCGTTGGTAATTCAATTCTTTACCGCTGAATTTTGTGTGTGTACCATATGTGTACTTCAGCGAGCGTCCTTCAGGCGCTCGGCTGGTCTTTACAATCAACGAAAGCTTCAGGTAACATTACAATATCTTTTCGATGTTTGCATTTGCTCCGAACTTTATAATATTTCCAAACCCATGTTCTGGACTCAATTTTGTTGATGGGTTGATCCCGTTACTATGCGACAATTTATGCTTTTATGCAATAGGCTACGCCTTTCAATTGTAGCGACCAATTCTAGCCTTATTAACTTTTGTAAATAAATTATTTGTTGCTGTTGACTGTTGAGATAATTAAATGCCCTTATTGCCAATTTACTGTCTATATCTTGTTATAAACCTCCACTACACCACACTTTTTATAAAGGAGTGAAGCCCATAATTTTAAGGTAGGTGGTAATAAATTTTTAGTTAGTTTTGTTATGTTGTTAAGTGCTTAACGACAGGCGCTCAAAATTTGTTGCTTCATAATAATTGTTTTAACCCTAGGGATCGCTGCCTAGTCCTTACTCACGCCATATTTTTCCGAGCGTCAGAGCTGGCTAGGGCCGTGTCAACCCCTCGTGTAAGGGCAGTACAATTCAACCTCATGAGAAGAAACGAATTGGAAAGAAAGAATAGGAAGCCTGTTAAAATGATTTAAAAATGAATGCCGGAATGTTTTTGGTGCGCAATGAAAGCAATAATAAAGGGCTTCAGTTTCGCTCAGTTGATCAGCAATTATCGACCAGGGAGCTTATTTTGCGTAAGAGATACGCAGGCTTGACGCACAGCCAGCGGCCGTTCACTTTTACAGTTGACTAGGGACAGTCAAGCTAAGGGTTTTTCTGTCTGTACCGTAAATATAGCTATCTAGTGCAACCTTTGCGTGCCGCTTAGAAAAATTTGAATCGATTGTCGAATATATTCAGCTTCCTTAAATCCCAAGATATTAAGTTTAAAATTCCGAATTTTCCTGTTGAAGTACCGCGGAAATTGCATGTCGCTCTTTGATCGGATTTAAAGGGGGCACTATCGTTTATCGACGCTTTATACCACTGCCGCTTTTGCTGATCATTAGTTGCATTTGTGAAGTAAGTGTCAGGGCGTATTCCTATTAGAAGTGCAGCAATCACGTTTTCCCTTGTAGAACTTGCTTACAGGAATCTGTGGTGTGGTTTCATGCGACGTTACGGCGATCAGGTAGAAATACCCTAGGCAGTATTTTAAAATCTGTTGTTCGGTGCGGTCCTGACATTTAGTTGGGGCTCGCGTAAATTAATTTTCATGAATGTTATTTTAATAACTTTTTCTGAAATTTACTGTATGGCTTCAGTTGTAAAGCGCAGTGCAGTTCCGTTTATTTTTAAGCCAATTAAGAATTTTCAGCGATCCGGAAACCGGACTTAAGTACCGCACACATTTCCCTAATCACTGAACAGAGTTCTTCCATAATAGATTTTCTCATTACATTACCCCCGAATGACTACCATGGTGGCTCTCTAAATAAACACTAATTTATTCCCGTACCCCTGTACGCTTCAAGGCACAATTATTTCGAATATCACCAGCGAGTACCTTCTTATTTCATTTTAAGGTTCATTCTTATACCGCTCTGCTACTAAGCACCCTTTAAGTTTGTAATATGTCGGAAACGGGGATTATCTGGTATCAAGTTATTGGCGTCCAACGTGGGGTCTTTCTCTTTTTTACCAGACAAGCTGGTTTTTTAAATTGTTTTCGCTCGGATAGTTGTTGAAATCAACATATTATCGCCCAACACGTAAAACTTTTTGAATTTTCGGTTTTTGATTGCTTCAGTTCTTAGACAACTATTAAAGAACTGGACATTAAACTACTACTAAACTGAGCACTGTTTTGATTGGTTATTGAATTCAAATTCTTTATTTGTAGTGTCTTATGTAGAACCAGAGGTGATGTCGTGGTAGAGTTTTCCCAATAATTATTTTGAAACATTATATAGGTGTTTTACAGATCTATGACTTACCTATACGTTTCCTTTCAATATCATCATACTCAAAGGTACTCACCTGTAACAAAAAAAGACTATGTGTAAATATATTTCCATTTCTGTTTCCTCCTTAAACTAGAGTGGGCGGGTTCACAAAGAGCAAATTTTCAGAATGAATGTTTAGTTGAATCGTTATAAGTTATTTATCGAGCTTTGGGTAGAATGTAGACAATACCACTTTCTCTCCCAGGCAGGGAATTGGATATTTACAAAGATGGCAAAATTGATAACGAAGATATTTTCTCCCCGATTAGAGGTTCGCAACTTAATCTAGAAGTTCTTTGTCTCAATATAGAGACAACCTCAATTGTTTGCAAATGGATCCCGATCCTTAGTTCAATTAATTAAGCTAATGTCTTGTTTCTGCAGACAGTATTTTGGAAATTACAACTGTTATAAAATTGCTTTCAGCACCAGCATTGCAAATTCCAACAGAACTTTGTTATTGAAAATGTGAAATAAATATAAATCTTTATTTATTTGAGTTGCTGTTTTTATTTGCATCATTATGTATATACTATTGATAATATTTAGCCCTGGACTAGTGTGCTAAATTCCAAATAATTGTCCAATTAATTCAAATTTAGGTTATTGCCACAGAAATTCGCATAGTTTTAATTTATATCTATAGCGGTTTGTGGTATGAATTGTTTCCCTATATTATGTAGATTTATGCACTTACTTATTTTATAGGACATTCTATACGATGGTAATATCAAGCTTTCAGAGCTTCGTCAATATTTGATTACTGCTTTTCATAAAACCTGAATTTGTGGACAACGCAAGTATAGGAGATTTATTGACACATTTTTTGTGAATTGTTTCTAAGTGGCAGTTAAGTTTAATCGGCTACATACTATCGGCAGCAAAAACTTTAGGATAAGTAGCACACTAACGTTTTTCTTTATCACGTACTGTAGGACGTGTAAAACCAAAATGCAGGTACTGTTTATCATATTTTCGGTCTTTTGAATAATTTATATAGAGTACTGTTGATCACGAAGCTGAAAAATCACCGAAAAGAAAAAAGGTTTGTACTTGTCCCACTGTATTAAACGTGTAGCTTGTACGCTCTCAAATTCATGCATATCACTTTCGCCAACTTTAACCGTGGTTGTGTGTATCAAGTTGCTTATGTAGCTTTCGGTAACTTTTTAAATTTGCAATCGGCATGTATTTCTTCGAAAACCTTCCATATAGCTATTTCTTACGGTTACCAGTTTTGGAACATTTTCCAGTCTTAAATTTACTTTCGAAGCTGCAAGATGCATTTTTACAACTCTTTTTGGTAGAGCTTTGGCGACGTTTTTATTGCGAAAAAACGCCCATAATCTGGTGCAGATTTGGTTTTATTGGTTTGTTGAATTACTGCAGCCGTCTGTTTAAATCAGGATTTTATAGTATTTGGAAGTAGAAATTTGGCGTCTTTTTCAAAACCCCAGGTATAAAAAAGCTAGCGTTACCTTTACTTGGTGTGATGTTTAATCAAATTTCTACATGCCAAAAATAATAAGCGGTTATTTTCACTGATATATGCGCTTTACCCGGCGATTGTGCCAAGAACTAGTTTTTTTAATGCGATAAATAGTATTATATTTATAGGTGTGCGATGTTTTGGTAAATCCTCGTCGAAGATGTCAGTTGATGCTTTTCCACTTAACATTTTCTATACTTCGCTGAATCGATTCCTAGAGGTATTATCTAGTCAAATGCATTTTGTACTTTTATAAAGAATAGTTATATTTAAATGCGTTTGGTATAATAATTTGTGTTAAAACTCTGTTTTTCAAATTTATAATAATATTTTCGGGACGTTTGGTTATTTTTGTGTAAGTTTAGTACCTAGCCTTATCTATAGTCCAATGTTTTATTCGACTACCAATATTTCTCGTGTTGCTAAGGTTGATATTGTGAAGGAGACAGAACCTCGACACTGAGTGACTTTGGCTTGTGTGTGCTTATGTTCTGGGCTACCCTCCATGGTAACTTAGCGTGAGACAATGTCTGACTAAAATAGAACTAACTAATCCAAGAAGAAAAAGGCGGCACAAATGGTAACAGTTGTTAAGTTGAGCACTATTATTTGGTATGGTGTCAAAGCAATCGCTGCTTTTACCTATATATAAGAGCCAAGATTAAATTGTCTTTTACACTTCGCAAAACCCTTGCAGTGCTGGTGAAAAAGTTGTGCTGATGGCTTATTATAATGTTAACTGGTGGAGATCTTGGCAACACCAAGGGCGGTGCGTGATTGGTGCCTTATATTGTTTCTAACAAGTAAAAACATGGTTAGGATATCTTGACGCAATTGAGAATTTTGTGTTATTGACGAAACGTGATGCTTTTAACGTGGCATGAAAAGTTGAAGCTAACAATGGAAGAGTACGGACTCGGCAGTATAAAAGAGTGCACCTGCAAAACAACAGCATTACGACACACAACGATAATTCATGTGAAATTTGTACCTGATGTGATCGTTCCTCCGTGACAATGCACCATATCACACAGGAAACATGGTGCGTGAGCAACTCAGGAAGTATTTTTTATTGATAGTTGTATTGAATGTATTGAAAAATTCCGAAGTGTTATAGATTTTAAAGGCACGCAAGCTATATTTATATGTCTTCCTTTAAGTTATATAAGCCACGAGGCCGTTTATTTAATTGATAAATTTGTCCTGAGGTAAACACTGTCACTGTACAAGCAGTTTGAAGGTCGTCGTCCATTGTCACTTCGGCACACATTGAAACGCAAAACGCTTAAATAATTAAATCTAGCTCACGGAAAGCTATTGATTAATCGGAATATTTGTAAACAGGCGGCGCGGGAAACGATGACGGACGGTCGGCGGTTTGTGTGTGCGACACTGCTTGATTAGATATTTATTAACCATTATTTATGATACGTGGGGAGCATTCATTTTCATCAATACGAAATAAAAGTGTCACCGCGGAAGTGCGGCCCGACACGGCAGCGCCATGTTATGGTTAACTTTCCTCGAATGGAACATCCGAGAATGGATATAAATAAAATATTTACCAGACAAAATGACAACACGCACTTCCCTACATGCATCGAATATCAACGAGAAATACAGGGAAAGGGCGCATTCGCCTGCTGGAATTGTGAAAACTTGATGCATTAGTTGTGGCCCCGATGCTGTTTTTTAGGGCCCAGCGTTCCGAGCAGCTTTGCATTCGTTATGTCGGCTTAAAAAGATCAGGAAAATGGCAGCATTTGCATGTAAAAGAAAGAGCATGAGTTATTTGCTGTACAGGCACTCTAGGGGAACAGCATAAACGAGAACATACAGTTCAGTAATCCAAGATGTCCAAACTGAAACTAAATAAAGCTGTTGGACACTGTAATTGTTCAATATCCTTTTTTAATTTTTATAGTGACTTTTAATCGTCTCAAATTTCACCTGAAAAACGATTTTAGGTTACCGGAATTGAATTAGAACTTTAGGGCGGAACTACAAAATAAAGAACGAGAATATTTAACTATAAAGTGACGTGACATACGTTAAGAGAAAGGTACAGAGACAAATAAGGATACAAGCAAAAATAAATTGACTGAACGGAATGTAAAACCGGTTACAAGAGATGAAATTAAGGAGCAATGGGATCAAACACGTGCAGCAAGGGCATTGGAAGAGCTTACGGATACCCGGTTTGCTCATTGTCTGAGAAACCCAGCTGGTAAAAGCTTACGAGATACCGAAGGATGATGTCAATGCACACTATAAAAGAGGTTTGTGCCGTTCAACCGCTTTCATTTTATTGGTAGTCGCATAAAAACGAGAAGACAAATCGAGAAAATAAAATAACAAAATCAGTAGTTGACAAATACCGACGTTTTCCGCTCGTTCTACTATAGTACAGTTTTGATAGCTCGCAAGTGTGCGACTTGGCCCAGATGGCCTCTGACGTCACATCGTAAACCGAGTCTGGTGATGTAAGTCTCTCGCCTTCAACAAACCCGGTGCCACATGTTTATCACTGCGCCGGCGTACCTCTTTTTGGCTTGAAGAAGCTGTTGCAATATTGTGTTAGAGCGAATCGGTTGCATCAGTGAGACAGCGCCCTTCTTTCTTCAGACCGCTTCTCGACGCTCATGGTCTCAAGCTATTACCGCACAGTTGTGTGTGGTTGAACTTCCCTAGGCGGGTGTGTGGTATAGCCAAACCAACCTTCTCCGTTGAATTGTAACACTGGGTGTGCAATTAACGCTTTGACGGATGACTACAAGAGAAGTTATCCAACGTGCCAAATTTGGGTAACTGTAGCAATTAGGTGTCGTTTTGCCTTCTTCCCAACGCTTCTCGCTATAGGAATTTTCACGCAATTTTGGGATTTCGTTGGATATCGCGACGGCTAGGAATCTCAGCAGAAACTTCAATGAGGCGTCGAGATCTTTCGGCTGCACGAATTAGCAACATCGCCGGGCATCATTCCGGTACTGCGATCTTCTTGTTTTTATTGTCTGCGTACTTTAAAGCGTTTGTGCGACGTACTTGTGTTGACATTAGGGTGACGTAATTTTATACTTGGCAACAGCCATATTTTGAGCCGACGCTCGTGACCTACTTTTGAGTAAATTTTCATCATTGTTGCATCACATCAAAAATAATTTTCGTGCGACTTGTTCACAACGGTTGTTTCAATGTAATCAATGTACTTTTTGTGTCATACCTAGCATTCTAAAGTAGATTTTAAAGTTACTAACCCCCTTTACACATATTCATGTTAAACAATTTTTGGCATTATTAGGTACATTTTAATGGATTTACGTTTGTTTTTAACTTCCTGGACTTTTATTTGTGATACTTATAGTTGTTGATGTACATGTGCTATACTTAGGTTTATTTATTGTGGGGTGACTGGCGAGGGTAGCAGGCCAACCAAGGTAGGTCCTCAAGCAGGCGGAATGCCGCACAAGACCGTCGAAGAGAAGCGTCGGTCCTCTGACCTCAAATTCCTTCTACGAGGGCCGGCCGAAAAGTTTTTTCCCCCATTCTATCAATGAAACTTGTGGCGCTCATTGAGTAGTGATTAGATTGAACTTTGCCTTTTTAAAGACTAACGTGCCCCAACGACCTATTTAGACTATTCCCAAAGTGCTTGAAGGTCGTAAAAGTCGGTAGGAACTAAAGACACGACTACATCATTCATAACAATAAGAATTATTTAAGAAGTACCCAAGGCAGTCTCAAAATAAAAATGTAAACTTACACCCGATAGAAAATATAAAAGTGTTGGAAGAGAACGACCCATGAATCACAACGGAAAAAGTAGAAAAAGTTAGAAAAGCGGCAGGACATGGCGCAGTTGCATCTTGAATGATAAAATATATCGGAGTACAAAGAAAAATAAAACTCTGCTCTAATAAGCCTTCAAATGCAAAAAAAACTAATACTGATAACCTGTGCAGTTGTCCCAATATATACAACAACGAAATAGGCGAACCAGAATTTGAATTTCGAACAGGATGTAGCCCAGAAAATGTGTTCTGGAACCGTTGCTTATGCGTTGAGTTATCATGCTCTTTTGTTTCACTCCTAATACAGTTACTTATCAAAGTGGGGAAAACATTGTATTCTTCTGTTTCAACAATGACACAGTGCTACCTGGATGATGGTACTTACACAAGCTACAAGAGGTTGACATAAAGATAGAGGAGGCACTTGATCAGGAATCGAACCCAAAGAAAAATTTGCAGGTTTAATGGCTAGAGGAATGCCTCCAAGAGAGATAGGTTGTCATAATTGGTGTTGCGAAAAGCATAGATGAAGCCGGTACGGCAGAAATAAAACAGAATAAAGAAAAAATAACATAACCTGAGAGAAAGAATTGTTCGAATCATTTGACTACAAATGTGGACTCTGGAGTGCAATTAGAGCAATGGCAAAAAACTGTACCAGATGCAAGGGCAAATCCCGATTACGAGACAGTACACGAATTAACTTCGACATCACAAGTTATAAGGGGGGGGGGGGGGCGATTAAGAAAGTAGGTAACTTATACTACACTTCGTTTGTAAAGGGTTCAAGTTCAGCTGTGTTGAAAGGCAGACGGAAACTGGCATTTGGTCACCCTTGTCTGGAGTATTAATTTTTATATAAATATATGTAGCCAGTTTGTGTTTACGTGTTTGCTTATT
The DNA here is from genome assembly GCA_940337035.1 of Agriotes lineatus. Classification (NCBI taxonomy): domain Eukaryota; kingdom Metazoa; phylum Arthropoda; class Insecta; order Coleoptera; family Elateridae; genus Agriotes; species Agriotes lineatus. The sequence continues at coordinate 48,312 of CALNHX010000369.1, forward strand.
GCCAATTAAATGTAAGTATTGCAATCTAGCGGTGTTCGCGAGTAATTTCTACCTAAGGAGCAGTCGCTTGCGTGCCATGTCAAAAGGCGCACGTTGGTGAACGGCTCTTAGTGCGTCGTACCCGCTGTGAAGTAAATAGAAGCGGCTTCATAAGCCTTGGAGTGTTCAAAAGTATGGGTGCAACAAGCAGTATTAGCGTTTCAAGTAGAGACCTGTCGAATCGTGTAAATCGTGTACTTGGTAAGTATACGAATGGTCAAGCAGCCAAGCAGTTTCCCGGCATCCGTTGTAGGTACGCGGCACCAGAGAAAGCGAGAAACTTCCCAGTTGCTGTCGTGTGGAATTGACATACGAGTTATTCCAGGGATGACGCAATCCAAGGCGAGCCCGTACCCCGATGTTGCAATTCGAAGGCCTCGGCATTCCAAGGTAATTTGATTCTTAAAATTTGTGTAGTTTGGTTTCGAAATGGCGATTCATTCTAAGATGTAATATTATTTTTTCAATCTTTATGTCTTTTAAAGTCAATATACTTGTCTTAGCAAATTGACTTTTCTTGTATATATGTTTCAAATCAGTATTAACTCGAGGACCCTACAGGCACTGACATACTTCCTGGTTTTGGTAAATACTGCTTGTTCGTAACCAAGAATGGGAATTTAAGAGTTTCGCGTATACTGAGCTAGCTAGGTAATGGGACAGGGCAAATTCATTTGTAAAAGTACTATGAGCTGTCTCACTTGAGTTTAGCGTCTTGGCGGAGAAGTTAACAAGTTTGTTTATTATTTTGTAATGGACAAGGTCTAGGCATCCCCAAAGAAAATAACAAAAAAGCAGGCCTGGCTAATAGAGTGCATATCTTCAATGAGAATATGTATCTCATTTTACCTGGAATAGTGCAATTCAAGGAGAACAGAAGTTAGAAACTGACAAGAGAATCAGTGACGTAACATGTTCGAGCGGGTTCAGCTAAGCACCGCCACAAGGCAGCCATACGCAGTACAGGGAGCTTCGTTTGCGCAAGAAAAGCTAGTTAGATAGCTATTATTTATTAAATGGTATTTGAACTTTCACTTATGCTACAGACGATGAGAAAGCCCACATATCATGTTCTTTCTTCTTCAGTGCTTAAATGTACATAACGATATTCAGTTATCGCAAAGCATGTAGCACAGTGAAAAAATCAGAGAAGCTATTTATCATGCAAATACTTCAATGTCAAAATCACATAGGAAAAGTAACGCAACCAATAATTGTCTACAGTTAAGCAAGGACTCAGGAAACAAACAGCAAAACTATTTCAAGTATGTTTAAGAATAGTCGACAAGAACGATAAGCCAAAGGTATACAGGACCTTTATTAATTTAGCAACTTCATCCCAACATAATTCCTGCAAAAGTAGTAAACTTAATGCAGTTAAAGTTGCATCAGGTTGATGTCTCAGCGAGCGTCAGATAATATTTCTAGCAACTTCTGATGACATGACAGGTAGCCGAGACTCTTGCTTTTGATGTTAGTGTTGCAATTACCGTAATTACAGCTTCATCAAACTTAATATTCAACGACATTTCAGTAGTCACACTTTTAATTGTCTGAAACTTTTAATTATATGCATTTTACGTAGTTCATTAAATGAAGGTACTATAGAAAATAATATTTTTGTGATAACAAATTGCGATACAAAGGCACAGAAAGATATTGAAGGCCACATCGCCGCGCTATATAGGCAACCCATTTTGTTGGAAACCATGTTTACAAAATTGTATCTGACAGTTGCAGTGACGTGCCATGTCTTAAAGAATTAACATACTATTATGGGATGTACCTCTGAATACAATTGTTGTTGCCACAAAGGAAATAAAACGTCGTAAGTTAGAACTTACTGCTACAACACTAAGGTCTAACTCCAAAATGCCCAGCCGATGTTTACAGCTTATATTGGAACATTAACTTTACTAACTTTCCAAGACTCAGTGGTTACCTGGTCTTTAAGCATTTATGACGTCTCTATTCTTTTCTATTCTCAAATTCAAGAACTGTTTACAGGAGTTGATGTTGGAAGAAAAATATGTTGAAAGAAATTCAAAGGCTGCCGTTATAATAAAAATTAATTTATAAAAAACTCAACGAAGAAACTAATCTTGCTTTTGCTCATAGTGGAAAGTATTTTCGTCTTTGAATTTACAATCACCCACTGACATGGTCCTTAATAAACGCTCCATTTTAAATGGTAATTGTATTCAAGTACCGACTGAGAGACAATGCAAGGTTCTTAAAATAATAAAATATTTCAGAAACAGCAAATTATGTCAGGAGCTACAGTCTTTGTATGGTTACTAAAGTGCTCAAATACAAGGTGACTCCATGTTCAGGCGTTAGGAACAGATTAGTAGCTGGCTAGATACAATTGAGCAAAGAGGTTGCGTGTGGTGTGTAGCTTGTTCCGTCAGTGCAGTCGTGTGGATGCGACTTGGGGCACGGTAAGGAATCTTCCACAGTGTGGAAGATCCCTTACCGTGCCCCAAGTCGCATATATTCAGCTCCACAGAAATCATTGAAATTCCGATTCCCATTTCGTTTTTGACTTTCGCAAAATTGTATATCGGCTTCCGGTTAAAGTAACCCTCTATCTATCGTTTCTCAATCATACTGTAATGCAACGCGCGTCACTGATGAAGCCCTGGAGAAAATCTTTGAACTGCCGCTGTTTATTCTTTAGCGCCTCATTGACGCAATTCTAAAATTCTTCCCTGGGGCTGTTTATTTGCGAGCCCCCCTTCATGGCTCAGCTTTTGGGCGGCAACTTAACCGTCGGCCGGCTACGATTTCTCTTGATTTTCGCATCCTGCCATCGACGGAATTACTGCATAAGCCAAGTCAAACCTGTTGTAGTGCACGTGTAATTTACCGTAAAGTTTAGATATGTAATGCGTACTTAAGCTGAGTTTTCATGCCTAAATTACCGGCTATTTATGTTTGTATAAATATAAAACTGAAAGTCCTGACTCACTCACTCACTCACTCACTCATCAACGCCCAGCCCAAACCATTGAACCTAGAACGATGAAATTTTGCACAGAGGTTCCCTTCATGATGTGTACAAGGAATAAGAATATTTCGAAATTCAACCCCTAAAGGGGTAAAATGGGGGTTCCAATGTTGTATGGAGAAATAATATTAAGTCTACAAACCACACCCCACTGTTCAACCGGGTTCTTTCAGCTTGCTATACGTTGCGTCATAAACGGAGATTTATTGGTTATAAAAGATGGAATACTTATTTGCGCAAAAGGGTTAAAATAATAAATTAACAGAAACTAAATGCCCAATTTATACCTCTTAAAGGTTCTGAAAAAATATTACCATTGCACCATTTGTAAATCTGCTTATATCACTCTTTATAAAGGTAGTTTGAACATATAATTTGTTTCTATGTTTCCAATTTCTTCCCAGTTCCCTTAAATCGTATTCCACGTTTTCATCCTTCTAGTCTTCTTATCTTCTGCTATCTATTTTGTGGATTTCTCTCGGCTGGACTTTCTTTGTAATATGTTGTTTAACGAAGTAGCTTTAAAATAAGTGAAATAGGTGCTTTACAATGTTCTACGGCTATTTAACCAATATTCGTCCATTTTTCTTGCGCTAATTTTAATTTAAAGCATAATTTATATTTCTCCATCAGTAGTACGGAAACCAGCAATCACGAGGTGTCCTAGCTGGATTTGGACCCTGCCTTCAACTTTTCTTGGACAGATCTCTTCTCTCTCTTCTTCTTTATGATTTGTATTAAGTCTCTCTTAATTTTTTAGATCTCGTGGCTACTAGAGTCCAGGGCTAGAGCTGGGATCGATAACCTAATCGAAAATTGAAGAATGCAAATATTTTCTTCATTCTTTAGGGGAGTGCATATAAAAGGAAGCATTGAAATAGCAGCCGGTAAGAGGCGAGTCGAAGTCCTGCAAATAGCATTTTGGCGATTTGAAGTCAGAAAGTCAACAAAGAAAGCGGCAATGTCAGCGACTAACTTAAGTGGAGCTTACTTCGCAATCGGCTTTCATTAGCTATCAGTAAAGGTGTGTGATATGAGGACGGCATTAAGTGACTCATTGCTATTCACATTTTGGATAATGTTAGTGTTGCATACAATTCATCTGCTTTCCTTGATCGTATTCTAGATTTTACCTTTCTCATTTGTGATCTCTTGTTGTCTTTTCTGTACGCTACTGTGTTATTGTCGAATGTTGCATGGACAATGTATTATTTAGCTGTTGTTTGTCTGCAATCTTTCTTATCTAGTTTCTCTGTTCTTCACAGTTGTTCTTACACCAAAATGTCTCAATCAGGGTAGCTGTATACCTTAAATCCATCTTCTATCACACACCTATGATGAGTGTTTAGTAACTTTAACTGCTGCGACTAATGCATGAGTTTTCTATTGCGCTTAAATACAGGCAACAAGATTAACATGCGACTGCTCATCTGCAATAAAATATGTGAATATAAGGTTTTACATAAAATAAGAAATGGCAATTTTGCTCTCGTGCCTGTATGGTTTTCATGTTTGTGCCTATAGCTAAGTAATTTTTTATTGTTAAGTAGACTTAAACGTTGTAATCTAGCATAACAAAAAGCATTAATCCAACCTTGTGCCCTCAGTGAATTGTGAAGTTGATTTCGCGGGTGTAGCTATAAATGTACGTCAAAACCGATTTGCGGAAATTTTCAACTTACGCATCAGTGGCGGGTACGCTAAGAATGAAGCCCAGGTTTCTGCGACTCACTGTGCCAAATCACCACAAAGCGAGTTAAGTAAGGCCGTTTGGGAACCGCGCAGTAAATAATTTGCTACTTAAAGAACTTGTGTGCAGCAAGCTCGTTGTGACACTTTGAATAAGTATGACTTTTATTGTCTTTTTACGTTTGAAGGACTACGCGACGTCAGTCGGCCTAGCGGTTCCAAAGCCAGAGTTAAGAGTGAGGAACTTCCCCAAGCATTGATGTGAAATTTACGGGGTGGCACAATCTAACCTAATACGCAATACAAAAATGATCGAACATCGCGGATTAGAAGGTGACCCAATATTTAGGCATGCAATCGTGTACATGATCGGCTTTAGCGATGCTGGTTTCGGGAATTTAAACGTTGGTCTTTAATATTGCTTTATGTATGCTAGTCATAATTATGCTAGTTTATTTTTGATGAGTAAATGCCTATAAGACAAAGCTATATCGCCCGTGCTTTGTGTTACTAATAAACACTGTGTGCGTCAGCAATCGCCATTCATTTTAAGGTTTAATCATATTTCATTTGTTTTCTCTGTCTTTATATGTGTTATAAAGTCAACATGATTGTGTAAACGAATTGACTTTTATTCTGTATGTTGTTTGAAGTGAGTTTCAGCTCAAGAACGTCACAAGTGCAGACGAGTTTCCTATTTTTTCAGAAATACCAACCATTCTGTAACACGAGTGGAGTACTAAAAATGGGTTCGTGTATACTGAGCTAGCAGGGTAAATAAACAGGGCAATTAGTTATTAAAATATCCAGGCGTATAATACGTCTTATTTAAGTATAGATGGAAGAGCTGAACAATCGTCTCGTTGCAAATATCTCCTACACCAATTTCTTTTGAAGAAGTTAACTACGTGAAGAAGTTGCGTATGTTGTTGCGACAAAGTGATTAAGGAAATTTCCATCAGAATATTCTTCATTTGTTACAGTAGTAGGATCTGTAATTAAAAATTACCGCAATTAAACTACCTCTGGTTATTGGTTCGTGTTCGTTATGCTAGATACTGCCACTCAGATTTTTGAAATGCAATTTTCTAAGTATAAGCTGCTCTAAATAAAGAAATTTTGCAATATTTTTTATTTTACCAATGGTTTTAAAATTTTCTGTACCGAGAGATTAAAGAATATAAGAATAAAACTACCATCGCATGGAAAATTTTAGACAATCGACAAAGGGGTTATTGTTTGGTGCAATATCAGACGAGCAATTGCAGGCCTGAAAAGACGCTCGCTGTAAATAAATCTCTATTGGGGCACGAATCCCTGAAGGGGGTCATAAATTCGCAGTCATAAACCAGCTAAACAATAGGAAATCAAGTTATAAATGTTTGTGGATCGCGGCGGATAAACTAATAATGCGATCGTATCTGGTTATGGGCATTAAAAAACCGGAGAGCAGCTTGGAAATGCGGGAAAAGAAGGAAAGTTAACAGCTCGCCAGATAAATCCATCTATATTTTACAAATCGATATAAATAACTGCACTTTAATGTCTGAACATCTGGCGTAGATAACCGACGTAATGCGATAAAGCCGCTCGGATTGGGGTTGATCTTACCCTAGGGACGGCGTCGAGTAGTTACAGCGCCCTTTGATCTTCAGCTCGTCTACTAGATTGCGGCCGCAGATAGAACGGGAAATCTTAAAATGCATGGAATTATGATTACGGGAATTTAAAAACATTGGGCTTCTTTATCTCAGCGTGCCCGCCGCTTTGTTTTCCTGAGAGGAAGTTTTGCACCTTTATCGCTGCGGCGTCGCTACCGTCTTGTAAGGGCTTCCTCCCAAGCATTTACATAGCCTAGTTGTGTCTTCAAAGAAGCTATTTAGTCGATATCCCGGTACACCCTCAAATTTCTTTTTGATCTCTTTTATATTATGGCTCCGCGATACTATCTCAGTACGATTTATAGATCTGATTTGAATATTTAGATGACGCGGGGAGGAATTTAAATTTAATATTACGGCAGCACTCTTCGTATATGTATAGAAAGTTCATAGGATAGACATCCTGAAGTTAAAATTGCCAAATAATACAAAAGTTTGCAAGTTTCAAATACTTATATTGCTTGTAAGGAACACAGTTGGAAGACCGTCTTCAATTTCCCGAAGTGAGCAATAAAATTCATGGAAGCTATGTTAGATATCAAAATTCTAACGACTAACAGTAGCTATATTAATCTGAATGAGCAAGATATAGCGATATAATGCATTAGCAATGGGTTATGTACGTGCAAGATTTCTTCATTTTAATCACTACAATTTCTAGAGCTTAGGGAAGGCGTTTGCCCCTGATTAACTCAACGTGGACCTAAATAACTCATTGTTCTAACACTAATTTAGAAGAAAATTAACGCCCATAAAGTGCACTGTAAAAAACTCAAACCCATGTATCTTTCAAATGGCCCAAAATGTCCTTGAGCTGACTTCAGTGATATTCAAAGTTTCCAAACCTAACTAAACAATCCATTGTGATAGTGGTACAAGTGGGATAAAAGAGACAATAATAGCTTGAACTTACATTCACCTCCGACAAGATATCATTTATTACAGCACTACTATGTTATACATCGTGTAATGGGCTAATCGTAACTAAAACCTGCTTGTGTTGCAAAGCAAGCGTTGGATCTCAATAGCGATAGATAAACCAAGGAAGAGAAGATATTCGTAAATATTGATATAAGGCCAAAAGAAAGGTAAGTTATAAGAAAGGACAGTCCCAGATAACGACATAACAATATCAAGAAGATAATTTTTCATGATTCATGTCTAAAAAGGAGAAAATACAGAGTAAACAAAAAGAAAGGGTTGCTTTCTATAGCGATGGATAAGGACAGTAAGTGAAAATAGCACAAATTCCTGAGGCCAAGCTAGAAAGAAGGTTAATAAGGCCAAAAGATAAGAGATAATCAATAAAGTTATGCTTATCACCCACGCCTAAGAAGAAAATTAGGGCAAACGCAAAAATAAGAAACAGGAAGTCGTTCTTCAAATCTCCAAAGAAACCAAGCGAATGGAAATATCTAGAGCTGCAAAAGTTTACAACGACGATTGAACATGAAGAGATTATAGAAAGTGGTTAAAACTATTACCTACAGTTTCTCATAACTCACGAGTGACGAGAAAAACGCAGCAGTAGAAAAAGAGAAAAACGGTGAAATAGCAAATTAACCCCTAAAGGACGTTGGCACTTTTCTACAAGGAATGGAAGAAGATAGTTATAAATAACAAAAGTTGTTCATAATCCACAATCGTTGAAATCAAAACCGTGCAAAAGAAATATAACGACCTAGAGAGGTTGGAATCAAAAAAGGTTAATAAAAGAAGAAATAATGAAAGCTAGTTAAAAACAGCAATCGTCTTTTCAGTTTTACGAGAAAAACTGCGGAATTGAAGAAGACAAATGATGCAAAGTAGTTAAAAATAGCAACAACAGTTATTCATAACTTATGACTCGTAAGAGGATAACGCTGCAGTTGAAAGAGAAAGCAAAACGGGTGAAAGTAAAAGAAAATGCTAAGGAAGCCCTACGTTACACTACAAGGAAGGCCTATAACAAGAAGAACTTAAGGAAGATCGTTAAAAATGGCTACGAGCAGCAGTTGTTTATAAATTAAGAAAAGAAAACAGTGAAAAACAAAGTGAGTTCCATGTGAAAGAAAAAGAGCAAGAGCCCCTGAAATTAGGCTCCCGTAGAGAGAAAGAAAAAAAACCAAGAGCTTCTGAGATTAGGCTCCAGGTAAGACTAATAAATAATGGAAAATAGTTAAAAATAGCAACAACGGTGGTTCATGATAATAGAAATAGAACGGCAAAAAGAGGTCCAAGTGAAAGAGTTCTTGGCACTATTCTACAAGAAAGGTTAATAACAAAGGGGACGATAGCTCAAAATAGCAACGTGAGTGAAAGGAAAACTACGTAGTAGAAAAAGAGAAACACAGACAGGTCTAAGAGAGAGAAAAACTTAACAGCTACACTAATTTAAAAGAAAGGTCAATAATAATAGGACATTTTGTCAAATAGTTAACTCATGAGTGTTGAGAGGAAATTGGTACAGTAGAAAAGGAACTACAAAATGTATTCCAATTGAAAGAAAAATCCAAGAGCTCTGACATTACTTTACGAGGAAGGTTACTAATAACAAGAGGTAGAAGAAAACAGCTAAAATAGCAGTTTTCATAACTCCGAAGTGTCGGAGGAACGACAAAATGAATTTCCAGTGACAGAAGAAACCCAAGAGCGTATGACATCGGGCTACGAAAAAAGTTAATAACAACAGAAGATGGAGAAAAGCGGTTAAAAATAGTAATAACAGTTATTCGTAACTTATGTCTATTTAGAAGTAAACGGTACAATATAACCAGAACGATAAGAAGATCACAAAGTAAAGCCAAAACTGGTAGCTCCTGACACTAGACTACAAGGAGGGTTAATAACAAGTAAAAATAATGAAAGATAGTTAAAAGCAGTAACAACAATTGTCTCTAACATTAGGGATAATACGAAAATAGAAAAAGAAAACGCCCAGAGCTTTTGAAGCCAACTTAGAAAAAACGTCAATAATAATAGGAGATGAAGTAAGATAGTTAAAAATAGCAACCACAGTTGTACGTAACTCGTGATTGTTAACAACAAAATGGTGCAATAGAAATCAAACGGCGAAGAGAAATTCAAGTGAAAGGAGGAATTAAGAGCTTCCGCTCCTAGTCTACTTGGACGATTGTCAAGAAGAAATTGTAAAAGGCAGCTAAAAGCAGCATCAGCAATTGTTTATAACTCACGAATGTTAAGAACAAAATGGTGCAATACATGTATAGAATTGGAAAAAAATCGATTTATCGAATCGAATAGAATTTCATAAAATCGAATCTCCCTAAGACGAATCTAACAAAATGGAATCGAAGCGATAGTTTAATTTGGATTTAACATGAATCTACATATAAGAACGTAAACATTAATGTAGTTAAAGAAATACCCTTCTATTTTTAGGGCAGTAATCGATGTTCGATGTTCGATGGAAATTGCTATTGGTCAATTAAGTAAAAGCAATATATGATTAAATTTGTGTTGGAAGGAGGAATTAACCAGCTACACGGAGTAATGTTATTGACCTGGAAATCGAACAAAATTTCTAAGGAATGAAGGACTGTCGTGATAGTTCCAATACATAAAAAGGGGGTTTCGCCAATTAATTGTAATAATTATACGGGACTATCACTACTGCTTGTTTCCGATAAGATATGCGTGAGAATTTCCCAAAAAAGACTTAGGCCAAGAATAGAAAACACACGAATGGACATACAGGCAGCATTTAAAGTGGGGAGGATTGGATTTTTCTGACTAGACAGCCGAAATGATATTAAATGCAGATAAAAAGCTTTATTGCTGCCCAATATAATTAGAAAAGGCCATACCATAGTATGAGAGGAGAACAATGACAAAAAGAGAGGTTGAAGATAAGAGGATAAAAGTAACAGCAAGTCTATACCACAAAACAGAAAATTCGGCACTAATAGAAGGTAGCAACCAAGACATTTATTATAGAAAGGGGCGTAAGACATGGAGGCATCCTAAGGCCACTCCTATTTGTTATGATAATAGACCAAATGGCAAGAAAAGAAAATAAGTAGGTAAATGGGATACATATAGGTTACAGGAAACTACAAGCTGTTAAAATAAATGAACTGTTTTACGCTGACGATCTCATATTGTTCATTAACAATCAGATTGCCTTACAAGGAAGAACTCAGAAATGGAAGGCGACGCTATCACAATATAACTTAAAGATATTCCTGAAAAAAGACAGAAAATAGACCAGAGAAAACGTTCTTTAATAGGTCGCAGTAAACATGCAATGATAAATCATAACAGAAACCAAACAGTTAAAATATCTTGCAGTAATAATGGACGAAACCGATAGACTAGAAGCAAGATAACAAATTCTGTCGTCTTTGTATAGAGTACTGTATAAGACCTTTTTCTGTAAAGGAAAATAAGCTAAGGCAATAAAACCCAAAGTATATGAGACAGTCTTAGTATCGATGCTTATATACGAAAGTGAGTTATGGGTTTTAACAAACAGTACCAGAAACAACACTGAGGCGTGTGAAATGAAGATACCAAGAAGCATAGAAGGAATGTTAAAAATTGACAACACTTAAGAATTATTTGGTGCAGAATACATGGCCGTGTAGAATCTCCTTTATTGGAACAGGGTGAGTGTGTAAATGCAGTATTAGCATTTGGTATGGAATCTGTTTTACCGGCTGTCGAAGCAGCTGTTTGATAACAAGAATTTTATCTTTCCCTTGTTTAACTGAAAAATGTAGCGTCCTTTTTGCAATAGGATTCTATGTACTTGTGCTCCAAATTCGGGAATTATTACGAGAGGAAGCTTTGCTGGCATGTAGGTTAGAAAATTGAACACATATTTGAGACTTTCATACACGTCTTAGGACAAGCTTAAGAACACAAAATTTTCTTGTGGTATAAGCTGATTCGTCTATAATTATTCAGGGTGAGTGTAATTTCTCCTATTCGAATTTTTATAACGTAATTTCAATAAGCTGGCTTCTGTGTGGAGTTTTAGCGTCACCTATGAGGTGAAATACTTCAATTTTAAGGTACAAGATTACCAACGACTCCGGTTGCTTGCTGGAGCATTCTACTACAAATGTCACCCGAGGCTTTAGGGGTTTTGGCAATTAAAACAGCACCAGGAGAGCCTAATTTGCAGTTGGAGCGTCATCTGCGGAGGTCTTCGTGAATGACGTTGGCTGGCTGTTGTAAGCTGTTTGGGATCATTTGGTTTATCGCTTGAAACCGCTTCTTCTAGCTCGTGTCGGTGCATCGGCTATCACCTTAAGCACAAGCGTAACATTTTCAGATAAGTAGTGCAATCTTATAAACGGCGTTTAATTATTTTCGTACTACAAACTCTATAAAATAAACTGTAACTGTATCTAATATGAAAGGGCACCTACTATTGGCCCTTATTTGTTTGTGCAATGTTAGCGCTATGATAACTTTAAATTGGGCTGCCCCGTGTTAGTAGGAAAGGCATGATAACAATTTATAACATGTAATTTTGTTTAATAAATCGAATGCACATACTTGTGTCTTTTAGTGTAGAAGTTCGTTACTGCTATCTTTTGTATTTCAGATGTTATGTAATTGAATGCTGCGATTTACTCTGCGTTTATAAGCTCTGGACCTATCTGAGTATATTTATTGTAATTGAAAAACTTGTTGGCGCTCATGTTATTCAAAAATTACATCATTTAAAGAACCGCGCGCCGTCTCCACTGCAGCTAACTAGCGAGCACTGAAATATACTCTCGTACCGTTACAATATTTGAATATAATTAGGGAAACTACTTTGAATGTCAACAAATAAGTAAGGAAACGGCTAAAAGTGAAAAGAATGTATGTCAAGATTCAAACGCAATAACTTAGATGGTTAGGATGTGTAGTGAGGATGTGCAAAGACAAAACACCAAGAATTATATGGGAAACGTGAAAGACTAAAAAAGACGTGAAATAACGGCGCAGCAAATATACTTAACACCAAAGGATCTAACTGGTCTCAAGCGAGGGAAGAGGTCAAAGATAGAAAAGATTGGAGAGATTTTATCACCTCTACACTAAAGGGTCACGGGAAAGGTTATAAAATTCTAGAAATGTAACTAAATTAACCTAAATTATTTTCCAAAACATGTAACTATGTTAATTATTTAAAAATATTCTCTAATAACACAATAAAAATATACCAACAATTCAATAAAAAATTCCAAGCGCATTTCAAACGCAATATTTGTTGATATTTGGTGAAGTACGGTGGATCCGAATTTTTAACATCCAGGCATTTTCTGCTGGATAGCGCTGCGTATTGAACGTTGATACCTATCTTGTCTGTTTATACTCCGATTTTAAAATTTAGTAAAAGTATAAATATCTAAAAAGCAATAAAATAAACGGATATATTGATTAATTGAGAAAATTCCATTCGCTAACTGAATCGATGTTTGATTCGACTCGGAAGTAAAATAGAAATAAAAAAATCGAAGTGAATTGAAAACGTCAATTTGCGATTCACGAATCAAGAAAGATCGATTCGTTGAACGAATCGATTAGCGATTCACCCAAGCCTACCCACTATTATTCAATTTACAGAGCTTTCTTTTTCACCGCTTTAGTGCTTGACAGAAATGTCGTTTTGTGCGGAGTATTGCGAATTGCGATAGTGTGTCATGTAACATTCCAATGCATGCAGTATTCATTTTTAAATACAATCAGTTAAAAGGCTACTAAAAGAACAATCGTATTAATGAATGATGGCAGTTGAGATACAAACGAGTGATAAAAAGTGAATAATATCTACTTGCAAATTTTGAAATTACACTGAAAATTGCATTTCCATCAGTTGTTAATAAATAATAATTTTAATGTGATACACAGTGGCAAAATAGATTTCCATGTGCTATAATTTGTATAATAATATAAAATTATAATAATTCAAAATAAAAGTCAATTTGGAAAATTTTGAGTTATATTGATCTACTGTAAGAAGCTGCGTGGCGCAGATGGGTAAGCGCCAGGCTTGCATTCAGCAAGTCCTCGGTTCGAATCCCGCTGGGGTTGGAATTTTTCCGTATCCTTGGCGATTAGAATCGAGCTCAGTAAGACCATTCACAGTTGGGCACCAAATTAACTGTGCTCTACTCAGAACCACAGACCTAAGAGATACAGTAACAAGGTCAACACATCACCAAGACACACAACAAACACAATGGTTGCTGCGCAAGCACCACAGGCGCGCTCCAACTCTGTATCCCGAATCCGGGTCAAGTTGAGCATTGTACCGCCAGATGCCAGCGCATAAAGCACCAGCCTCTACACCGCAAGGTAAATGAGGTTACAGATTATACATACATTGATCTACTGTATATGCATTAGAGTTTGACAACAAACTTTTAGAACAGCGACAATCAGTAAGACAACCAGTGGGGTGTTCCACAACGGAGAGCAGATTTAAGTCAGGTACTTCTGAAAATACGGCAAAGGTCAGTGAGATTTCGATGTGTGGTTTTTAACAAATTTTATTTGAAGTCAATTTGGAAGAACTGGCTGTTTAGATTTAGTAACTGTTTAGAAATTAAGTAAGAAATCAATTTATATTCTAAATTGAAAGTTACTCAAAATATTAACAGTTGCAGGCTTTTATAATTAGAAATTTAACATTTTGTATATAGTCACATAATAATTAAATTTAATAAATAATGTATTAACTTTGAAAGATTTTGATCCAAGACATTAAATTTGAACTTTGAATTTTAGTTGATTTTTAATGGTTAAGTGTCAGTCAAACGAAATTAATTTGTCACTTTAAAACGCTAATAATAAATATTTTTAAAGGAAATAAATTAAATGCATATTTTCAATCAATAGTATTATACCAATGGAGATGCGGTTTCTAAGACGGATAGAAAATAAAACGAAAAAAGATAGGATTCGAAATGATACATACAGGAAAAACCTACAGATGGAGCCCGTAACGGAGAAAATAACGGAAGGTCAATTAAGGTGGTTCGGACATATGTGCCGCATGACAAGGGACAGAATAACAAAAAAAGTGTATGAAACGCGAGTGCCGGGAAAAAATAAAAGAGGAAGACCCAGGAAAACATGGGAGGAGGGAATACGTGAGGGTGCAGCGAGCAAGGGAATAAAATGGGCAGGAATAAAACAAGTGACCCAGGATAGGAAACTATGGAAAGAAAAGTGGAAAACGCCATCGACGGAGCAAACTCAACCCCACCCGCCTTACACTTAACGGTAAAAAGGCATAGGACTAAGTAAGTAAGTAAGTAAGTATTATACCGGTGCTAATTACTGTCTATAAATAGAGAAGGTCATATAAGTAAGAACTGTTGATGTAAACATGCCCATTTGTCTGCGAGTAAGGTTTTTCATTGCTTTGAGCTGTAACTAGTCATGCTTTGAATTAATTTTAGTATTGACATGAGATAAATATCAAGGGATAAATTGTTGTGAATGTCAACGTAATTAGGTTAGACGTTTCATGTGATATATGAAGCAGTAAGTAAAGGGAGCAAGTATATTTTATAACAAAGGTAAGTCAATTTACTATATTGATGTAACATTAACATAATTTGTCACATACACCAACAACAGGGTATATTACAAATTGACGCTTGCTACGTGGTGCTCAATTATGTGAAAAGGGGGTTTTGCAAGTGACGAAACAAAATTTATTTTACTTATACCTCTGCTTTATCCATAACTTGGGATAAAGCTGTGATTGATTATGTTTCTATATGTTGAAAAGAAGATGCTCATAAATTTCCTCAGAACAAAATATTAGACGTATAGAAACAAATTGTAACGTATCAGCGATTATTCTGCAACTCGTCGACTTAATAACATTTGATGTATACCTTCCAGCTGAACCATATTTTAGCAGAAAGCCATAACTGCATATTGAAGGCTATTGGATTATGCTGCTTTTTTTATTACGGCTATATCATTAATTAGAAATACGAAATCCATTTAAAATTTTTATTAAAAATCGGACTGCTGGCTAAAAAAAATCCAATTTTAACAAACAAGCCATAAACAACATTCTTGAATTAACGAATTACCTCAATGAGCACACTGAGCAAAATATATGTAAAAATAAAATCTGAAGTAGATTAGGTCTACTGAAAAAAACATTATCTTTGGCTGCTCAAAATTTGTACTCGGTTCCCTAACTCATTTTTTTGCCTTATCTCAAAGTCTAGTGTTAAAAAGCCCTGAGTTTTGAACGGTTTCAAGTCACAAGATGGAGAATATTTTTAAAATGTTCTTAGGAAGGTGCTTGAAACGCAGTGATGCTGAAAAGATAAGATTGCGCTAATGCGATTTTACTTATTTACTTAGAGATATGTCGGGCTTGAAAAATGTTGATAGCAGTGAAAATGCCATTAAAGTTAAGATATTAATAATTTAATTTCGGTAAATTAAAATTGTAAATTTTTGCAATTGCCATTAACATAATGTAACATTCATTTGCATTTTTAAATCACATTTAAAAACCGATATAATAATTTGAAACCAACCTTCTCTGTAATATTCCGGAACCAAAAAGCACACAATTCCACTGCACTAAAGCACGCCCTATTGTAAATTATAACCGCATTACTAGTATTGTGTAGTGAGATAACTAACAATACATGGAGCAAGGTACATAAATGATACCGGAATAGGAGCCTCGATAAAATAATTAATTGGGGATGCCTGTAATAGTGTATGTTTTCAATTCAAACAAAGGGCGTTTTATATGCTGTTGCAGAACATTATCGAATTAAAATCTTGCCTAATAAATTAGATGGTGTTAAATTGTATTGCTCTGGGGCACCGCACAACAATGATTTAATAAGTCTAGCTCGAGTAAATGCTCTGCTTACCCATTTACAAAGCTTTTATTAATTGAAAAACACGCGCATTAACTGCGGAAATGTTTTATATACAATACACAAACTGACAATTAATTGGATAAGTGCAATAACAAATATAAAAGCCACAACGCTATAGATAGGTTTTGTAAGGAAACTGCTTAAATGAGCCAATGTAGTTTGTAAAGTGCTATGAAAAAATAATATTAAGGATGTGAGTGTTAGTTTGTTCTGTTGAAATAGCAAGCAATTTATATTTAAGTCACTTACTTCCATAGCACTTATATAATTGGGAAATAGTATTATGGTTGTTTGACCTCTATGTGATGGTACATTGTCGTGAAATAAATTCAAAGTTAGTTACGCTTCGCATAGTTAGTAGACGACAAGTACGTCAGACACATCATTTGTTTTTACTATAAATTAAAAACTTGTTATGTATAGAAGATATTTCTAGGTATAGACAGTATTTCTTTCAATTAAAGTTTTGCATATAAACACATTTAAATTCATTATAGCGATTAAAGCTTCCATTTTGGACTTGAGAGAAATAGGTATTGAATCTTCGATTAGTTTTCGAACTTGTTCCTCTTGAGATGTCTGACAAAGCTGCAGCTTAGCCTTTATGATCTCCTTAGAGATCTTCGTGCTAATAGCAACGTACAGAAAATGGGTTAACTGCCTACATACGATGCATAATGAGTCAGAAAGGTGATAAAACCGAAGCGCTAAACTTCTCTGGGAATCTAAAAAGCAATTCGCAGCCGAACTTGCAGAACTGATACCCCTTCAGAGCGCTTATCAACCGAACGGCGGCAATTGGGAGTTATTATTACGTGTGTTATCTGAAAGGGCCGTTGTTCGGTTCCGGAGGTGGCGACGGAGCCACTTCCGCCTAATTTGGCAATTCAAGAAAATTGTGGAGGGGCTTTCCGAAATGAACAAATGCAGCTTAGCATTAGACAAGTTTTAAAGTTGCTAGGGGACGCCGCCTCCGCTCGCCCCCATCCCGCGGGAGCGGATCGCCGTAATGATGGTGCGAGCTCAGACTAGCAATGAAAGAGGGTGACATCGCCGGGGCGCGGAACATTACTACATCTTACCTACTAATAGGCATACAATCCTGCATCTAATGCTCTTACTTCAAACCCTAATTAGGTTAAAACTGGCGAGTGCGCCCTTCGGCGCTCAAAGCCGCCCTGTGGGGCGGCGTTTAGACGGCTGCACATTTGAAAACGTGTAACGCAGCCTGTCGTTCCATCTTATGTTTAGGAAAATTCGCGAGCCTGCTGCCTGGGGCGATGTTTTGTAATTTTGTGACGTTTCCATTTTCCTTTTCGGGCAGAGATGTTGTCTCTGTATATTCATATTTGTACTCGCAACCGGTGGGGACCTAATGCAGTAAGATATTGTTTGTTTCCGCTTTAGATCTATGAAAGATTATATTTCTAAATATCATCAGTTTCTCCAATTCGATAAATAAAATAACAATCAAAAATAATTTCCTATCCATGAATGATTCAATTTTATTATTCATAATAAGCACAAACACATTTGCTTCTGCTATTGCTAGAATTGCCAGTCAAGTAGTTGCCGGATCGGAGCTTCTTAAGAAGTGTACGTTAATGGATTGCCGCAGCTTTAGCCGACGACCTTCACTATCCAGACTCCTCGCGTAGTCAACCAGGTGCAAATGAATGACTCCAAGCGTACACCATACAAAAACAGAAGAAGTGGTAAGGATAAGAGGTGACTCACCCCCCCCCCCTCATCAAATTGCATGGAATTTTAAAAGTACATATTAATTGATTCCTGAGGAAAAATGTGACAATACAATGAGATTGATTAAATGGTTCCAGAACAAAACTGATGAAGAAACAGTTTTCTATCAGCGTAATGCGGCACTAAAGCTGACTTGAGAATCGGCAATGTGTCGTTAACAAGTTAAAATACATAAGAATCACAAATTCGTACTAGGGAAAAGCCACAAGAACTGTATATTTGAAATATTTTATTCGTGAATTATTTTAACTTATTCAGAATCAATGTTATTGCCAAATGCTAGAATTCGTGTCACGTATTCAGAATGTCTTATTAAATTCTGAGGTTGCTTTTCTACTGCAAATATTAGGAAATCCATCTTTTCGGATTTTCAAGAAACAACAAGATCAGGCAGCCGTTTCACGCTGATAAATAATGCAAAATAATACAATTCCCCGCGTTCATCTACTTACGCTATTTCCAGAAATACCGCGTAAGAAGCCCACCAGCGAGGTGTCTTAAAATCCAATAAGAAATATGCTTCCGCTGGCACAATCTCTTGTCACTTCCACTCCTTGATGTTCCCTTAGGAGGGATATCCAATAAACGTATAGCCAGATGCAAATGTTGAAGATCGCTTTTGATATGTAAATTCTTGTAATTGGAGTGCAGACTGACGAGTGTGTTCCCCAAGGCTCCGCCCCGGGCCCCGTGTAATCGTATTTATCTCGCCTAACACGCGCCGCTAAACGTGCATCGCGCGAGAGCGTAACTGCTATATAAATGTGCTTTATCCTCGCATCTCTACATTTAAATTGCTTTAAATTGCCCAGAGAGGGCCGAACTTAGATTGCGCGTTGTGGCGAATGCCGAATTACGCCCGAAAGGTGTAGGTACAACGCGGCCCGACGCTAACCCTTCGAAGCGCCAGAAAATTAATAACAAAAGCGGCGAGTGGCACCCGCCCGGATTTTTCGATGATGTATGAACTGCAAGGAGCAGACGCCGCTCCCGAAAATTTGCTGTAATAAAACAGAACTACACCGAAGCAATTGCAAACTAACGAGCTGTAATCAAGTGGCATCAAGTAAATGAAGACGAAGCGTTTTTGGTTAGCGCAAATCATTTCATGCTCTAACAGCGTAATCCCCGAAACTACAGGCAGGGAGAAAACTCAGTGGCGTAACTAAGGGTGATAGATCCTTCTACCACAAAGACGAGAATTATAATTCTAGCAGCAATGTTAGACATTGAATTTGAATAACAATCGAAAATTAATGTTTAAAATATTACAGCGACATTTATACATCTCAATTTTCTTCAATTTATTGAAAAAGCAGTTTGGAAAACGTTTTCAAGATATTATGAATGTTTGTGACTTCGTAAAAATGCAATTGTGCTCAGTTACACGATCTCTAGAGCATAGAGATATAAATCATCTGCACAAATATTATACATCAGAACCTGCCAAAATAGGTTCACACTAACGGTACTACATACTAAAATGCAAAAAAGCCACTAGAAAACGAAGACGATTATATCATAATTATTTAGAGTTGATATTAGAGGAAATAGTGTCACTATTGACGAGCAGGTAGCACATGGTTAGAAATAATTAAGTATAAATATGATCACTTTATCCATATAAAAAATTAAAAATACGTAAGATAAAGGTTAAAGGCAAGCTTAGTAAATAGCTTTGACTCTTCGAAGAGAAACAGTTTGCAAAACTAGGGTCAGGTTATTTTACTGAAGGGTTTACACTTTGTGAAAGAATGAAGAGTTGTAGGGTAAGAGCGAATAGAGTAGCCAAACTTAATGACCCCTTAACATATTTTTAGCCTTTGTTCACAAATGAATATACTTCAGAGTTCAAAAGTATATTAAAAAATCTGGTGCCATACACGCACACAACTTTCTTTTACAGTGATCTTATAATTTGCCAAAAATTTTATTTGAAATTTTTAAGCATTTGTCAAAAATTTAAAAAAATTACAAACTCTACAAAAACGGTGCAAAATAGAGCGTTAGGTGAAGAGACAAATTTTTTCTAGAATTTTAAGCTAAATTCAAAAATGTAATAATATACCGGGTGTTCTATTTAAACTAAGAGTTAATAAAAAAAAATTGAAAAAAACAACAAAAGAAACCTATTTTAGAAGTATTCAACTGGAAAATCACCTATCTCACATCAATACACATTAAAAATTTAATAAAAATGAGAAGTTTGAAAAAAAATCGTTAAAGCCGTTTTTGAAAAAATCGAAAAAAACTGAAAAATCACAAGAGTAAACACCTACTTCCGGTTATGCGATTTTCTCAAAAGCTTGATGTCGCATCTACATAGTACACAAAACTTATATATGAAGTTTCAACCCCACCTCTTTTCGTTTTTGAGATATTCTGTTCACAGACACACGGACACACAGACACACACACACACACACAGACAGACCAATGAAAATAAAATATGTTTTTTGAGTTCAGGGGACTCTGAAACTTGAAGATCGGTTGACAACTTAATTTCGAATTTTTGGGTTGAATCCAATACTTCCTTTATTGTGAAAGGAAGTAAAAATCAAATAAGGTATAGAGCTTCATATACAATTAAATGGTGTCGTGTTTTGTTATTCGAAACCATTTGCATAAGTGCAAAACATAACGCTTGCATAAAACTCCTTGCTTGTAAAAAATGTGTATTGAGACTTGACCTAATGATACCATATTAATGCTGAGAGTGGTACCCGTCTACCGTAATTGTTACATATTGTAAACTAGTTTTGCAGTCTAATTGGTTTCCGCACAGTTTACGAAATTGTCTATTTTATGGGCAAACAGAAGTTTGAACATATAGAGATAACAACTTAAATTACTTGAAAAAGCTAGATTAATAATAACTCATTTACTTTGCTTGGCTCAATACTAAAGCCGGTTATTGGTGTAACTAACCAAATCATATAAAAATTGGTGTACAAGAGCAAAAAGCAAAAATGTTGTAGAGAGAAAACATCTAAAAGAGATACTATAGAGATTGCTAGTGGATAATGCGAACATAGGCAGTAAAATGTTCTAGAATATAGTTTATGGGCTTTATATTGAAACAATAAAGAAGCCGACCTGCGATTAATTAATAAAATTGATCGATGGTAGTAAAAATCGCAGAGCAACCCCCCTACAGTTTATACACCACTGCAGCTCTGAAAACTCTTTACTCACCGCGATGGTCCTAGCTAACTCAAATTTCGGCGGCCTTGGATCGTAGGTTCAAATCATCAGCTGTCTACCCTGGAATGTCTGGAAACTGGAGGAGTCCAAACTATCAGGGAAGCCCATATGAAGCTAAGAGAGTAGCTGACCATCCTAGTTACAAAAAAGCCAGCAAACCGTAGGATACATTTCCGTATTCAAAACAAGAACCAGCACATTTCCTAGGGGATATAAAGTGATCGAATACATTTATCAGGGGAAAAGGGGCTGTCTTGTTGTCTTTATGTACGAATAGTACAAGAAATCTTCGAAATCTAATTAGCATTTACGTAGAAAAATATTAATATACTTAGAAAAATTAACAAAAGCAGCATTAATGGGAGGCCGGAAGATCCTTGACTGCCAGAGGAAGTTAAAAGGTTACGAAGATAATAAAGTCAGTAAAACGCGAGCTAACGTCACGTACGTAGAAGAAGAAGAAGAAAAAACACAATTGTTGAGAAGAAAATTAAGAGGGATTTCAGGTAAGAGACTGCATTTATTAGGGGAAAGCTACTGTCCCGTTGCTTTTGTGTATGAACCAGACTCACAAAATACTGAATATTTCAAACAAACGAACATCTAATATACTGCATGGTTGAAATTACAAAGAAGATTATGAATATCGCAGGACTTACAAAAGCAGCAATAAATGAGAAATTAGATGATTCCAGACTACTACGGACGCCTCTAAAGAGCTAAGAGAGTAGCTGGGCATCCCTGTCTCAAAAACACCACTAACGCGCAGGCTAGATTTACGTATTTAGAAGAAGAAGAAGCATAGCTGCTATGGGTATTTGAAAAAAACGAATCCCTTTGTCAGGGTAAAAAGGGCTATCTTGTTGCCTCCATTCCAAATTCAAGCAGCAAAACGAAGATTATTTCAAGTCTACAACAAAGAGGAATTTGATGAATATTGAAACTTTAATGGAAGCAGCAATAGATGAGAAACCAGAAAAGTCTAGACTACGAGGAAGGCCCCTAACAGGCTATAAGGGTAGTTAGCTTTATAGTTAGAAAATAGTCAGTAAAATCTAGGATTAACTTGGCGTATTCGAAAAAAAGAAGAAGTAGCATTGGTAAGAAGAACGTTAAAGGGTATTTGATGTAAGCGAAGAACCACTGTCCTGTTTGCAAGGTAACGGAGAATACTTCAACAAATCAAACTAGCGTCCAAGACACTGTATGATTGGAACAACAAAGAAGAAGGATATGAATATTGGAAGATTGACAAACGTAGCACTAAATGGGAAACCGAAAGGTCTAAAAATTTAAGAGGTTAGTTGATTATCTCTATTCCAAGAGAGTCAGTAAAATACAGGCTAAATCTACGTACTTAGAGGAAGAATAAGTAAAATTGGTAGGGAGAGTGATTGAAGTAAGCTAATAAATTTATTAAGGACGAAACCACTATCCCGTTGCTTGCGTGTGTAAATCAAAGTAACAAAAGAATGAATATTTCAAACACTCTTACTATTAACCAAAACACTGCATGTGAATATCTGAAGATTGACAAAATCAGCAATAGATGAGACCCCGTATGGACTACCACTTAGACCTCCAAAAGCTAAGAAGATAGCTTGCCCTCACAGTCCCAAGAAAGTAAATAAAACTAACTTCCCGTGAGTAGAAGAAGAATAAGCACAATTGGTATAGAGAAAACAAAATGGCATTTGAAGTGTAAGAATAAATTTATTTGGAAAAAGCAACTGTCCCGTTGCCTGTATGGGTGAAAGTAACAAAGGAATGAATATTCCAAACACCCTTACTAGCCAAGACTCCAGGACACTCTGTGATTCAAAGAAGAAAAATATTATATCTGAAGATTAAGAAAAGCAGAGGTAGATGATAAACTGTAAAAGTCTGGAGTATCAGGGAGACCTCCAAAAAGCTAAGAGAATAGTTTGTGTGCAGAAGAAGAATAAGCACAATTGCTAGAGAGAAGACAGAATGGAATTTGAAGTGAGGGAATAAATTAATTAAAAAAAAAGATTGTCCCGCCGTCTCTTTAGCTTGTTGCTTCCCTTACACGCAAATAAATAAAATACGGTAAACTAGGAAAACTAATTTAATATTCCAAACGTATAAAAATATAAATTGGCAGAAACAACGCTAAAGCAATTAAAGCTGCCCAAGTGAATTTGGTAAGTTATAACCTCGTGCTTTCCCAGACCGTGAGCACACATGCCAACAATTTTCGGATGTTAACATTATTCGAGGTATGTATTACGAATTTTGTGCTTTAATTGCTAAGTCTGCTACACCTCTATGTACAGAAAGCGAAAACTATATCGAACAAGTGAATGCATTCCTGGTTAGTCCTGAGAAGGACTGATTTTTGTACGTTTTTTCACCTACGTTCGGCCTACCCCAGAGTTTGAACCCGAGACCACTGATTACGTGTCTGTCACTCTTCCCACTAAGCCACCAGTACGGCCATATATTTTAGTTATAAATTTATATATACATTGCCGGTATATGCGCAGTAGCCTATGTACGTTCCTAATATGACCCCATGAAAGGGAGATGCTGGGCGACTCCTTGAAACATTTCACTAATCAAGCCCGATCAATTAAGTTCACGATGGAGATAGAATCGGAAAAAAACTCCCATTCTTAGACGTACTAGTCCAGAAGAATGGCGATACTGTACAAATAGAGGTATATCGAAAACTAACCCATACGAGGAGATAATTACACTATAATTCAAGACCATATGCTCGGAAGAAGAAGACCTTAAATGGAAAATTGAGATTATTACAGAAACGCTGCAAGCTAACGGATACCTAAAAAGAACTATGAACCAAACGTGAGAAGAGATGGAAAGAAATACAACACTGGCTGATAATGAGAAAACGGAGCCGACAACCACGGCCGTAATACCATACCTCGGAGAAGCTGCCAACAAACTGATAACTGAAAACAGATTCAACGTAAGAACTGCCTTCAAATCTACTACAACTCTGAGAGGCATGATGACGCATACCAGAGTATACCTGTATTTACAACGCACCGTGCGAGTGTGGAAGACATAATAGATCAAACTAGAACGGTCCGTGCCACCAAGTGTTATGATTTTACCCAGCGTGCGACCCGTAGCCCAATAGATGCTGGACATCAATCTAAGGCTCATTCGACATTTCCAAAGTCCATGAACGGTAACGCAGTGAAAATTGGGGTTACATAAAAAAATGGAAAAGAAAAGAAAGGCCTAAAAATAAAATGCAGCAATCACCAGCCCTTCTCAAAGTAAAAATAACAGTGCATACCTGAGTTTCCAAATGGCCTGTAGATGGCATTACTGCCAAAATATTATGATATCTTAAATCAAACAGGCGGGTGCAGTTATTTAATAACCCATAATTATAAGCCAATACATTAGTAGCTAAGTATGGCTTAACCGCTTCAACGTTATAAAGAAATAAGGTCCAATGTGTCAGCGACAATCTTTTTATTGTGCCTACTATCGGTATCTTCTGTGAGTCGCTTTTTTTTGTTTACCTTGGTAGTTTAATTCGTGTAATTATTATTGCTAGATTGTTTTCAACGCTTCTTTGTTGTTCCTTCTCTTCATTTCGTTGTGTTGATTGATTTGTTGCCTGTTGTGGCTTCAGTGTGGATGTACTTGTGGGCGTCATGGAGAATCGTTTTATCACTCGTATGATTTGGGGTAGTGTCTCTCCGATGTTATGGTATTTGTTTCAAGTGCTTTTCTTCATCCATTTGCATAATTTTTGATAGTAGCCTATATATGTTGCTGGGTTTACTTTCCATAAGTTTTCAATGCTTCTTCTTCCTCTTATTATAGGTCTGTGGATTGTTTAATTGCATAAAGCTGTGGTTCTGTAAGCCCTTTTTGTGCGTAAGCCGGGAGTATGGTTAGCCTTGCTCGTCGAAAATGAGAAAGAGCTCCTTTATTAAGCGGTACCGATTACCACAGGTGTTAGCGTTGTACCCGGAGAGCGTAAGATACATAAAATCCCGGTAAAGTCGCCTGGGATCGAATCCGTTCAGGCAGCCTAAGACTTAAGCATGTTGCTTGCTCGGCCATCTGCTCTCATTGCTAGTTGACTATGTCCAGTCGGTTCTGCTCTTTCCTTTTAGGCTTTATTCTTTTCTCTTGTCAATTCTACTTAGGTTTGAGCATACTTGGTGGATTGGTGACGCATTTATTTTATTTATTCGCGTAATGTTGGCTGTGCCTGGCTTATTTTTAAACCTAATGGCTTTTCATTGGCCATTTGTCCGATTTGGTCGTTCTGGCAACTTTAAATGTCGTACCAAAAACTACATAGGCAAACACTAGGTAGTTTACTTATCGTTATGTTAGGATTGCGCCCACCAACATCTACGCCGCTGGCACCCTTACGAGATCCCTCACGGTTGCAACTTGGTCCTATGTCACCGAGTGCAGTAAATTTCGTTTAGGCTGCGTATTTGCTTACAAACGGTTGCTTAAGGTACTACAATTGCTGCCTCTCCGCAGCCACCTCGAGAAACCCCCAAACGCACCCCAACAGTCCTCGCCAGGGCGCGATTATTTATAGATCGGCTCAAAATATTTTGCGTTAATACGCCCCCTACAATTTAAGGCCCGCTCGCGCTGTAAATATCCTTAATAAATGTCTGTTTTCATGTTTGGTGCTTTGGCCCTTTCGTCTGGAATATTCCGGAATTTCGCAACTGAGAATGGGCTTAAAATTCGCTTATATAAATGTAACCGAGTTTTATGATACCATGTAAGAGTTTCTGGGCATAATATAAATGGGGTTTAATAATTCATGCTTCCCGGCACTAACGCATCTTGCGGCCAATATCAAAATTTTTCGAAGTCGCTGAGCATAAACAACTCTTCAAAACTGATTAATAAGAGCTTAATTTAGTTTTTCTAAAACCACATTTAGAGACGATTGACGGCAACAATATGGGAGCAATATATACAATGAGTGTAATATTGCATGGCTTAATATATATACAATTAGCAGATAAACTAATAAAACAACTTACAATAGGAAGAGCTACATATAACACGTTGATGTACTAGCAACAGTGTCTTTGGTGCAAGGCTCGTATTATAGTTTTCAAAGAAATAACAATTTGGAACAGTGAAAAGTCTACTTAGCATTCTGTTGGTATGTATGCGAAATTGTTAACTAACTGAGAACTAAAACTGAAATTTAAGATAAAAACAGTTAAATGGCGTATTGTCCAGTTTAAGTAGGGGCTAGAGGCTTAAACGAATCATAAGACATTTAAAAAACGTAAAACGTTTCATTCGTAGCTATGTAGCTATTCTATTTCAATCATAGTAGTGTCTTTCTTACTAAGTGCTGCTGATGGGACGCGAATCAGATGTGCTGTTACATAGACGGCTCGCGTAAGAAGGACGGCAGGGTGGGAACCACGTCTGTCGCCTTCGCTTAGGAGTAAGAGCTACAAAGAGCAGTCGCAGGGATAACCAACCGAATCTACATCTTCTAATGTGAGCTGGTATTCATTCGAATGGCACCTTAGACCATTTCACTAGTAGCGCCAGAGAGTTTTTTTTGGACAGCTAACAGATCTTCGCTTATGGCATTACATGATATGTGCGTACTCACGTAGCTCCAAGCAGAGGCGTGGTGGGCGGCCATGTACTTTTTAGAAAGAGTTCGATTCTACAAAGTGAAGGCAATGCCGGAAGGACGGCGTGGATGAGTTGGCAAAGGAGGCTGCAGCGGACGACGGTGTCATCTGGTTAGATTTCGTACCCAAAACCTGGAAAGGCGAATGATCAGCTAGTGATCGACCATGGAAAGTTTCGCTCGTGTGGTGCGAATGGAGAAGGCCGACGGCGCATGCGAATATGACGAGAGCTCGCATACTGAGCAAAAGGTGTTGTTTGCAGGATCAGCTAGTGATCGCCATGGGCAGTTTCGCTCCTGTGGTGCGGATCGAGAAGGCCGACGACGCATGCGACTATGGCGAGAGCTCGCATACCGTGGAACAGGTGTTATTTGAATGCCCACTGAATGCAAAGCACAGAGGTCTGGCCGAAGACGTTTGGTGGCAGCGAAGCTGAGCTGGACGAGAGATTTACCGCACGTCGCATCGGTTGCGATGGAGGGAGTATGTTGATATTGGGCAGAAACAAAGAAGAGGAGGGGGGCGTTCTTACATTATAATTAGAAACATGAAGTATGACCAAAATTTTTTTGGCAAGGTTCGAATTAAGGGTAGGAAGCGTAAGAGTTAGATATTACTCTTGTTAATTATCAAGATTCTTTGTGCAACATGTTGACAGCTGATGTAATACCTGAAGGTAGAGCGCTTGTAAGTTTTGCGGTAAAGGGATTGCACGTATATCTATTATCAGCTTTTGTCATTTTTCACTTTTCGACTACGAAGCTAGAAAATAAAGATGTAACAATTTACGATCAAAAACGTCTTGGGTATAGAAAGTACATAAGTACTGAAAATATAGGATGGTGGTACAGTAAAATAACATAAGGTTTGTTTCGCGTTGCAATTTTAAAAATAGAAGTTGCTCTACTGTTCGACGGCCCCTAACGGTATGAGATGTTTCTGAAGAAGGGATTGCAAAATGCTTCAAATAATACTGCAAACAGCCTTGTTATGGGATATGGTAGTTTCTGGTTACCTTAACCTTCTTTTAAAAATGCAACCTTTTTTTCTGATTGTTTATTCTACAGGCTTCTTCAGACTGGCATCTTCGGAATGGGTTTTTCTTAATTTCTATGATTTTTAAAAATCTTTGTCTTTTTGCAAATATTCGGTATATGCCCTGAGTCCACTTTACCATTATTTCTACATTTGTGTGCCAAATAAATTGGGTCTTCTGTATATTGCCAATTCCTGATACTCTCATGTTCATTAAAAGCAAGCAATTCAAAACACTTTCAGCAGAAAAACAAAAAAAAATACAAATTTTGACGAATATAAATTCTTCAAAGCTGTAGCAAACAAACAAGGAAAAAATACTTTAGCAATTAAATAAAAAACACAGCAAAAAAGCTGTGAAAAGGTTGGTGAATACATATACACTAATAACATATTAACAAGATCGTCTGCCACCATAACCCATTCAGCCTCCATACAGATCTTCACCTTGTTGTTTTTCTCTTTTAATTTCGGTGTGATCCTTTTGTACTTTTGTTATGTTTGGTGTATTTTAAATTGCTTGTTGGTACTTTTCTGCCATATCGGATTTTTCTTGCTTTTCGATGTTTACTTCTTTTATATTTTAGTACTTAAATATCTATGCTCCTTGTATATTCGTTGTTACTCGTAAAAAGCGTAGTTAGCGTTGGAATTTATTTTGTTGCATAGATTTAGTCAGGTGAACGCATCTTTAACTGTGCTCCTTACTCGTGTGAACAATTTTTTAACCGCCGTCTGCAGTATTGCGCCGATAGTTGTTATCTGCAATACCGGTGAACTTCGTTGGGTTCTTCTGGCAACGCTTGTGTATTTGGTTATACGTTGAAATATTTATCTTGCCATCATGCAGGCGTCTCTTGTTTCGGCTTTTCGACATAAGAAGTGACTTGTTGCAGCTCGAATAGCGTTATTTTTCCTTGCCTGGGATTAGTTTGACGACTTGTATATAATTTTCGTGCTCCAAGCTTCCGCTACTTGAAGAGATTCTTCATGAAAGCTTTGCGTTGCTGTGGATTTTGCGCCTGGGACACGTATTTTGGGACATATAAAGTTCACGTCTATTAGGCGAACCATTCATTACAAGTTGTTGGCCATCCTCGCCATAAAAAGCCCGTTTTTCAGGGTGAGTGCTTAATTGGTTTGGTTTTAATAGCGTTTTGTATTTCCATTGATTACATAAGTTTCTAGCTTTTCGCAGGCGATTCTAAGATTTACCGATTCACTCTGATTCACATCGTGTGAGTAATTCGCGTTGAAACCATATTTTCCTTGCGACCTGGTGATTTCTCCATGTGTCAGCGACCTGCAGCCAGAATAGCTGCGACAGCCCGCTTGGAGGTTATTTAACCATCCACTGCAGAAGTTTGATCTCTCAGATAACTAATTACGACCTAGTGAACTGCGTCGCTGCAGCCCCATCAGAATTATACCTTCTTGGCGTAGTGTTCTGACCTGCGTGTAGTGCTGTTTCAGTAGACGCATCTGGTTGGTTTCTTTCAGAACTCGGTCGACCCTAAATTTGGTTAATGATATTCGCCGTACAAGCATTCAAGAGTTAGGGCAGAATGAATTAGAGAATTTGCTTAACCTTTAAGTGCTAATTGTGTTGTGGTTAATTACTAGTATAGCATGGTGTTTGGGAATGCACCTTCTGCTTAAGTAATGCTTTTAGGACCTGTTGTACTGGATATTCTATGCAGCGTTTGCTTAATAAATTAAATGCACTGTTTATGTTATTAATTATCTGATTTCGTTGCTCCTACCTTCTGTATTTTAGATATGGTACAATTAGCTGCTGCGATTTGTTTGAGTTTAGAAGTTCTAGACTTATCTGAATATACTTGTTGTAAGTAATGCTAATCATTTGTTGGCACTCATGATTGTTGATAACGCCATCTTATAAAGAACCATCCGCCGTTCTCACTGAGCTTAGCTGGCGGTTCCTCAAGTATACTCTCGTAGCTTTACGATATATAAAGGTTTAAAAAATTATATCTAACAACGTGCCAGGTAAACCTTTCCTTTGTCGGTTATTGCTACTTCCATATCTATGATTTTAATAACTATTCTATTTGCTACTATTATGTTTCCATTTAAAACTTTAACACCCGTATGCATAGTCGTTCGACAGCGGCTCGCCGGCGACTCGCCGAAGTTTCGTTATGAATAGTATGCTGGTGGCACTGTACGTCTATGCCAAATTCGAGGTTAGCAGGTTAGATTTTGTGTCAGTTTCTGTCAAAACTGACGGAAAACGCGCCGGCGATCCGCTGGAGAACGACTATGCATACGGGTGTAAGTATCTCCTGAGAGCGTCAACTTTGAGTGTAGCTTATGCAATATTTTTCAATTTGACGATCTTTCATCTTCACTGCCTCATTATGTAAAACCCCGTTTATTAAGAAGTTCTGTTTTCTGTCTTCCTACTAATTACTATTGCAAGTATTTACATGATATGTTTTTCGGACTTTTTCCACTGTCTAGGGTGTAAATCACACAACGTTTCGGGAGTTTTGATCTACTTCCGTCTTCAGGTGTTCCTGGTTAGTCCTGAGAAGGACTGATATTGTACGTTTTTCAACGTAAATTTGTGCCTCCCTCGGGGTTTACAATTAAAATATATAACCGCCCTGGTGGCCTAGTGGTTAGAGTGGCAGAGTAGTAATCACAGCGATCAGCCGTACCGGGTTCAAACCCCGGGGGAAGCACAAATTTACGTTGAAAAACGTGTAATATCAGTTCTTCTCAGGACTAACAAGGAACACCTGAAGACGGGAGTAGATCAAAACTCTCGAAACGTTGTGTGATTTACACTCTAGACAGTGGAAAAAGTCCGAAAAACAGATCATAATAGACCACTGCCAAAAATAACATTCAGAGAACAAGTATTTACATATCTTATACACCAAGCTTTTTCTGCAGGTTTCTCCTACTTATTGTACTACTAAGTAATAATAATGGTGAGGCACTAACACCCCATGAAGGAGCTTGGCCTGCAAGGCGGAAGGTTAGAGCTTCCGTATCCTCGCTCTCACACCCGGCTGTCGCGTCCTTTCAAGAAATTTCTTCTAGTTCTTTCCAGATATATCCATCCCATAGCTGCCTTTAGTTTATACTTTATTCAGTAATATATAATCGCTTTGACGTAGAACTACGTCTAACTCTTATAATAGTAGGTATACTATACAGGGTGCCCGAATTTCGTAGGGACAACATAAGTAACTTTTGTATTTGAAGAGATAGAAAGATTGTTAAATTAGCAAAAGGTGCAGGTTTGAGAGCTCATTAAGAATCCATCTTCAAATTTTACTTGTCATGGCCCACTTGTCTAAAATTAAAAAAAAAACTAAATATTCTCATTTATTTTATATGCCGTAACTTTTTTATTACTACTACACAAATAAAATTGGTTTTATTAAGTGCCAATAAAAGTATTTAAATTACCATGCAAATTAGTTCAAATCGCATCTCAATATCTTAAGTAACAAAAAAGTTACGGCATATAAAAGAAATGAGAATATTTAGTTTTTTTTTAATTTTAGACAAGTGGGCCATGACAAGTAAAATTTGAAGATGTATTCTTAATGAACTCTCAAACCTGCACCTTTTTTCTAATTTAACCATCTCTCTATCTCTTCAAATACAAAAGTTACCCATGCTGTCCCTACGAAATCCGGGCACCCTGTATATATTGTTATATCGTTAAAAATACAAACCGAACAGTAATCGTGTTAGCATATTCGTAAACAGAATAGAATCCAATTCTCTCACTATGCAATACATGGTGCCAGCGACGTTTTTCTCGCTCCTCGTGCGCGGGGGAGACGATGCAATATTTGTAGATATGCCGCCGCGCTTGGCTTAGTCTATCTCGTCAACCGTCAGCGCTAAACGACTGTGCGTAGTATGCTTTTAAAGCTGTCGACGAGATCTGTTTATACTAAAATTTAAAAAAAGATCGCTTTGAAACCATACTCGACTAGCTTATTTCATTTTTATAACCTGAAAATTGTAGTCCTAGTATTGGGTACTTACGCAATGATTGAGTTCCATTTAACGAAATTTCCATTACTGAACTGCAGCCAGTTCAAAAGTGAGAAAATATCAAGGAATGTTCTATTATATTCGCCCCTGCATTTTAATGATTTAGTTTTGACTAATTTTTAACATGCTTGTGGAAAATCAAAATTCGCCAACGAATTAAAGTTTATTTCTACTCAGAATAATTACCCAACAATAAGCAGATTGCTTTAAAAGCATCAATTTGGGCTTGTGTTTAATTGGAGCTACTTAGAAAGTTGTTCTTTAAGCCGCTTGGTGCGGGAAGCTTCGATTCAGTTATAAAATTAGTCTTTAACTGCCAGTTGAAGCAAATTCTGAAAGCATGCATTTATTTGCCTGCTCTTTGATGTTTAAAGCAACAACAAATGCTCGCTCAAAACTTTGTTATTTATTAAAACACTCGATTGCTTGTTACGGCGAGTCTGTCCTCCTGGTCTATAAATTTCCCCAGCAGATCTTGCGGATTTTCGCCTCTCATGAGCACAGTAAAAAGCACGTGAGGGCAGAATATCGAATTTGCTGTTGGTGGTATAAATAATTTGTTGTCACCGCCCCTGAAGTCTGTGTGTAATTTATGAAACAGTGCCAGCACATTCTTTATGCGATTTATAGAAAGCTCATACAGCTGATGCGCCTTGTGTCCCGAGGGTATCATTACATCTATGTAGGACACAGTCTTGTCGTGGTGTAGCTGTGTATGACAGCTGATCTCGAGTGCCGATTGGTTGGAAATAAAAAACTTTGACGAGCTGTAAACTCAGAAAATCTTGCAATCAATCAGTGTTTAAAGTTCGCTACCAAGCAGTATTATTTGCCTAAATAATCTGAAAGCTTCCGTATTTTTCATATTGGCTTGATCCAATCTAGTTCTAACTATTTGCTAAATGATTATTTCGAGCTTTATTTCTTATGTGTCAATAACCGATGTCTATGCCTGTAAAATCAGTCTCATTAGCCACTATGATATTTTCAGTATAGAAATATCTGAAAATTTAACACACATCACTGGGCCAACCCGTATGTCAGTTAATCGGGCATTTTCGATAACTAAAACCCATATTTACCAGTTCGTACTATTTTGCCCTTCCTCGTTACTCCTCTTTACTAAAATAAATAAACTTACTTACTTTGAATAACAATAATGTCAAGTTTGAGACAAAAGAGAGAGTACTATTAAGTACCTATCATGGAAATAACATCATTCAATAATTGAAAAAGCAAAAATGGCAATAAGGAAAAAATTACATATACCAAAACAATCACGCCTTATAACAGCGATATTTGTTGTGGCTTTTGACTAAATTGCTTACTTTCATATTTACATATATAGCCAGATTGTATTTTTATGCTTTATCATTGTTAATATAATTTGGCAGAGCAACATGTGCAAATACGCCTGTATGCCGTGGGCGAATTTCAAGGCTGGTTCTCGGAAAACTTAGTAGCCAGCGGGCGTAGCCCAAAGCTGTCTGTCTGTGAGCGGCCCCCCAGTGAATTGTGCTCGCGATGAATTAAATAAAGCTGTTTGTAAACTTCGCAGTTTTAAATTGCTTCAGTAAGTGCTTGTGGATGCCACAAACCAGTATTTACGCACAAGTAAACACAATTTTTATTGTGTACAAGTACGTGTAGAAGTGTGTACACATTGAGACACCTCCAAATGTGTTTTCAAGATGTTTCTATGGTTTGCATTGTTTAGCAACGTGAATCGTCCGAAATGCGACATTAGCAGCCAACTACTTCCTGCCGCAGTATTCGTGGAGTATTTCCAAAAAACCAGTCATTCCAGGGGTAGATTTTTGTTTGCTTTAATTTGTATTGTCTAGCTTTTAAGAGCGCGAAGAAATGCGCTTTATAGACAAATAAATACTTACGGAAATTTCGCTGCGGTTTTAACATAAGGAATCACGACGCCGGGCAAACAAGTTATTTATTCTTTGTTAACGTTTTTGTTTAATAGCATTTCAATCTAGAGTTATATGCTATGTTTGTTGTTTTATTTATTAGTTTTTATGTGTGTACCCTAAATATTAATACATATGTGTTTATTTGAATTTAAAATCCCGGCGGAGGGACTCAACAACCGTCTCATTACAGCCTTTGATAGTAGGATAATTTGTAGAAAAGCACGATGCAAATATATCAGCCCTTTGGATTTGTCGGTGGTTTTAGCCGGAGTTGCGGATAGCTATTGGCAGAAAGCATGCAAAGGCAATACTTAAACGATAGTTTGGAAAACGTTCTATTCCTACAAGGTATGAATGTAAGAAATAGCCTACTATCTGTCGAAGGAAACAGTAGAAAGAGGTGTTGCAGCTATATTATATAGGAGAAACAGTAGCAAATATCCAAGTTTGGCTTTAATGTAACTTTTAGGAACAAATAGGTGACAAGGTCTTTTATTAGTTTTTTCACATTTACTTTACCATTGTTACTCCAGTTTGAGAAGTGACACCGCCACTAATTTTTATTTACAACTAAGAGCTGTCCGGTAATTCGTTTCGTGGAATTTCTTCTCGCGCCAGGCTTTCGAGCGGGAAGTAGATCAGTTAACAGTTAGCGTCAAGCAAAGCGATTAGGCGCGATTGTTTTAATTCCGTAAATTTTGCCGACTGTCGAATATACTTAGCTTCCTAAAACGTAGTCAAACAATCTGAAATTCTGATTCCGTGTTGTGCGAGTGCCTTGGAAATTCTTATCGATGGCTGATCAAATATGTACTAAGAAACCGTCGTTTTGCCTCGCCGACACTCTGTATTTCGACGCTTTGTATATTGACGCTCTGTATCTCGACGCAACTTTAGAGAATCATCCAGTTGCCAGTGTGTTTTGTGCTGCCGATATCCATCCTTTAATCGATAAGCCGATGCAGCGCTGAGAGGTGGCTCCTCTTATATAGTGTAGATTGACGCCAGTTTTTCACGTGGTCATCTACGAACTATCCCATTTTGTTTTAAACCGAACCCTGGCCATCAGATACCGCAAACCCGCAATTCTCGACAAACTTTTAGCCGCTAGCCTTCATTTCCAGCCAAAAAATCGGTGCTTGACCGTTATAATTTTTTCATTACTGCCGTTCACCTGGTGCACCAAGATAATTTTAATGTTTTATTAGTTGAAAATAGCATAAGAATTATCGCCAATTTTGTATACGTAATAAGTAATGCATTTGTAAAATACGTTTTGAGGCGTTTCCCCGTTAAAGGCTATTGATTTCCCCAGTGGAACTGTATCACAGGCGAACATCTGGAATGGTTGCGTATCGCGCGACGTGGCGTCATGAGCAGATAGAATTATTAGGAATGTTTTGCTATTGTTGTTTGATGCTGAAGCCAAGAGAAATGTCTTTTGTATGGACGTTCTTTTAACAGAGTTCTTACATTTATTATATGAGTTTCATTTGTGAGGCGAAGTGCAGTTTCACGTAATTTTGCAATGAGATA
The DNA here is from genome assembly GCA_940337035.1 of Agriotes lineatus. Taxonomy (NCBI): domain Eukaryota; kingdom Metazoa; phylum Arthropoda; class Insecta; order Coleoptera; family Elateridae; genus Agriotes; species Agriotes lineatus. The sequence continues at coordinate 83,730 of CALNHX010000369.1, forward strand.
AGATTTCTTACGATATAAAGTAGGTCCAAATCTTGAACTAAACATGCACAAATTCCAAGACGCAGGAGCATTTTCTTGGTTCAATTACATTAGCGGCGCAAACAGCATGTTGCGCCCATAAAAGTAACACGAATTTGTTCCCGTATCTTTCTAGGTACAATTGTTTTGACTATGGCAAGCGAGCCTCCTTTTTCAGTCTGGGGCCCACTTTTCATTTTGAGCTATTGGGCGCTGTTAAGGTTGGTACATTTCGTAGAAGGGGGTTCCCCCTGTAACACCGTTTGGGATATCTGGAATATTTTGTCCAGTATCTACAAAACATTTTAGGTACCTACAATTTTTTTGTAAATGCTGCATGGATTGTTCTCGTTTGCCTTTTTCTTATTTATCTTCCTATTACTTTTTCTGTTCTTTGAACAGTACCCTGCTGTCGACCTTACACATTTTATTAATCCTTTTCTGTTTTGCTTTATTGTTCAGTTATGAGTGTCATATAATGAACCAGGTATGTACAACAACCTATAAAATGTCATTGTTGTTTTCGGAAAAAGGTTCCCTTGTAATCCTTGCATATATATTTTTAAAATTTATGTTCTAATAATAGAAACGAAACTAGAAAAAAGTGGACTCCACATTCTACTCTCGTTAAGGACAGAATGATGAAAATAAAGAAAAAATAATGACAAGCTTTCCCATTATACGATATTTTGCATTATAAGAAAATGAAGGTAGTTTATTTAGTCAATTATCTTATCGCCGTATACCCGTACACAAATTCCTTGAGAAACCCTTTGCTGTGTCAATTTCAGAAAATTAGGACGAAGGTCGAATATTCTCAGTTTCTAAACCGCAGCCTACTAGTCCGATCCCGTCTTGCATTGAGTATCGCGGATTTTCAGATCTGCCTCAGTTTGGGTATATTTAAATAGATCCTAGTATCATTCCGACGCAGCCCTAGATAAACACCTCGTTTGTAGTATGTAGATTGACGCCTATGCCAGCAGCTAATATTCCAACTATCGAAGTCCGAAAAAACATCGTATATAGACTGACGCTTACTGCCCGCAGCGACAATTAAATCTACCAATTTTAAATTCTACGCTACTTAGCTAAGGTAAACTTGTTTGAGTTGCATATGCAATTTATTGTAAACTTCAAATATGCCATACATACTACTGTATGCGTAAGGTACCAACTATTTGATATGTGTGTCTTTAGTAATAAGTTTTGGGGTGTATCATTGTTAAGTACCCAGTAAGGGCTTAATGCCTCTGCACCGTTTGTTTTCCCTTACGGAATTTCGTCAAAGCAAAGATCTGCTAGCGATTTTGCCTATCGGCAACATGACGTAGCAAACAGGTAGAATTCTTAGGGATTGTTTTATTACTCTTTTTTTGCGGTCACAGCTGCTGCAAGGTTGAATCTCTTCAATATGTTTTCATAAATGTTATTTTAATACAGTTTTTAAATTTATTCTATAGTCCTTATTTGTAAAGTTAGATGCAGTTGCGCGTATTCAAAGGTCAGATAAACTATTTCAGAAATCACGAAATAAGGTAAGTTGCAATACTGAAATTGGGCGCGTACATATTTCTCAATGCCGATGATTAATTTGTCTGGTGGAAACTAGAACAACTATAACATTACTACAATTGTTCCTCGTATCTTTCCAATTTGCTACTTTACTTGCCAAACGGTTATTCATTTACACGATTTTATGACCTTCATATATTGTTCAAAGCAGTTGTCGAAATGTGTCTTAAATAGGACCTCGCTTTTAATTATGTGATTCAGTGGAGTTTTGTATTCTGATGTAATAAACGTCAATACACAAGAAATTAACCTAATCCTATATGCAATAAGCAAGATCCATACCTTTGCCGATAAGTGTTTGCTGGAGGAAGCCTCCAAAAATAATGCAGTTTCCTTTAAGTGGATTAGGGAACTCCGACAAAATCATGCAATCCCCAAGAGGATACTGTCATGCGAGGTCTAAACGGAGTTTAGATTAGTTAAATTAATTTACATGGGTATGTTTGCCATTTCCACGTATTTGCAGAAAACGGCTTCCCGGCGGCGGCTTTGAGGTTGCAGCGCGTCACTGCGCCCTTAAGGCGCGTTTTGTTCCTGCCATCGCTTTAATTTCGCCATGGTCCGTTTAGCCAAATATACGGTCGCGGTAATCACCCTGCACATGTATCTTTTTCTAATTACCCTTTGAAGCCTGTGGTGACCGTTGACCGATCCTTTCAAACGATTCCATAATGGCCGCCCCCACTAAGACAGAACGTTATTAAACTGCTGTTAAAGGGCATAACTCACGCGTAATCTGCAAATAATATCTTTGCTGCTGGCCCTGAATAGCAACTCCCGACAAGTTTTAATCTCCAATAATGCAAAACGTCAAAGCGTCGGCGAATTTATAGGTGTCAACTGGTCGCGCACTAAAACGGGTGAAATGGGGCGCAGCACCGGCCCATAACTCACCCGAATGGGGTATAAATGTTTAGATTCTTTAGTTTTATTATTCAGAAAATGTGACAACTGGATAATTTCGAAAGACAAATAGACTTAAATGCCCTTTTCTCGAGAGAAGGGTGGCTCTGCGCCCCAGTTTCTGTTGCTTCTGCCACTTACGCGCGAGGGGTGGCCTCCAACGACCCGTAATTTTCGTATTATGCGTTCGATAAAGAACGCTCGATCCAATTTAAATCATCCCCGTAAACGTGACCTAAAGATTTTATTACAGATTTTGTCCAAAAATCGCCGTCGGGACTCCTTCATCATGAGATAAAAAGGGTAGCTTCGCGATAATACAACATTTCATTATCGATTGTGCGCGTCCTTTAATTTTTTCTCTGATTTCCCCCAGGATAAACCTGCGTAATTACCAAAATGAGTTATTGTGCAACGCTTTTCTGTGCTCTAGCCGCAACGCGCGTTGCGATCAGATTAATTGTAACTTTGATATGTTTACATCCACTGGAGGGTGTTGTTGATCGCTTCGGTACAATATGCAACGTTATGTCAACGATAAAAAGGCAACATTTTATATTCATTGACACTTGCTTTATGTCTGTTCGACGTCACCTTAGAGTTAAATTATATTTTTCTATGCTTCATTGTTAAGGTCTTATTTACTTCAGAGTATTTCCCTTTTTCCCATTTCTACTATTTTCAGATGTTTTCCTGGACCTTTCGCTTTCCTTCTTGTTCAATCTATCTGATTCAAAAACATTCTAGTCCATCTGTCTTTGTTCCGACTGTATGTCCATACCATCTTGGCGATCTCTCTCTTAGTTCTTCTTGATTCTTGTTGCAATTGATCTCTTATATTCTGTTACCGTAATCTGTCCCATTTTGTAATATCCATTATCGTCTTTAAAAATGTCATATCTATTTTGTTTATGTTGCTGTTTTATTTGTTATGTGCCATATCAACCCACTTGTCTAAACTATCGTTATGCTTCTTCCAAATCATATCCGGTTAATTTTAGCTTTTCTTCGTGTTCTCTTTTTCGAACAGTTCCTTGTGTAGTGCATAAAATGTCCTCATTGCTTATTTTCTTGCAATTTTAATGGCATTCTTTATGACACTTTCCAGGTGTTCATAAGTTATGTTGATCTTCTTTTTATTTTCTCTTTTTCTTCTGTGTATATAGTTGTTACACTTGTTACTGTTTCGCCTTTGCAAGAGTGTCTGCTATGCATACAGGAGATTATCTACCCTTAGTAGTGTTAGATATTTTTATTCAACTGTTTTTTTGTGATCTTGCCTTGGTGTTCTTTAGCAGTCTCTTCGTGATAATGGTGATGGCCAACTTCTTATTTTATACCTCCTTTCATTTCGAATTCGTTGGATCTTTCTCCATTTATTCAAATTATGCCATTAATTTTTTCATATATTATTTAAAATCTCCAAGCTTCTGATGATATTTTCATAATGTCAAATGCTGGTTTGAGGTCAATAAATGTTTGATACCATTGCTTCTATTTTCCATTCGATCTGTCTATTATTCCTTCTTTGTTTGGTTTAAATGCTGCTGGATTACTTTCCACTTTATTGACTATTGCTTTTGGTAATCCGACGTCTGTGGATGCTACGTAAAAACTCTATAGCTGTCGCAGTTCGTTTCTTTCTCTTTTATAAACAGGGATGAGTAGGTTTCCTCCCATTCTCTGTGCGTATTTATCTCTTTCAATGCTATTTTACCTAACAAATCTTTTACTCGCGATCCCTTGAATTTTATAACTGCTGGATCAGTATTAACTATTTCACATGTTTTTACCACCTTCGTTTTGTCTACAGCTTCTATTTACATATTCCCCAATTGGTCGCCTTCTGCTTTTCATTTTCCTTTTTGTAATTGCCAACAGTTCTTAAAATCTCGGACGAAAGCATTCGTGAAATATTGAAAAATAAACTTAATTTCAAGCCCTACAACATACATGGAGTTCAAGCATTAAAGTGGGAGCAGAAAATACGACTGGAAATACCATATACACTGAAACGTTTGTACGCTAGGGAGACCTTGCTAAACATAGTTTTTTGGGGTAAGTCATTTTTTACCGTTCAACAGTACGTGAACAATAAACCGACAGTATTTGCTGGGAGATTAAGTTCAACGATAATCTAAAGCCAATAGTTGCAGTTAGAAGGTAAACATTAGCTACTGTCATGATTTGTTCTTCCATGACCTCTGAAGACCGTCATTCTCTTGCTCGTTTCTACCAGAGTGTTAAGGACAACAAGACTGCGGTTGAGCATATGCGCTGTAAGCTGTCACCAAAAAGGTGTTGTTAAAAGCAGCTGCCTACGAGTGTGATATAAAATTTTGCATCCAAAATAAAACCATCGTGAGCACATAGGCACATTTGAGAACCGGCGTGCGGCTCTTTACAAATGCTTAAACTCATTAGAAACGAAAACTTATCAACTCAAAGCTTAAACAAAATTAGAATAATCTGAAATTCATTAAATGTCTTGACCTGGTCATAACTCAGCTTGCAGTAACGAAAGCACACATAATCCTAGTCAAATATAATAGAAAATGTGACACTTTAATACAAACGTTCAGAACGTCGGGCGCATCCAATAAATGGAAGATCTAAAACACACTACTCAAAACTGAATAGGGATAGAGCTTTCTTCTGCATTTTGTATAAACAAAAACTAATTTTAATTCATGTACAGCAAAAAACAAGAATTACATATAAAAATATCCCTATTCATTTTTGAGTTGTATATAACAGTTAACTGTATACATAGAATACCAATTACATTAAATGAACAAATTGCATCGATTCTTAAAGTTAGAAAGTGAATAACACTACTAAGAACTTTTATGAGGCCTTAAGGGCGCTCATTGAAAGCAGAGGCACAACATAGAATGCAATGTACGAAACCAAAGTAAAATTATTCAACATATAAGCAAACGTGAATTTCTACGAACAGTGAAGGAATTCAATCAAATACGCTGGCATTCGATAAAGCAATAAAGTTTCAAGCGAAAAGAACTCAAATCAGATTTTAAGTGTAATTTGAAGAAATCAGTACGAGTGGTGTAAGTACTCCACAAAATTCACAAATCGAAAATGTTGCTGCGTTCCCAACCAATCATTCACCTCCTGAGCAAATTATAGACTCCCTGGTCAGCTTACCACTTCCTTCGCGATTAGCTACTGCCCACGCCGCATTTAGTTCAAGGCCCCCTTAAATAAGGCATTGCGAAAAATAAACAGCAGTTACAACTGACTGGACCAGAGAAGCACGGTAGCAGTTGCGGTGGTATTAGGAAAAGCGGCAAAAAGTACTGCGCAAGTAATAGATATGTAGCTTGAACCAACAAAACAAGCAAAGAGAGAAGGTTCCAAGAGAACTTCCCTCAATTTTGGGCCACTTAGAGCAAACGTAAGCAAAGTCGAACGTTTAATCCGTCATCTAGACGTAGAAAAATTACTCCTACATGCCGTTTCCCAACCAACATCTACTCTTAAAGGCGAGGCCCACAAAAAATTACTTTCACTTTAAGCACGAAACTAAGTTATAAGAAGCGACGACGCGCAATGAGCCTTACTTTGTTTGCAGAAAAATAGAAAAAAAGCCTATAGCGTCGTCTTCGCACTAAAAACAGTGAATCCTTCGGCCGAGTCGGGAATGAAACGGCCGAAATTTAAACAATCAGCGCTAATAGGTTTCGAACACTAAAAAATACTTTAATGTTATGATTCTGTGTATACTGCGCTTGAGTGTCGGCGTAGTAGACACAGAAATCGGAGTGTGAGTTAATTATCATACATAAATGGGTAGCAGAAACAGCTTTCGACACTGGATTTAATATTATTGTGCGTAAAAATTTCCGGTAGAAATAGCCACCCATTTCATAATTTAGTATTTAAGGCTAGTGTTACTGTTACAAGAAATATTTGCATCTCAATAAGCCCAATCACAATCCTAGAAAATATTAAGGAAGATTAAAAAATCAGAGTATTCAAATTGTTCTGAGAAGTGGATAAACTATTGTAATAAGGCTGTGACACCCCAAGATTAGTAGATAGCAGTTTGAAAGGGAGTGTCTTCATTGTCATAGGATAGCTACTATTTTTTGTTGTAGTATAAGGTTCGATAATTACCGGACAAACTTTCTATAATTTTTTGTTGTATAGAGAGTATCTGACATGTTTACGTGAAATTAAAAGAAATTGTTTATTTACTTTGTTATGTCGATAATGCTCCAGGTAACTGTAGAATGAGGAATGCAGCATTGAGAAGAGCTAAACACGTTGCACTCTAGTAAAAGTGGCATTCATTAAAACGTTCATCACTAATGACAGGGTATAATTTGACGCGTTATCAGAAAGTCGATATTTCCACACCACACACTCAGTTATCTAAACTCGGTTCGCGCTTTGTCAAAATAATAATGCGCTTGTAAGGTGTGGACGCTATTTTCAAAGAAATCAAATGTGTCAACGTTGGTTTGGACGGCCCTGTTGTGTTTGCTTCCGCCATATCTAGTTAGCCGGCTATATAAACTTCGACCAAAGATTTACCGACTTCCAGATAGAAAATGTCAGTTTGTTTTCCCGCTTCCCGGGCCAATTCGCGACCAACCCTCGGCTTATCGCCGCAGTGCGCCGCGCCCGCCGTCCATAAACGTTTGTCGTTCTACTGCGCGCAAAATTGGGTTTATTTATAATCACCAGATATGATCGCGAGCATTGTTACGTCGTAAAATATTTTCTTTTTGATAATTTCGGGCCCGGAATGCTAACTAGCCCATAGAATGTGGCTTTATAGGCATGAGGGGTGGCGTTCGCTGAATTATGTATCAGGTATCACCAATATGACACCAATGGATGAATCTGCCAGATATCGCAAATGGTTAAGATAATTCAGTCCTCCAGGGGCGCAATCGGTGGTTGACAAATCCTTTTTTAAAGACAAGGAAATTTACTGTGCGGCGGAATTTATTGATATATTGGGGCTTTATTCATTTTCTTATAACACAGAATTTATTTTATCGCAAAGTAGCCAAGCTATAGAGGGTCTTCGCATGTTAAGTGATCAAAGCTACAATACGAATTTAGAACTTCAAAACGAGAAAAATTTTCCTCTAGGGAGTTCCTCGCAAACACTTCGTTTAAGTGATATTGACTTCGGAAGTTGCAGAGGATGAACAAATTCATCGTTTTATTTGTGTGTTTATCAACTGATTTTAATAAATTCAGCAAAATGGGGTTGTGACCGGTTTTTAAACTAAACAATCCACGATTTAGCCAGAACACCCTATGAACATACGAAGCTGTATTTACCAGACATTATACTCTTAATCTAGTTGCTGGACACTCGCTTAAGGTCATCACTGGATAAAAGAGGCACAAAACCGACCTAGATGGCAAACGTTAAGGGAGGCCTATGTTTTGCAGTGGATGAGCGAGGCTACGTGATGATGATGATACCTTTAATCGTGATTGGTTACATGCAAGCAATTCGGCAGCAACACTTTCAACATGTCTTGCAGTGTAATGTCTAGTTAGGAATAATGAACCAAACGTAATCTAGTTTACGGCATTCCTTTCAATATGAGGGTGAACTGTTGGTTTGACTACGACATCGGCAGTAACCGAATATTTATTTTATTCCACTATTTCACCATCGGGAGGCGCTGTGGGTGAAAGCGTCAGGTTTGCAATAAACGAGTCTCCCGTTCGAATTTATGGGCAGTCCATTGGATGGGTACCGGGTTACCGGTTACTATTCGCCGTTGTCATAACATCAACGGTGCTCTTCCCGACTAAGAAAAAGAGTGACCTGAAAACATTCAACATGAGTCGTTGAGTCAGTAACGTGTAAGCCTAGTAATAGTTTTTTATAGTCGCTAAATTTATGGACAATTTGTACGTTTGTGTATCTTAATATTGACCTGTAAGCAAATTTAGTTAAGTTTCGAACTACAGACAGTGTATGTGATTTTTTTCATCGGTAAACCGCGGTGCTGAGTGTGTTTTTGTAAGAACCGATGGAAGCAATCGAAGACCTACTAAGTGCAACCAGCGCGTACAAAGTGCGGAACTAGCGACAGGAGAGATTTGAAAGGAACACAGTTACCCCTTATCGTCGCTAAACTGAGCCACTCCCTTAAAAAGTGTATCTTCAGTTCGAAATTACGCCTCGTCTTTAGGAGTTAGTGCTTCTATCTTACGTATCGAGAAGCAACAGGGCACCAACAAACTGACAGTTTTCGACTTCAAGTTGCGTATAAAAACCGGCTACAGCTAGAAAACAAGTATATTGTGTAGCTGCACTCAATTAGTAAAGGTTAGCGCCTTCCCGTTTACAATCCATAATCTTAGTAAAATTGCACACCGTTGCATCATTTTCCTTCCCAAAGCAGTGATGTTTTTGGGTGTGACTGGAGGCTAGCTTGGCGACCTGTTACGTCAAGCATCAGATCAATTACATTGCAAAGCTCGGTGAAATACTAAATCATGGCCGTCTTTTAGGTCGGAGATGCTTCAGTGCGACTTGAAGTTCGCGTATAAGATAATTTGGTCGGGTTTTCTTTAAACGTTGGTTAACTACAAATGTATGTCAGTCATAGTCGCATTTTATAGTTACTTTTACTCGTAAATGCTTATATAACTAAAAGATATCGCCCCTAGTTTTAATTTTAATCATTAATACCGTTTGAACTTTTAAAATCTATTCATTTTGATTAACACTAGCTGACTTCTGGTTTTAGATGTGCATATAAAGCCAATATACGTATATATGTATTACACAGATTTTGAGCAGATAAGTTTTTATTTGGGTAAACATTTAGAGCATACAATTTCAGGTTTTGAGTTACAGGGGATTAATTTGCGGAATATGGTTACATTGAGTATCCATAACCCTGCCTGGGGGTAAAGGTAACCGTTCTCTCGTTATAAACTGAGCTATCTGGCAACAAATGACAAGTTCGTATAAAAAATGTAACATAACACAGGAGCTAACAAACGTGACATTACATTATGTCTTGCAACGGTGGGATTCCAGAAGTACTGCTGCAACACGGACATGATAACCTAAGTGTTATCATAAAATTAGCGACCGAAGTTTTCGAGTGGCTCCTCAGTATCGGGTAGACCCAGGCTTCTCGGCAAGATATGCAAAATGAAAAACAAAACACACAACTCAACGATGTGTTGATCGTGCTGTCTTTGTGACCTGGCCTTCTAGTTTACCTCTTCCTTCTTCTTTTTTCTCTTATTATAGGCCAGTGGCCTGTTTTTAACCACAAAGTGGTTCTGTGACCCCTCTTTACCCTTCGGCCGGGTAGGTGGCTAGCTTTGCCCGTCGATTCTGAGGAAGAGTTTCCTTGTTAGGGGTTAACGACTATTATAGGTATTAGCGTGGTAGCTGGGAAGTGTACGATTTTTAAATTCTAAAGTCACCGGGATTCAAACCGGGGCCGGCCGCCTGAGAGGCGAGCATTTGCTGGCCGGGCCATCCGCTCACATAATTTTATTAATGTTTTTATGGAGTGCTCTCGTGCACAAATTCTGTCTGTTTTTCATTATTTCGATTTATTACAGGTGCTAGAGATAGTAGCCGATTTGTGTGGCATAGGTAGTTTCAATATTTTAAATTTGATGAAGCTTTAAAGAAGAAAGACGGGTTCTGAGATTAGTAACAGAGCACAGTGAAAAGAGGTAAAGGTTCAGGTTCATTTCAATTCTTGCAACTGGGAGCGGGTTGCTATATGGACCTTGCGTCCCTCTTCAGCCAATAACTGGAATTTCAAGATGGGTGAGAGAAAGGAGGGGCGGAGAATGGAAGAGAGGCCAGGAAAGGTAGAGAAGTACTGCCTCGGCATTCGCATCAGAGAAGGTGCTCTGTTGACTCAGGAAAACCACCTAAAAACCTGAATCAGAGCAGACGGGGAAATCGAACCCGCAACCTCCCGAATGCTTAGCAGACCCGGTAACCTCTAGTCTACAAAGGTCGGTAGGGCATAGTTTTTATTTTCATCTATTTATACCAATAATGTAAAGGCCTAACGGTTATGTGAAGTATGTGCAACAACAACGCCCCTTTATTATGATGTCAATCCTTGATCACACAATGAATGCGAAGTTTCCAAGATGGAAGAGATTTACACACTGTTGTGTAACGGTCCTAAAATGCTTTCCCCATTTTCATTCATTTCTACAGATTTCGGGAACTTTTGACAGCGTTGCATATGTTAAACCGTTTATGATTTTGCTGTGGTTTTGTAAATTTTCAGAGTCATGTGACATGTGAGTTGCACATACTGTCTTGGTAATCTATGATTTCTTCTGCTTTTGGAAATATTGAATATATAAAACTTCAGGGTAGAATTTCTTCTGGTTCTTCAGTTTACTCTGATGTCGTTTCTCGTTCTACTTTCACATGGATAGGTATACTTTACTGGATTATTTCAGGCTTTCACACACTCTCCATTATTCTTCACGTTATTTCTAATAATAGCCATTTCCATGTTTACATTTCAAGGTGGATATTGGACACACCTTTCTGTTTAGTTTAATTTGAATGAAAATTATTGAACAGTTGTTTGTGGTACCTTTATAAATTTCCCTTTCTTGTATGCCTAATTCCAAGGTATTACCATTGTGCATAGTACCTACACTAATACGTCTCTAAGCTGTGACATACCTGTTCGGCTGCAACTATTTTCAATGGTCTTTCCAAAAGAACAGAAGGTTGTGAATGCTGACTGGATTAATTTCTTACTGTAAATTTTTTAAGAGCATACTTTAAGGCGATAACAGCTATCTGACCACTTACATTAGTATATCTACACATTAGTATGTACATTCTGTATTCTGAGTACGGTTTATGGCAATTTCATTATATTTTATTGCGCTTGGTCTATCAATATAATTTCAATAGGGAATACTTATATGACATCCTTAGAAGACTATGTCTGTACCTTGTTATATTACAGTAGTATAATGCTGAGTTGTGCAAACGGTAAAAGTTTAGGGTCATCCCAATTTCCCAACTGGGCGGAGGTCTGCTATAGAGACGTTGCGTCCTTATTCAGCCGAGAACGGGAATTTCAAGAAGTACCAAAGAAAAGAGGGGTGGAGAATGGAAGAGAGGTCAGGTAAAGTGGAGGAGTACTGGCAAGGCATTAGCCTAAGAAAGAATACTATGTTGACTCCACCTAAAACCTGAATCAGAGTAGACGGCACGGGAATCGAATCTCCTACTCTACAGAGCTCGGCGGGACGTTCCGTACATGCGGTAGTTACACTGGACTTGGTTCACCAAATCTAGACCAATAAATCAATGTAAACAGATAGGTAACCGATTACTAAATAATTAACCCCAGTTTCCTGTACACCATGCGAATTTTTAGCATTAAGCGCTTGAGCAATATTTACCACTCGCGGTTTGTTGATTTCACTTATCATTTGCTACAGCGGATATTCTTACATTTATTGCTAGGGGAACGTTTCAACTATCTTCTCGCAGCCTTGTTCATTTGTTCGCTGTCCGTTATATGAAAATGTAGGTATTGTTCGTCGATACCATTAACAACTTTGGAGTAAGATCCGTTTATGCGATCGACTTTTAAGTACTAGATTTATATGTAAGTCTACATTAGATAGACTGATTACTTCCGTTTTGAACGCGCATCGATCCGTTTCGGACGTAAGACTTATGTTGGGCTTTAATACTTTTATGAGATGGTTGTAGTAAGTATTCGTCTTACTATCAAAATACAAAATGAATCAATTAACGGTGATGTAATTGGACTACTTTAAGTATTATTTTTTTACATTTAACAGGATATAAAATCAAGATTGTAACGGGCTAGTTGTGCCACCTTGGTATTTAGTAATCACCTAGATTTAAGCCAAACTGTATTGCTTACATCGTAATAATTAGATTAAAACATATGATGCATTTAAAACCTGCGAAGAGTGTCGCGGGTTCAATTGTGATCGCAAACCAGCCGATTCCGTCGTTGAGTGCAGTTATTAATAGAGCAAAGCACGTTGTGCGCAAACATAGAAGCGCGAGGGTCAGTCGCTTGCCATTAGACGACCAGTGCATTTGTCCTAACACAAGGAACCCGAAACGAAACATTGTGCTATTGTGAGTATATGTGTTGACCTGCGTTAAGAACAGTCGACGCCTTGTAATTCTTGAGCCAAAATACAGTCAACTACCTAGGTACCGATAATCCTTTATCGCTGAAAGCCGCTATTCCAGCTTCAAAGGAGCAGTCGATCTGGTTAATGCACGAGATAACTTGGAGCAACTATAACGCAAGTTTAGTTTTTACTTTTTAGGATTTACTGTACGGCCGAGAAAGATTGGGGTGGGGCAAAGCCGTAATAAGGAATTATCTGCTATTGCAACAAATTGTGAAATAGCCTCAAACACCATTACTTGCCCAAAGGCCACGTGCTCGTACTTGCTGAATTAGCACGTCAGAGCAAAGCGCTTGCAACATCTTGTTGGCACATTGCGTCAGCCTGATTTCAAGCTACCGAAGGCAGGACCGCATTAAGTGAATTTGTGTGCGAAATTTAAACATTGTTAGCACTGTAGTTTTTTAACTTTGAATTGCGCATTGACAATCACATTTTCACATAAGTAGTGTATTCATGCATGTAGTTTCAGCATTGAGCTCGTGGACAATTCTTAGCTAATGTTGATAGCATATAACGTTTTCATATTACCCTTGTGTATGCTTTTTATGTATTTTCATGCATGTATGTTCTTTAGAATATCTGTGTTTTCATGTAAACTGTTTGGTTTTTATTTCTGGCGGAACTTGCATGTATGATTACAGAATTATAGATGACAGCGGGTAACCCAAAACTATCTATATTGACATATCTCTTAGATGTACTGAGGTAAGGGCAGGTCTTGTACTTCTACGACTGGGCTAACTAGCAAACAAAGGATAATTGAAATCCATAGTAAAGTAGAGTATAAGGAAAATGCCGCCTTACAGTTTTCGGTGACTTAGGGCAAGGGCAAAATAAAAATATTATTACAAGGTATGCCTGGTTATGTTAAGTAATCACATTTGATTTGATGTACATTTTTCTGTAACTGTAAACTTTGTTGTAGTTTGCCTTGAGAACGGCATACAGGTTTCGGAAAAATTGGTGTTGGATAAAATACTTTTCTTCTGAATTGCTGCGCTAAGGAACGAAACCCATTTATTTCACTACAGGGTTAGCCATGATTGGGTTACTTGTGACCAAAAGTTGAATGCCACCAAAAATACAAGGAACGCCTATCACTCGATACAATATTTAATATGATTAATAAATTGAATCAAAGTCCCCAACTTTCTGTTTACATGTCATTGGTGGCACTGTAAGTCTATGTCAAATTCGAGGTTAGCAGGTTAGGTTTTGTGTCAGTTTGAAACTGAACTTTTGGTCAGAAGTAACCAACTCATGGCCAACCCTGTATATTGTTTATCAACCAGTCCTTCGTTATTGTCTAGCAGGCTATTATTATTCTTACTAATTTCCATCCCAATAGAAACTATCGTGAGCATACGATGTGCGTTCGAATTCTTACTCGTAATTCATCTTCTACGTTGAACGTTTATATTAATTAAGCACCCTAGTCTAGATGAAAGAATGTTGTTCAGGGACAAAATACAGTTTCAATTGTTTTCTTGATATTTACATACCTAATCCAAAGTAGACCCCAAGATTATTGCGCTTTAGTCTCTCTTGTTCCCAAAGTAAATTTTGTACTCACTTTGGTTTTCCGCCTAGGGTGTCTAAAACTACGTCTTCAAGACCCAGACTTTCAATCTCTTCCTGTATTTTCTTTGAAAACTGCATTGAACCTTCCAATTGCTTGTTAAATATTAATTGAACTCGTCCTATTCACTTATTGTTATTTTAGGTACATCCATGTATTGCCCTTAATACATTTATCAAACCTACTTATTTTGGGCATTGTAGGCCCATTCTAAAGGTGAAACTCCAAAGGTCAGAAATAGTATCGCGAAATCCGTTATGTTGTTTTTAAATATAGCAGTTGGATTAATTTTGTTGACGGTATTTAGCTGCTTAAAATTTCAAAAAGTTATGTTTACTTTTCATTAAAACTGAAATAGCGGCGTTCGTTATACTCGAGTTTAGTATGATCTTTCTGAACTTTGTTCCGAGCTCAAAGTATCTCAAAGGGAACTTTCAGCTGAAAGTTTATTTTCACACGCAGGAAAGTTACAATATTAATTTGCGCGGCGAGTTTTTGCACATTCAAATTTATGCATTAAATTAGGGCCTTGCTGGTTTTTGTGTTTCGTTCAGTTTCAGGCGGAAGTGTTGTCGAACACGGCTTCGTAATGACTCCTGAACCCTTGTTTACGCCGAAAATTTGAACTAGCTATGAGAGGTCTTAAATTCAATTAGTGAAAGGGACGTTGTAAATCCTCAAATTTATGAAAGTAGTTTACATCTTTGAGAACCATTTTTACAGTGTAAAAAATATTGCAGAGATGGGCGTAAGTTTCCGTTGGTCTGTATTAAAGGGAATTTACCAGAACGACGATTTTAGCAAAGAAAAAGTAATTGATTTTACTTGTACTTGTAGTTAGAAGCTGTTACAGTTTTCGGATCGAAGTAATAATCGCAATGTCTTAACAAAAAAATTATAGAATAAATGGCAAATTTAAGAAAAAGGGCAACAACACGAAAGGACCAAAAACACTTTACAGCAGGTAGGAATGGTAAAGTGTACCTCTCTACAGTCCTATAAATTGCAAATGTATCTAACATTAATATTAATTGCAGGTAGAAATTTAACAGGCATATAATATTATTTGCAATAAGCTGAATTTCCATAAAGGTTGTTTAACAGAGATTGCTAAGTTAATAACGTTTGAACTTAGAGAAATATTAAAGCTGTCACTGTTCTCCTGTCTTTTTACGAAAAAGACATGAGCTGGGGTTTTAAAGAAATTCACAATTTTCAACTAAAATTCAAACAGTCGCCCAAAAATATACAATAGTGGTTTATACTTTATACCATAGTCTAATAATAGGTGAATTGAAGCTAACAAGCTAACAATAAGCATAAAATGGCGTAGATCTGTGCCAAGAAACGTTATCGAGAATACCATCACACCTAATAGCTTTTCATTGGGACTATACCCCAACCCACGGCTTAACGTGCTTTTTGAGGCACGGCTGAGCAACCAAATGGATCAGACCAGACGATGAATGTTAAGATCAACAGCTGGGAGATGGTATGTTGGGTTGAAAGAGATCGCCGCTGCCACTGGCTTTAGACCAGCGATAGAGGATATTTCTCCACAAGTTGAAACCACAAAAATAGCGCAGGGCAGAAAGCAGAGAGTTACCGTCGAGCGTGCAGGTCGGGTTAGTCATGTGAAAGGACATAACGTCCAGTTATGGCATCTCCACATGATTGGCCAGATACAAGTAAGCTTTCTATGCTCAACATTATTTGAAGTTTTGTCAACGTCCTTGGTGTATCGAATTATGTCATTTTCGATTGGTATTTGATATGATAACACATCATCTCGACTCTATCTTCCTACCAATGGCATCTCCGTGGCGACGCTCGTAGCCATCTTAGTAGCAACGAGCCCCAAACTGGCTAAAAATTCTCGCCTGGTATCTTGGCTGGCTTGTAACCAAATATTTGTCCCGATTTCAGAGTCGGCTGGCTGCTCCCCTCTTGCATATAGCTAAGTCAATCTACGTTATTGTTTTATTCATGTGTTTAAAACATTTTAAAAATTGAAAGCACCTGCATTTTCAGCACATTCTGGGGAGTGCAAATCCCTATTTGCAAACCGATCGCTGACTTGCCTTTAAGCCATCCATACTACTTTCCTTAGTCTGTAACTGACGTTTTATGTAGTATCTTTAAGGGTAATTTGTTACTGGTCATGCATTTGTTTTCATCCTGTTTGATTTGTTGTGAAGCAAAATGTAGTATGCTTTTTGTGAAAAGTAAGATAGTTTGTTTCAAAGAAAAGACAGGCAAATAAGTTTAAATATGCGCATTAAGCACGTCCATTTCCCCAAGCCTCCAGCAGGGGTTCTTTTATGGCCAATGACCCATCATGGTGACGCCTAAAAGAACTTTTCTCTGTACCTACTAATTTGATTTTTGTAAGCGATCACCTTTACTTTTAGTTTAAGGCTCCGCTCAACTCACTAGCTAGTTGTAGAAACTTTATAAGCCTGTTACAGATAGTGAACGCATTTAAGCCTGTAATACACCGTCTTTACATGCTAGAGCATTTCAATCGTATCAGTTGGTCAGCAATTCAACGAACAAGAGCAAGGGCAAGGTGGCAAAGAACTCACAATGCTGTTGACAAAACGAGATTTAACCAACTAAATAACAAACTAAGACGGCGACTGCAAGAAATTCGCAACGAACTTTCCAGTCATACACAAGTTTGCTCTCCGTACATGATAATTCAATCTGGAAGGCTACCAGAGGAATTAAACGACCGCAGACACACATACCACCTTTGAAAGATGAAACGGGAACATGGGCACGATCTGATAAGGAAAAAGCAGAGGCGTTCGCACAGCATTTGGAAAATACCTTTCAGCCAAACTCGAACGACATCGATCAGGAAGTTGAAGATTATCTAGAAAGCCCTTTACAACTATCGCCTCCAATCCGCAACTTTACCATTTCTGAAATTGAAATACAAGTAAAATTCTTGAATAATAAAAAAGCACCGGGGTATGATCTGATAACCGGAACTATTCTGAAACATCTGCCAGAGAAAGGTTTTAAATTTTTGCAAATTTTCTTCAACGGAATATTACGACTCACATACTGGCCATTATCACTTAAGTTTGCACAAATTATTCTAATACTTAAACCTGGCAAACCTCCTAACCAGATCAAATCCTATCGTCCCATAAGCCTACTTTCGATCATTTCTAAATTGCTGGAAAAACTAATCCTGAAACGTATAAACGAAACTTCGCTTCAAGAATAATGGTTACCGAATCACCAGTTCGGCTTCCGAAATGAACACTCGACGATACAGCAATGTCATCGCTTAACAAATATAATACATGCAGCACTGGAAGCTAAAATGTATTGCAATGGAGTGTTTTTGGACGTGAGAAATGTCTTTGACAAGGTGTGGCATAGAGGTCTACTTTATAAAATAGAGATGCTCTTACCACATCAGTATTATCTCCTACTACATTCCTATTTGGCAGACCGCTGCTTTCAAACCAAATTTGGCAATGACGCCTCACAACTAAGAGAGATAAAGGCTGGCGTCCCTCAAGGGAGTGTTCTTGGACCTCTAATGTATTTATTATTTACTTACGATCTACCAATCACAGCACATACAAACTTGGGGACATTTGCAGCATCAATGCTACTCCAAGAACACTTAAATCTTCTGGAGCTGTGGTTAAGAAAATGGAAGATGACTGTAAATGAAGATAAGTCAGTGCAAACACTCGACATGTCCACCAGTAACACTCAACAACATACCTATACCTCAGGAAAACGAAGTCCGATATCTGGGATTACACCTAGATCGGCGCTTAAATTGGAAAACCCATGTCAACAAAGAACGAAAGGAAATGGTTATAAAAATTAGAAATATGTACTGGCTCCTTGGGAGAAAGTCAGTTCTTACGCTAGAGAACAAACTACTACTATATAAGAGTATAATCCGCCCTTATTTATTTATTTAGCTTATGGAATGTATACAATACGATCACAGTAAAAAGATTACAAAAAACAAAGCTCGATACAATACAATATACATCTATATGTCAATGTCTAAACTACTTAGCCATTCAATTGCGTCGGGTGTATATAGCGCAAAATCTTCAAGCTGGCCAGGGTAGGCACTATTGGGGCATGCTGATACTATATGGCGGAGGGTTTGTCGTTCGGCTCCATAATCACATTGTGGGTATTCCGCTCTTCCCCACATATATGAGTCAGCACACTTGCCATGTCCAGTTCGCACTCTGTTTAGTTTCGTCCAGAGCCGGTGTGGTAGCTTTGATGCGTGGGATCCTTGAGTTGGATCAGGTATTCGGATGTAATCATCAGCTGAACCTTCCGTCCATGCATTAGTCCATTCATTCACTACTCTAAACTCCTCAGCTACTTCCATTGCGCTCTTGATAGGGGGGTGTCTTGATTTAAGTCGTTGGTTCTGCCTTGTAATATATGGGATATCATGGTGGATTGGCAGGCGGTCGTTGGCAGTTATCTTTGTGTATTCTCTGACCAGAGCTGCTGTTCGTCGGATTCCAGGTGGTGCGATACTACTGACGACAGGAAGCTATCGAGTTGGTGTTGGTCGTATGGAACCAGTGATTACCCTCATTGTTTGGTTGAGTTGGGTGTCAATACTCTTCTTGACGAGGTTGTTTCGTGCTCTAGGTTTCCCAGATACATTCATTAGATGTTGTCTGAACGTTAGTGTTCGGTCGAGAGTTACACCGAGGTACTTACGGCTGCTGTTGTGGTTGAGAGTTCTACCATTAAATTTGACATGAAGCTTATCGTTTGCTTGGCGGCTAAAGAGGTGGAAACAACATACTTCTGTTTTCGATGGATTTGGGAATAGCCTCCACTTTTTAAAATACCCATTTAGGTTGGCCAAATCTTCGTTCAGGACCTGTTCTGTTGGTGATTTAAGTTTATGTTGAAAGGACATTGCAATGTCATCCGCATAAACGAACTTCCTGCATTTAGTTTCAGGTAGATCTGCAGTATAGAAGTTAAACAAAAGTGGGGCTAGAACTGACCCCTGGGGAAGTCCGTTATTGAGAATTCTGATCTTACTCTCAGCGTCATTTATATACACTTTGAACAATCTGTTCGTTAGGAGATTATTGATTAGCGTCGATATTTTGAGGCAGGGTATGACTCTAAGTAGCTTATATATAAGGCCCTCTCGCCATACCGTGTCATAGGCTGCTGTGAGGTCTATGAAGGCTACTGATGTTTTTTGGCCTTTCTCAAATCTTGCTTCAATGTGTGTGGTTAGTGATAAAACTTGGTCAGTGCAGCTACGTTTTACTCGAAATCCAGCTTGTTCAATTGGGGTTGTGGCGTCTATATGAGGGGTCATACGGTTGGACAGTAATCTCTCCAGTAATTTGTAGCAGCAACTTAGGAGCGCTATAGGTCTGTAACTTTCGGATAATTCCTTCGCTTTGCCCGGTTTTAGAATGGCGATGGTTTTAGTTTTCTTAAACTCCGCTGGTAAGATGCCAGTCCTCAGTATGTTGCTATAGAAACTTGAGAGCCATTTGCGCACTTTTGTGCCACAGTTTACAAGGAATTCCGAATAGATTCCATCAAAGCCTGCTGCCTTTCCCGTTTTGGTGTTCCTGAGAGCGTTATCTAGTTCGCTGGAAGAGAAGTCTCGTGAGAGTTCTGATGCAGCAGGTGTTCATTTTTTGAGATCCTTTAGAGACTTTTTAACAGTTCTCGAGTGCCCTTTGTCTGAGGGAGCACGAGATACGTTCACTATACGACCTGCTATTTCATTTGTGTTTATGGGTATCTTCTCCTCCCTGTTTGGACCTACGGCTGCAAACCATGGGGATGCGCTGCTAAATCGACTATTGACATAATCCGACGCTTCTAGTCTAAAGCACTTAGACAGGTATCCAACGTCCCGTGGTTCGTGTCAAATCGAACATTACACAACGACCTCAACATGCTATATGTGACAGACGTTATGAAAGACACCCAAATATGGCAGTCAATCCTTTGCGGAAGAACCCGAAATCAGAATATTAAAAGGGAGGTGGCCGATAGACTTAAATAATTAAATTAGGGGTGACACTTATGGGTGTCTTCCCCCATGTCTTTGTTTAAATACATAAAATTAGCTCATAGAATAATTGTGAAGATTCTGATTGCTAATAAAGTTGTAGATTAAAAAAAAAACCTGAAATTGTCGGTGAACAATGCAGAAGCCCGCCTTTTATGTGAAATGACGGGTTCAAAGCTCCAACACACTTTTATGAGACAGTAACGAACGTTGTTGCTACCTTGAAAGCACTCAAAATTGACGCAAAAAAGTTCATTTTAATACAGACACCATTAATCTGAAATTATTTAGTGAATAGTTCGAAGCTGGCAGCTTTATTCGAACAGTAAAAAACCATTAGATCATCCAGGTAGACGACTATCCCGTTCCGAGAAACATACAGACATTCTGAAAACCGCTTTCTAGATAAGCGTAGGGTGTCTAGATTTGAATATTATTGAAAAAGGGGACGTCGTCACTAATAACATGATAACCATCGTCCCCCATTAGAATTTTGTACTTTAGGGATATCCTACAGATTCTCCAGATGTATGAACCAATAATTTCCATGTGGATGGAGAACTTGAAAAAAATAGTTAAGGTGGGGGGTAACATTTTTTGGACAATGGTGGTGTGAAAACTGCTGTGCATAATTGCTTACTCACAAAGTCAAAATTATTCTCTAGTAAAATTCGCACTTTGAACGACAAAAGAAAGAAAGTATGCTGAAAGAAAGTAAACACCTTGTTTAGTTAAATAAGATACCTATAGTACAAGTTGGTGCTTATTGAAAGCAGTATTGCATATTCCAATAAGTGTGAGGAAACAAAATGAAGCTAACAATATTTTTATGAAACTTTCATAGTGTTAATGTTAGTTAAACCGATCGAAAATTAAGCCATATTTACACGGCGTCACTCAAGCTTTATTTCCACAGCTGGTCCCCGCGCGATGAAGTCGAATTAATCTGGCGTGTTTTCCTAGAGGGAGCTTGTTTTCCCAATCTCCCATAATGCGATTGGAACAACTAATTGTTAACTTCCGCTAAATAATCGATGTTAAACGTCGCAGGTGCTTAGCGCCCGGCGCCACCTGGCGGCCGCGCAATTTCTCAAGCAGCTCGTTTACTTTCTTTAATCCTGCCGTTCGTAAGCGGGAATTAAAAAGGACCATTACTCTTAATGACAATGATAAGTTTAATTAGATGAACATGTAGCGGTACTGTAAATCTTCATTCGCTGCCGCCAGTCATATCTTCCACCGCGTCGTGATGAATTACCTATCCGGCATTGTTTGTGTTATGTTGTGCAGGCTGGCTGCAAAATGTCGCAGCCAACAACGACGCTTATATAACCCACTGTATTTAGTTGTCGACCAAGCACTTATCGCGAAGTTTCAACGGCGTACATGTAGGGAGCACGAGTAGTTCTCTGTTGAGCTTGTTTTATGAGTGAAAGACGCGACTTGGGGCTTTTCTCAATTTAGATGCTCTTTTTGGAACCAAAAGTTTTTAATTAAGCCCTGAATTTGACAACAGTGTATTAAGGAAAGCTTCAATTGATTTAATTTCAGTGATTAGAGAAAACCTCATCGATACTAGATTGCTTTCTACTTCACCATTATCATCAAAACGAGGTCTTCAGGATTAATGGTGTTTTTAGGGTTTGCCGCATTTTACGAGGTTGGTTCAAATAAAACTCATTTAAGACTTATAAACTGATATTAAGGGACTAGTTAAAAAATCTCCATTGGCATTAAGATAGAACTCCCAATGATTCAATAAATTGTTGAGTTCTCTCTCGATAAATGCTTACACAGCTTACTGCATATTAGGGTCGGAGTTGAAACGGCGAGTTCTTTAGTAATGCAGTGAACAGTTGCAATTCTAATATTAATGCGATTTGCATTATGTTTTACTTGAATACTTGTATTTTCAAATAAAACGCTTACCACATACTTAAAAGTGCTTGCAGTTTTCACAATCTGCATTTGTTCCTTGTTCATTCCGTACCTTTCAAAAGTTTATTTGCCATTGGACGCAAGCTTCTTCATAAACATCTTGATCATAAATTTTTTCCCAAAATTGTGAACCTTTAGAAAAGGCTCAGAATTCAAAGAAGTCGCCTAGCACAGGTCTAACTAGCAAGTAGTGTATTCTAATTTACAAAATGAATTATTAAGGTCTAACGTAATCCCATGACCTGAATTACCGTTCCAGTCCTGATTTTTCAGATATCGATCTTACCTCAATGTTTCAAAAATATCTAATTTCAAATGCAGGAAAAGTAACATAACAAAATAATTCTTCGTGACTCATCTTAGACTTTTACTACTCCTAGTTCGCTCTTTTTAAGTTAAACTGTAAATCCACTTCCGTTTTTCTGCGAGAATACTCCAATATGTGGTGGAAAAAAATAAATGGATTGACAGTAGTTGATGTATTTTCTCAACATTATTTAAAATATCTAACGCCAAATTCTTTCGTTTGTTATTCGTAAGTGTATTTTAGGGTAGATTAGAGTATATTATAATACCTTGATATTGTTCTATATTCAAACGTGGTATTTCGCTATTGTATTTCCTTGATAAAACTCGCATGCTTTGATCTGGTTTGATTTCGTTTGATCATCCGTATTTTCGTCCAGTTACTGATCTGGTTTACAGCAGTTTGTAGTTTGTTGCAGTTTCTTCATTGCCGTTTACTGCTGCTAAAATAGAATTGTCATCAGCAAAAGGTACAGAATTATAGTTTTTAAATGTCATGATATTAACAGTGAATAACATATACACGATCGATATCACTACACTTCGTTGTAGTACTCCTGCTTTAGCTTCTTCTAATTGAAAAGCTCACTTCTGTCGCTTCACAATAACCTACTTATAAAATAAGTAAATATTAAAACTCGTGTGAACATATGATGTTCAAACTTCTGTTTGCCCATGAAATAGACAATTGAGTGAAATTGTGAGGAAACAAATTATAATGTAAAGCTAGTTCACGATGTGTAACAATTACGTAAGACTTGTGTCACTCTCAATATTAATATGGTATCATTAAGTCAAGTTTTAATACACAATGTTTACAAACAAGGAGTTCTTGCAAGCGTTGTGTTTTGCACTTATGCAAATAGTAGGTTATTAGGTCATATAGCAAAGCATGACAAAATTTAATAGTATATAAAATTCTGTACCTTATCTGGTTTTTTTAATAGACTTTTGAACTATGTGAAAACAAAGGTTAAAAATGTCTTAAGGGGTAGTTAGGCCTGGATACTCCATTCACATCTTATCCTGCAACTCTTCATCTCTTCACCAAGTGTACATATTTTCAGTAAAATGACCTAGTCCTATAACTATACAATTTATGTTCCAAAGTGCGTCCTGAACGAGTGTAATAAATAATTTACGAAACTACACAAATCGAAAGCATGCATAAATTCAAGGAACATCGCGGCCATGTGGTTTTTGGCTATGGAGATATACCAGGTCGACAAAACAATATATTAGTGCTATTAAAGACTTTCAGAAGATAGAACCAAGAAACGTAGTTGTAATACTCCGATATGTTAGTATAGCCTCCATCGATATTTTAAAATGGATACTGTACCTTAGGACAATCAGAGATTTATTTAGAGTCGTGAGGCTCAAAAGAGTTAAACCTTTCAAATTGGTGTGACTGAAAGGGTAAGCATTGTTACACAAAGATATGCATTTCGTTATATCAGAAACTTCCAAGGGTGAACTCTTAAATTAAGTTATTATTTAGCATTTAAGCTTACAAAATAATTTGACAAACATTGAAATAAGAGAAATATAAACTACAAATTATACCCGACATCAACGTTAAATCACCGATGATCAAGTCAAAATAATGCAGAATGGAAAAAGTATGAAACACATGGTGAGGAAAATAAAGTAGTAGCAGGAGAAGTGAGAGAAGCACTTAAATTTAAAGAATTATTAAATATTTAGATATAGGCTAACCTGGAACCGATGTTTGCTATATAGGAGGAATTGCCTCGGATTTTGCAATTTTTAGATACCAACACTGCTCTGGGAAGCTCGACCCCCTTGGTGATGCTTTCGGCTCCTTAATAGGAATAATGGTTGTTGCTAACATGTGCACCAGTTGCTGTACAGCAAAGACACAGGACTTAATTGAAACTATCAATACCTTAATAATTTATCTCCAGTAAAAGTGACATGAATAGACTCCACCTATGAAAAACGAGGTTAAATAAAATATCGTCGACATGTCAGAACGTATCCGTGCTACCAGATGGTATGGTTTTCCCAGACTGTGGTCTGTAACACAGACACACAGGCTGATAGCGATAACTTGAAGAATATTGGGGATAAGCTGGAAAAATAATGCATAAATTAATTTCGACAAAAATTCAGACTCACAAGAGCCCAAACTAATGTGCCCTATAGCATAAGAAAAAAATAGGAATTGTTCCTCCCCAAACCAAAAGTTCTTTAAAAAAAAATATATAAATACGAATCCAAAAATAAACACAAACTTTATAGGTAATCCAAGCTCTTCTTGTTTTGGAAAACTCAACAAACTAAAGTACAGCTCGGAAAATCTACAAATACTATCAAATTGGATTAATCTATAGAAATACCTTTAAATCATGTAAGAAACAGCATCCGAGACGATAGAGATAACTCCCAGGATAGAAGACGTAAAAGGCACTAAACCAAGTTAAGGCAAAAATTAAAGGAATCAGAAAGAACGACCACGAGGATGCCGCCTCACGCACCAAGACTGGTATTTACTGTTTGACCTTTAACAAAAGGCAACACTTCCACAGTCATCCACTGCAATCAAATTAGTAAAACTAAACACTTAAAACATACCACAGAAAGTCACTTAAAAATCCAAATAACCCACGGAAAAAGGCAAATCCAAAAAATAAACAGATAAAAGACAAGGGTATCGGAATCACGGACACAATAAACAAAAATACCTACCTGGCACACAAAATGTCGGAAAATAGCAGAGCTGATCGTTTTAAAAGAGATGGATGAATCTGGACCAACCTTCCGAAGTCCAACTAATCACTAGAAAATCAATAACGTTAAAAACACCTTAGGGGAGCTTCTGAGTTGTTATAGCCCAATTAAAACATTTAAATAATGTATGTGTCTGATCTAGGGAAAAGCTAGGAATATATAGTAGAAATAAAGGAAGTAATACAATACGGATAAATGAGACTTCAAAGAGTTGAGATACTATGGAGAACATGTCACGATATTTCAAATTGTTGCAGCCGCTGAGTAATTATTCTTTCATGACCGTTTGAGATAAAGTTTACCGCTGCCCGCGCCATATCACTTAAATGGAGACGATGAGACTGCAGCTCAGGAAACGGGGCTAAAGACTACGAATGCTTAAAGGCAGAGGAAGTGGCGTGGCCAGTAATATTCTCATACTCGAATGAATTCTTGTCGCTTGCCATGAGTGTTATCTCGGTTACGGTAAATCACCGGATTTAACGTTGTTCCCTTATGTAGTTGAAATTCCGAAGCGTTGTGGTTTTTGTACCCCGTATACGTGTTGCGACAACCTCCGAATTTTGCAATTACCCTTGCATGCCGTATCCATGGTCGTCGCTTGTCGAACACATGACTATTTTATCGTCACTAACCATCTCTCGAATTCGAAGTGCAGGCTTCCTCGAAGGGAGTTAACCCAATTTTTCAGTACATGTGGTAGTGGAAACGCCCCCCGGACACGGACGCTATCATATCTATGCCGCACAGCAGCTGTGTGTATCAGAACTTTGTCCTATAGTGTAGCAAAAAAGCACGTTAATTAAATTAAGGCCGAAACAGATAATTCCATGACGTATAACTTGCAGTAAAGTTTTCGGTAATTTCGAGAAAAATCAAAAATTGCATAAAAGTTTCTATCCTTAGTGTTATGTGGAACAAAATGCGCTTTTCTTGAAGTATATTTTCTCTTCTATATGATTACTATTCCGGTTTTGGATGAAACATTAGTTTCGTACATTTAAAGACGAACTTGTATAAGTGACATAATCTCCCTTATTATTAGAGGTAAATGCACATGGTTTGGGCAAACAAGGTATTCTCTGATATAACAGCTATTACACAGTTGACCCCCTATTGCGCAAACTATTTTCCATTAGTTCTAATAATAGAGGAAATTGCCACTTCGTTTAATTAAAAACCGGACATAGTGTACTTTTTATTTAAGCTGCATGGGTTGGGCATAAATGTAGATACACCTGTTGCGAAAGATAAATACGAGTAGGTGCTCAGTATTTATTCACAAAATATGTTGTTCGAGCTGATCCAAATTTGCTTTGTGTAGTCTATTTGTGGAAAATTAGTATGTAGCCTTTGTTATATTATTTTTGAGCTTGTAAATGTATTAATAGTTATTTATGGTACAAGTGTGTTATAAGGGAAATAAGTCACGAGAAAAAACGGGTAAGCCACGAGCACTTTGTGCGAGTGGCTTTGTTTTTAAAAGTGACTTATGACCGATAACACACGAGTTCCATACATAATTTTATCCAACACCTTCAGAATTTCGTTAAAACGCATCCTTTTCTGATGACAGTTGTGACATTTTTATTTGACAAATTATTAAAAATAGCTCAATTTATGGGAAGGCTTTGACGCGATCACCATGGCACATAAAAGTTTTGTTTACATTGAAACAATAATCGTGTTTGGTTTCACAAAAGTGTCAACACATGAAAACGACGCCGAATACCTAATGGAAGAAAAAGTGTTTGTTCCTGCTGAAATTCAAAATGATGCTAAACTAGCATTATCAAAAATAATACCCAAGAAATCGAAGGATATTTATGAAAAGGAATTCGGGCTATTCAAGTCCTGGAGAGAAGAGAAAGGAGTTAGTGGTATAACCGAAGAAATATTGTTGGCGTATTTTGTTGAAATTGGAAAGAAAAATGTAGGTTCGTCAATGTGGACAAAATACTCGATGTTGAAAGCAACGTTAAAATTTCATAAAAATGTCGACATATCGAAATATGGTAGGCTTATATCTTTCTTGAAAAGTGAGTCAAGAGCACATAAACCAAAGAAAGCCAAGATTTTGGAAAAGGAACATATTGAGCAGTTTCTAAGAAGTGCTCCGGACAGTGAATATCTGATGGAGAAGGTGAGATAGTGCCTATTTGATTTCCGTAAATCCTATTTAAATATATGTTTATAGGTTGCACTAATAATGGGTATTGCGGGGGCATGCCGTTGTAATGAGCTGACAAATTTGAGTGTTGAGCACATCGAAGACAAGGGATCATATCTCTATATTTCCATTCCTGATACAAAAACCAACAAACCTCGAAGTTTCACTGTCATAAACGAGGGATATCCTGTCAGTCCTATTGATCTCTATAGAAACTATGTTTCATTACGACCTGCCAAGGTACCACACCGTAGATTTTTTTTGAATTACAAACATCAAAAATGCACGATCCAACCAGTTGGAATAAACACATTGTCTAAGGTGCCATTCCGAATCGCATCTTACTTGAAACTACCACATGCAGAGGCTTACACTGGTCACAGTTTGAGACGGTCTTCTGCTACACTGTTGGTTAATGGTGGAGGCAACATAACAGCGCTTAAACGCCACGGTGGATGGAAATCGTCTACTGTGGCAGAGGGGTACATTGAAGAATCGTTGGGAGAAAAAATTAAAACAGCAAGAAAAATTCAAGGAGGTTCTGAGTCACCACCGCCACTGTTCCAAGTATTGTAGTGAATAGCGCAGAATCACGTAATGAAATTTCCAATAATAATATAAATTGTCAAATGACTAGAAGTAACAACTATGCAATTGACATTAATATAAATATTAATATTAATAAGTGATGTTCTAAAATGTATTATATTGAGTATGTAATATTGCGTTATGGATGTAATAGGTTCTGTAATGTGTTCTGAATAAAATGTTAATTTTCAATAGTTTTTTTTATCGAGAGTGACTTATGGTTTATAACACACTAGTGCCTTATGGTTTATAACTCACTAGTGACATATAGGCCACTTTAAATTCCTAAAATCACCATAGTTATGGGCTTAATAACTCACAGTGTTGGATAAAGGGTTTTTTAACTTCCGCAACACAGCAAAATAATTTTTAATTTGCTTTGTGATCCGTTTCACTCCGTTTCACTCCGCTTACACCGTATTCCCAGATTTTCATCTTTCACTCTTCGTATTTATATAGACAACACCAAGCATTATGCTTGATACTCTTGCATCGTATCAAAAACTTTATATTCGCGGAGGTACTCCTGGTTTACATATAAAAAAAACCTGGTAGATTTCAACAATGAGTGACGTATGCCAAATCTGAACAAAGACAATCAAATCAACTGTTTAGACACGACTACGGGCGGTGAAAATAAATGTAGGAATAAAAAAAGGGGTTGGAGAATTACCTGAAACGTTATCTTTGGTATTACATAAACTAGAACATAAATGAGGAAGAAAAAGTGTTACAGGGGGGATTCCGGTTACGGCACGTAACTAGTGTAAAAGTTGCTCGAATTGGCTCAGTGGAAGAAATGATCATAGTCTGGAAGAAAACAATTGTGCCTGGAAGATACGAGGATAAATGAGTGTAATTTCAGTTGGCGCCCTCTGATATGTCTGCCGGAGTTGGAATGGGGGAGTTTCGTCAGGAAAAAAAGCCTGTGCTCATCTTCAAGATATAACTTACCTTAATTTTTTTTTGAAAATTCTATATTACTTCCACAATACGCGTAAGTATACCCCGGATCAGTAATAAGTTACACAGCAACAAATCTGTAGAACTCGATTAAGGTAACATTTATAAAAATAGATGTAGCGCCGGGTACAGAAGCGAAGCGAGTAAAAAATACGGCCTCCTGCGGGTGTGACTATTGATAAGCTGTCGTAAGTCAGCACAGCTCGCTTAATTGCTATGGTTTCAACGAAAATATGTAAATATTATTTTATCCTCTTATCTCTTAACTGATTGCATTCCAAATTAGCGTACTCAAAACATGCAAACTTAGTATAACATACTCAAAGTTGGCGGTAATCCACTACATGCATTACGGAACTGATATAACAGGTTCAACTTAGCTAGATGAGGTAATTTACCAACGCCAAGATGTGTTCTGGTGGAATAGTGGGCAAAAGTTTCTCTGGAATTGTAAGCTAAACTAAATAAGAATCGCCAGCTTTAGCTTTAAGAAAGATGACGGCCAATTGGCGTCAATCTACAAGTTACATAGACGTCGAAACAAATCATGAATTCACAGAATGGTTGAGAGGTTGATGAAGTTCCACGGCACTTAACCAAATGGAAGAAGTTTTGGGTTTGTAGGATGCGGTTTAGGAGATTGGGATATTCGACAATGTTATAATTTGACGAAATCAGCCGGTAAGGCTTCCCAAATAGAATCAAGCACGTTATCTTTATTTGACGTTAGTTTACAGGCAAAAACGCGCTTGCCACCCTAAGTTCGACGACGAATTTCCGATTTCTTCTCCGTGTACATAAAAAGCGGTGGCGGCGTTAATTCTCAAAGATTACCTTAACAACAGAAAACATAAATAGAACGAGTTATATAGAAAATCGTGAGAATTAACAAAACAGTATTTGTCGCACAAAATTAGATTTTATATTGACCTTTATTCTAGAAGGTACGGAATCCTGCAAGATCACTTATATTGAGAACAAACCTATGCGATTTACTTACATATATATTTTTAAATAAAGAAATAAACATTTACATAATACTAACTCTGCTAGTCACAGTTACTTGACAAGTAATCGCAATCAATTGGCGACTCTCAGACGTAATTCAAAGAAATTTGAAAATTATCCTCTTACACAGGAATAAATTACTTTCCACCATAGAAAGTTGCGCCTTGGTATAGAGAACTTAATATTTAAGAAATTTTGGTACATGGTGTAATGGGATAGTTCGTGTCACCTTAGTATTCGATAACCACCCTGCTAGATTCAAGCCAAACTGTATTTCTTAGATTGTAATAATAAGGTTAAGATGAATTGTGTATTTAAAACATGCATAGAGTGGCTGGCGCGCCTGGTCGTGAGATGCAAACCAGCTGCTGCAGTCGCTGCGACTACTAACAGAATCAAAGCAAGTTGTGCCCAAAAGGAAGCGCGGGGAGGCAGTCGCTCACTAGTAGGCGGCTTGTGTGTTTCGTCCAAATAAAAGCGACGCCACGCCAAACATTAGAGGGAGATTCAAAGTTGTTATTCTTGAACTGGAATACAGCCTCGAGAGCAGATAACTACATTGGAATCAGCACCAAGGTACCGCTTTTCTAGCTTTAAAGAAGCAGCCAATCCTGTCAATGCACGAGATTATTTGGAGCAACTATAACGTAAGGTTAATTTCTATAAATAATTCCCACGACCGAATACAGAGCCAGGAAACTCTAGAAGCTGAATTATTACAGCGAATTATAAAGGAATTGCAACAAATTGCGCAATAGCTCCAACGAGCAATTACGCCCATAAAAGCAACGGCCGCTTACTTGCTGAATCAGCGCGTAAGTACAATACAAAGCGTTTGCATCACCCTATTAGCACATCGGGTCAGCTGATTTTAAGCGACGGAAGGCAGAGCCGTACTAAGTGAATTATTTAGCACAATTTGTTTTTTGACTTAGCGCTGCGCATGTAGCTACTGTTGATAGCTTATAATTATAATATTATGTCCTATTAATTTTCGACTGAGGCTGCGTCGTCGTTTATGATAAACACCCAGTAATGTTTGGCTTTGTATACTTCACATCTTGTGAACCCAAACAAGGATTTGCTCGTGAAAAATATCAACAATTGATTATTACCAATAATTTACTTAACACTACTTTAACAGCTTTTTGGCTTACTAACTGTCGTTTTTAGTACAGAAAAGTAGTTTTCAGTTCGCTCCACGTGTTTCATTTCTAAATAAGTAATTCCCACTTAAGATATGACAACCCTCCACGAGTTAGGGTCGCTTACTTAGTAGATCGAGATTGCAGTTAGTTATTAGAACACACAGAAAACCTCTCCAGTGCAACAAAGAGATTTATTGCACCTTTAGTTATGCACCGATAATTTCACAGAATTAATTTTGAAACATTTCGTTAAAATCTTTAAATTCTTGTCACACGAGCCTTTTCTGAGGTCTCTGCATTAATCTCTCTACACTTGTATTTATTTTCTATATGCTTTACGATTACCGTGTTGAGGCATTTAAATTCCCAGTTCTACTTAAAAGTAACTATTTGAGAGCTAAAAAGTTAAGCATTGTTGACACTCTAGCGGAGTGCATGTAGTAAGGCTTTTACAGTTAGCGCTATGATTAGATTCGTCTTGATAGAGTATCTTGTGGAGTTGTTGATGCGAGCCTGACTGAATGTGATGGTTGAGAGGGTGAATAATGTGAGTCTAAGTTTTACTAAGTCTAAAACCATCTTACTTGCTTAAATTGATTGGATTTCGTTTTCTTGTAGCCTCCATTATTATACCTGGAAGATAGTGAAGATCCCTTGAGTGCAGTGGCGTGCTCAATTTTAACAACATGCCTACTTCAAACCATTAGAGCAGCTATGACTAGTTGAAGGTGGACTTCCTATGAGTTTAAAACGTGTTTGCAAAATTTTTAGTGATCTGGCACATTTGCGATATCTACATCTACGTCAGCAACTGTAGCTTTACCAATGACAAAAATTCAAGTAGGCGTATGTGAGCCAAACCAGCTTCAACAAAGACGCGTTAAAAGCCCAAGAGAATTGGTAGGTACCTCCGCTTGTTTATTCGAGGCTCAAAGCTGCCTGCTTCGCACATCGAAAGTGTGAATAAGCGAAATTAAACATCAACAGGAACGGAGAGGCACCAGGCACTTTGATAGGTGTAGGGATAAATGACAGCTACTTAACCCGACTCGAAACGGAAACGGTTTCACATGCAATCAATAGCTGCCCGGCTCAAAAGCCTCTGCAAAAGCTCTGTTTCGGAGCTTTCGGAGGGCTCCAGCGGCACTTTCTTTCCACGTCAGACGCCACAACAAGCGCTGTTTGCTAAGTTGGTTATTATGAGCCGTTCGGATGGGCCATTGTGCGCATTCGGATTAATCTTCCTGTCTTTAGCAGATAATAAATGACAAATAATGGAATCGCGTGAACGCGGATGCCTAAGTGCAGCTCGTTTGTAATTGTTAAGGTATTGTTTGCGCCTCTTTGTTTGGGCGTCCCCGATGGGCACTTCGGAGAGCTTGTTAAGGGCCCTTATTTAGAGGCGGAGTGTCCGAGCCCATATATCTTTCTCTAATAACAGTTTAAAAAACGACCCACCGTCGCAATAAATCAGCGGAATTCTGGCTTTAATAACGTAGGGGCCGATATCAAATAAACCGGTGCTAGAAAAACTTTACAACCCTTTGCCTCACCCTCGTCAAGGATGAACAAAATTCTATAGGTGTCTCAAGTAACCGAGTCGATAGTCCATAAATACGGAGCTAAGCCCTCAATCTCCCTCTAAATATCGAACGCAGAAGTCAATATCCGCGCAGAAGGCTTCTTGTGTGGAAATTAGCTCCGCCGAGGGAAGTTTGTTTAAGTTTCCACAATTATTTCTTGTTGGCAATATGTACGTTGAGTTACAAGCGTGATGAATTTAACTCATCGCTTTATGAACGTTAATGCTGATTTCCATTGACGACGATGACGCATAATTGATAGCGAAGGATTTGTATGATAGGTCAAACTTTACCTCTATGAAGAGACCTGAATCTTTAATAAGAATCAGTGTAAACACGGTTGCCGTTGGATATTAAAAAATGTGGGCATTTATACTAGCATTAAGGAGTTTACCTTTGGCATCTTAAAACAATTATTTGCTTTTGCTATTATTTGTTTCATAATATTTAAAGCGTTCTTTGTTGTGGTAGAAGATGCGAGAATTGGTATTAACTCAATTTTAAGTTGTTGTTGAAAAAGAAAATCCAATACTAGGTTGTGTACTACGATAAAGCCCCTCGAAATATCTGTTAACACCAAGAGGAACAACAAATTTAAGCCTTAATAATTTAATGTACAATGGCAAAGCATATGTATTATAACAATTAAATAAATAATTTATCTATAGTACACATTTGTATCCTTAACAAATTAAGAGTATCTAACCAAAATTGTAATACCTATGTCAAATTCTGAATAAATATTTATTTACACTTTATGTGAGAATGCCCATATATAGTTTTAAATATGTACTAATAATTACATAAACGTTTTCTAATAGAAAACTATTACAAATTCGTTCACAGTTAAAGCTATTATACATTCTAAATGTTAACTGTCAAAATATTTACCAAAAGTTCAATTATTCGAAATTCACTATATCTCTAGTGCATAACTCTGTAGCGATCAATCTTTCTCACGCAGAAAAATACAACTACCAAATAAGTCTGCTCGTACAGGAATATACAGCGATGACCCAATAGAATCCAATTCCAGTACTGACAGACCGAACCAAATTCCAACGTATTCCAATGGCACCAAATGGTTCACGAATAAATACTACATCTATTGTTTTAGACTGCCATAA
Source organism: Agriotes lineatus (assembly GCA_940337035.1). Classification (NCBI taxonomy): domain Eukaryota; kingdom Metazoa; phylum Arthropoda; class Insecta; order Coleoptera; family Elateridae; genus Agriotes; species Agriotes lineatus. Next base: position 117,654 of record CALNHX010000369.1, read on the forward strand.
AAATATTCCTCCTGTCCTCGACTGCTATAAAAAAGCTGTAGAAAAATATATATTATAGAATCTTTGCCAAACTGTGCAAATTTTCTTACCCTTAAAATTGCGATAGCAAACATTACACGCCTTACAGGAGAATCTCTAATGACTCAATGTACAGAATACCACGAAATGGGGCTAGACCCTTTAGCTACATTTTTGCTAAACCAGTGTTTGTGCACAGGTGTTTCAATTATGCACCTTTTTTATAAGTTGCCAACCTCGTTACAACCTATTCATATAAATATTTAGATGCCAAACAGGCAATTCCAAGATATACTTGTTGTCTACATTGGTTGCCTAATGAGAAGACGCAAAATTTCTATTATTTATTTTCCAACGTACCATACTCTAAACATTTTATATCTTAAACGTTCTTAAAAGTTAATAGTTATACAAAAGTAACTGAAAAATATTATTTCTGCATCGAAGAAATAAATGGAGCAATGAAGTATCTCGAATGCAACCGCAAGGAATGGAGAAAGTTATGATGATTTTTAAAGATAAACAAATAAAGATATAAATAATAATCAAAATCTCAAATTTGAAAAAGAGTATTTGAACGATTTATTTAATTAATATTAGACATAATTGCGATTTTGTCCACTATAAATACATACACCGAACCATTATTTGTGCTGGAAAATTCTTTTGTCTTTTTTCGTGGTTAGTCACAAATTCTATCGCTTACTTTCTTCCAATTTGAAGTTTTTGTGGACAATTTGTGTTAGCTTCATAGAGTAAGATATTCTGCGTATCGCTTCCGTTCGACAAACACTGAACAGAAATAATATTTATTTTTTTTAAATCGCTCGTTAAAAATTTAAAAATAAAATTCTATTGGATCAAGGCGCATAGTGAAGGTAACCGATCACCTAGGTAAAGTAAAGTAAAATGACTAGTCCTGCACAGTAACACTTTGAAGATCCAACTGAGTATTGACATGACCATCTTTCTTGATCATTTCAGGAAAATATTACTTGATGTAAATACAATCCATTACTTCCTGTTTTGCAATTTAAAAATCGTATGGTATGTGCCCTTTTATACAGTATATACAATTATGTATTATTCGTCATTTAAAAAACAGTATTAAATCATAATTAAGAAGATGGTGTAATAGCTTAGGTAATGTGAATAAAAATATATTTGAAAAATAATTGCGAAAATATTATAATTATCCAATAACATGTTGAACAGTTCTTACGAGTTAGACTCTAAAAGATTTAAAAATAATAAATTTGATAAAATCAACAAAGCAAAGTTAAAACCATGGCAGATTTTTTGAATAACAAAGAAAGTTTAAAATCAGGAAAATCTAACCGACCATGGAAACTAAAAAATAGTATTCATTCTGAGTTTACTACATAATTGGTCAAGCAGAGGTTGTAGCAATGAGAGAAAATTGACAATGAAAGGCGAAAATTATTTTATGAAAATACATTTAACTAGTTTTGTCTCAGGCCAATATCCTATATGGAATGAAGTGCCCGAACGTTGCGTGACATTTAAAGTGTATATAGAAAAATTATAAAATTAATACGACTATAGGACTAAAAATGTTATTAAAGTAAACGCAAATGAAAGTCGTAGCAAGGCAGAGCTAAGGACACATTTTTCTTTAAAATATTTTCAGCAGTAATCAATAATGGTACAAAAGTAACAAATCAGGATTCAAGCATTCATTGCCTGATTTTAACATAAATTCTAAATTGAGCGCAATGAGTTAAGTGAAGGATTTCCAAATTAGTCTGTAAATTATTGCCGAAGAAGGTGAGTGATAGTATTGGAGAAAGATTGTAACTCCCCATTTTATTTTTGCGTTCCTTGCTAACCGCTCCTTCGATTCTAGTTTGCATTCTAATTTAAATATCCACGCGCACTTCTCTGCGAAGCCGCGCGAAAAGATGTTTAACTTTCGGCAAAAACGCATCACCTCCGGGTAAAAGGTGCCTGGTTTGAGCTTTTCCAGTTGCGAATCTTTAAAATGACCGCTCCGCGAGGTCGTCTGGCAATCATGATTAATCAAGACCTTCTAAAGGGATTTTGACAGATTGATCCCAGTAGGCTATGAATTTTAACCGCATGTTGTTTTCTATCAACAAATAAAGTGTAAGCTCTTGACAGCGTCTCTTGCAAATGGGTTAGGCCCAGCTTCCATCAAAAGACCTTTATCTTCCGGCGGAATATGCTTATGGCAATAGCCCCTAAATTTCTCTCGTGGACGCACGGTCGTTTCCGAAATATTTTCAACCAACACTGCTTTTCGCAAAATGTATTCGCACCTGGTGACTGCCTTCGAGATCGCCCTGTGGAAGCGTTCCACTTAACAGTAAGTGCATACTAATTTGCTATTCAACGTTTTAATTGTGCCGATAAGGGCATATTTTCCTGATATGATTTTCGTATTTATAACAAAGGCTTTTGAGGGTAAAATCTCAGAAGTTAACGCCAAATTCAATAGTTTTGCCAAACACTAGTACGTTATCACATAGGAGACCAACTGAAAGAATGCCTGTATGTACGCTGTAAAACACCATCTAAGCAGTGTGACCTTGAGTCCCCGGTTTTTTCCGATTTAATTTTTAAAGTTTTGCAAGCAGGTTGAAATGTATTCTAATTTCACAAAAATTAGCCAAAAGATGACATTAAAAATAATTATTGAGTGCAGCTAAATTATCATGAAGTGGTGAATCTCCGTGTACAATGATAGAAGTAACAGAACAGCAAGTTTCGTGATTATCTAAATTTTTAATGCCAACGAAGATAGCTAGGTAATAGAAGAACCGGTATCTCAAAATCATTCAAAGCCTTCTCAATGAAAGAGACCAATTCGTAATAGTCAGTTTTACAGTAAGCGTAAGTAAGAAAAACAAATAAATAAAATTAGCTAAATCAAGAGACAGTTAAGGTCAAAGAAGGTCGAAAGAATGAAAAAAAAAAAATGGTGAACTTACAATGGATTTGTGAGATAAAAAGAAATGCAGCAAACCAATATCAGCGAAGGATGGAAAAGTACCTGAAGAAGCCACTGAAGGGAATGAAATGACACAAGAAGAACACAGACGCAAATGTAGTAGCAGCAGAAGGCCTAAGTTTTATCAAAATATGTTACTAGATAATACTGAACACTACCATGAGATATTACAATATTAATTAAAATATTATTAATTAAATATGTTAAAACTTGTAGTATGCAAATGTATGCCGATGATACTCAAATGTATTATTCCTTCAGTATCAGTGATAGTCAACGCGCATTATTAAATATTAATCAAGACTTAATAAATATTGCTGACATTTCTGAAAAGCATTCATTGAAACTGAATCCAAAGAAGTCGGTTATTTTGCTATTTGGAAATAAAAAATATGTAGATCTTTTAAAAGATAATGTTAATTTATCAGTGAGTGGTGTCACTATCCCAATAGTGAATGAGGCTCGTAATTTGGGTTTAATTATTGACAACAACTTTCGATTTCATTCTCAAATAACTAATTACATTAAAAAAGCCTACATGAACCTTAAATTAATCTATCCTCACAGGCAGTATTTATCCAACAAAATTAAAACTACACTTTGTGAAAGTACTATTCTTTCACATTTTTCATATTGTTCAGAGATTTATGATTCATGTATTACTTAGGATTTAGCTAATCGAATCCAACGGGTTCAGAATTCTTGCGTGAGGCTTATCTTCGGCATTAGAAAATATGATCACATCTCACATAAGCGACATGAACTCGGTTGGCTCTCTATGGCAAACAGAAGAAAGTTATTAAGGGCAACATTATTTCATAAAATTATTATTGACAAGATTCCAATTTATTTATACAAGAAAATTTCTTTTAGAGAAGACGTTCACAATATCAATATTAGATTCAAGTACACCATCACGCCACCTTGTCACAAAACAGATTTTTTCGAACGAAGTTTTCGGTATCAAATATCAAAAGTTTATAATTCTCTACCGGTCTACATGAAAAATCTTTCAATTAATTCGTTTAAAAAACGTCTTTATCGTGTTCTGGTAAATCAGTAAAACTCTCCAACTTAAATATTAGATGCTACATCACTAGACGGGTCATCTATTTACATTTCTACTAGTATATCTATTTACTTAGTTCCTTTTATTTGTTTTTATGAGGTTTAGTGCTGTGAGCTATGCCATGCTAATTGCAGAATCTTTAATTTTTTAATTTAAATTTTAATTTTAAGATAGTTTTAGGCATTTTGGGATTGGTATTGTTGCTGTAAATTTTTCAAGGTTAGGTGGAAGACCAGGCAATGCGCTTGAACTTATACCTTGTGGTTTCCCTATTATTATAATGATTATGAGTGCTTTGTTGGTATAATCTTTTTTTTCTCTTATTATGTACTTTAATTTTGGGGAAATAAAACACATTATTATTACAGATAATAAAGAAATGAGGAAAATAATTAATAAAAACAACGCATCCATTAATCGTGCACATATTGCTTACAGAGTGGCGGTATGGGATAATAGTGCCAATACTGAACACAAAGTATCCAATATATTGTGAAAACCATAAACTAATCGCACTGCCAGACTCCGCGTCAGGAAAATCAACTGTAGACACCATGAATAAATTGAATCAAATAATAGGGAAGTGTTATAATTATAAACAAGATATTGATTTAAAAATAGTAGTTACAGATTTCAAGTAAGCTTTTTACAGAAAGGTTGTGTTCAAGGAAAGAATATAAATGTAGCCGATGCAATGGTAAGTCTAATCGAACTTACTAGGAAAAGGTTACAGTCAGCAATACTTACTCAAGATGGGAAATGCAACGAAATTGAAATTGAGAAAGGGGAGGGCAAGGAACTTTAATACAGAGACAAAAAAGCCTAAAAGAATAACTTCTAAAAGTAGCAAAGAAAGCACAAACGAAGAACTTATAAGTATGGCTAGTTTATGAGGATTTACCAAGGTTATCTAACTAAATTTGTTCAGTTGAACCTTCTAAAACTAAAAATCTAAAAGAACTTGCTTACCTGATATTTTTCCTATAATTAAAGTTTTTGCCATTCAGATAACCACCGGAAATTTAGTAATTGCGTTGTATCTGAACTTTATGGAAAGTTTTATATAGAAGAAAAAGAATATCGTATCGTCCTAGATGAAATTAGAAACTGGAACCTTACCTGAATGATTTATTTTATCATAGCTGAACGTAAGCAAATTCAGTCCTATGGTTCGTGTGCTACATTCTTTACGGATCATTCAGCGGGGAACAGCATTCGCTTGAGGCTTTGCCTAAGGGTGCACGTTTGTGACCGGCCAGGAGTAAATTCCGCCGGCCGCGATTTAAATGCAGCAGCTGGAAGCCTTGTAGCATACAGTCTGCCACCTAAAAGTAGTTTTGTGCCGCAAGTCGGTGACTACACTTTAAGTAAGTGTTCTACTAACTGTGCACAAAACAGGTATGCGAATTCTGATACGCATATATGTTTTTTGGAACGTTCTGGCGGTTTCCTGAAGTCAGCCGACCGAGCTTCGCCAAAGCAAAAAGCTATGGACTTCGAAGTTACCTTCGTGTGAAATTTATGTAAGAGTTCTCCCAGTGATAACGTTATCCTGGCAAAATTTAGTATTCAAAATAGCAGCTATCAGGGCTCAACTTCCAATTAAATTGATACTGAAAATGTTTGCAGTTACGCGATAAGTAGTACCGTTCAATTGTGGAAATATTTTCCGAGCGTAACGAAATGCCCTTCATAGACAAATAATGCGTATGCGAATTGAGAATACGAATTTTGATGCACGAAATTTGAAGGCGGGTTTTACTCTATTTTAATGTTCGCGCTGCCTTGGCGATCTATTTTAATATTGCTTTATGCACGTTTGATGTATTTGTATAGCAGATACCAGTATCCTATTATTCTGTCAATGTATAAGCGAGTAACCCTAAGCTCTATTGCACATAGAATATACATTATTATTTTATATTTGTGTTTAGGAATACCCATTCCATTGAAGTTTTATTGCTATTTTTATTTATTTTTCTAACACTACACATGCAGACCAATTTAACATTTTCGACAAATAGTAACCTTCGTAATCGCGACTCGCTATTTAAAAGGCGTACGAGACGTCTCATTTAAGTTTAACGTCCTGAAGTAGGGGCGAAACAAACGTCTTTTTGCGCACTAAGCAAACTGTAAATTGCCAGCTGTGTGATACTGAAAATGATCATGCAATAGCATTCAAGAGGACACCCATGAAGTCGAAGAGAAAGATTGCAATAGTACCCGACTAACTGTGAAGATATTGAAGAAAACGAAGACCAGAACGGTGGTGTATTTGTGACACTTTACTATCTATGGTTACTAAAGCCTAATTGAGAGATTTTAATGCGCTCACCACTAGATGTTCGTGGCAGTAGAGTTAGTTCCTGGAAGTGAAATTTATATTTTTTGGTATAGAACCCGAGGTTTTTCTTCTAAGCCATCTCCAGTACTGCAGTAATTTCGATTTTTTATGTTTTACGAGAAATCAATTTGTGTAGATTAGGTTAGTTATAAAATCCCTAGAAATAAGTCGCTAAATTCGTTATATTTGCAACGCAGATTGGAGATTGTACATCAGTTTGTCACCAAATAATTTTTTCATGCCGCATAAGCGTTAGCGAGTAATTAAATTCCGCTTTATTTTGATACCCAGCAAATTACGTTAATCCTGGCTAAACCTCATCAAAATTACAAGGTCCTGCCACCTATTCCGACCCTTCACATTACGCGCGGCCGCAGCTTGGAGCCTGCCGACAATTTTAATACACTTTGTATTCCACCGAAGAAACTAAAACTTGGAACTGCAATTTCAATTTCAATACCGCATTGTTCGCGAGCTCCTACACCAGCGGAATGCAAAGTAACAGCGGATTAACGCATAAAAACACTTCATTACCTTTGATTCATGCACAGGCCGCTCTCGAGCGCACTAATTTACCAAGTTAAGCGCGATAATTCAACGAGTAGTTTCAGAACTATATTTAAATTGCTAAACTAAATCATTTTTGCTCAGAACTTACAGCGAGCGGGCTGAATGGAAGAAATTAATATTTGCCTTCTTGGGTCGCAGTTTTATTCCGAGCTATATTAAAAACTTTTATGGCAGCGCGGAATTGGTTCTTGTTAGCTTCCGAGCAAGGCTTCAGCAGTTCAGGGAGCACTCACCGGTTATCGTCAGATTGATGGGCAAGGAGTTTCTCAGCGAATCCAGCCTCTTCACCGAGTCCTTGCTGGGGGCTACGCAGCGATATTCGCCGGCTTCTTGGTACAGCACTTGGTCTAACCTCAGCTCTTGTGAGGCACCAAGTGGTTCTAGGCGACCTGTGCCTGGCTCCAATCTGGACCAACATCCTGAAGTTCCTGAAAAAATAAATATTTGCAAATTACACAAGAATCTGCATCGTAAATGCAATTTAAAATATAGTTCATGCATCAACTTTCTGACTGTATTTTTAGCAATTTATGCTACTAAGGGCGGGATTTATATAAAACCTTCTCATCGTTAAATTTAATAAAAGTATTCAAAAGAAGGTTGACTCAGTGACATACTTCAAATCGAATTTTAAAATAGAAAAAATGGCTTGCATTCTACATAAACTTATGTAATAGAACCCGCCCTATTAAACTTAATGTACTACGAAAAGGAAATCTGGTTACTTTGCCTAGATGTTCTATTTTCATGCTATCATTTATAGCCAGCTTGTAGTTGCTTATTTTTAATGGCTAATTATATTTTAGTAGTGTAGTTTAGCTTAACTAAAAGTACGAGTTCGACCCTGCAGTGCGTGCATCGGTTAATTTCGCTTTGACTTGATCCTTCGAAGCCGGTTCGCGGGAAAGAAAACATTTGCTTACGGGCTGGACTCGAAGGCGCATGTAGGTATAATTGTGCACAATTGCCGTGTTGAAGATTGCTTCCTAAGTTTAATAGCCATTCTCGTACAACACATTCGAAGGTATTTTTGAAACGTTCCCGTTGTTTTGTAACGTCAGCCGACCGAGCATTACTAGGCCCAACAGCGAGGGACTTCCTCGCGCTGAATCAAACTCTCATATAAGTTATCTAATACATGAAGCAATCCAGGATCAACCTAATTCGCTACACAGCAATTCGCAGGTTTTGAGAATGAGAGGAAAACCCGAAATGGGCGTCTTGGCAGCTAAAAACAATAAGCAGTCGCCACTGATTAAAACTGTTTAACGTTGACGACTTTAACCCGCGAGAACACGTGCTACGGTCAAATTGGTCGGGTTTTTCTAAACTCTGGGGTTACGCTGCTGGTAGCGGCCAGATAATGTTATGCGTCTAAAGATACCTTACGCATATTGTCCTTATGATGTTGAAACAAATTTTATTTACTTCTGATCGACGTGTGAAAGAGACCAATTGTCTCTTCACCTGTCCTGTTCTCTTTTGTTTCAAAGCACGGCCAAACTCGTGTACTAGAGATTTCGCTAAGCGATTTTGAAACTTATCTACATAATTATATCTTTGTATGCACTACCGTAAGTACATAGAAAAACGGTTTATGTTCTTTAGTTGTCGGTAATAATACTTGTGCATTATATATTTCGGCAGAATTTTGTTAGTATTGCGTGTCTGTCTTATTTTCAGATCATGTATTTTTACGAAGATCGAAAAATAATCGGGAACCTTTCGGATAATAACTAGCTGAGATCGATGAATGATGAGAAACGTTCCGGCAATGATCAGATCTGAAAATAATCGGGAACGTTCGAACAATGATCGACCATGATTGGGTATGATCGGAGAATGATCGGAAACGTTCGTACAACAATCGGGAACATTTGGATAATGATTGAGAAATCCGTAGTAAGATCGGGTACGATCGGCGAATAATCAGGTATGCCATCGTACCTGATTATTATTTATATGATAATCGGGTAAGATCGGAAAATAATCGATCATGATTGGAGAATAGTCAGAAATGTTCGGACAATTATCGGGTACGATCAAAGAATGATCAGAAACGTTCGGACAATGATCGTAGAATAATCGAGACGTTTGTAAAATAATCGCTTAAGATGGAAGAATGATCGGATACGAAGAAACGCCAACTCGGTCAGTTTGACCGTGAGCGTGTTCTCACATTACTATCACTAGCCCGGGTTAAGGAGAACTATTTGGCCACGTTTTTAATACTATTTTATAAATGTCAGTCATAATTACATCAGTTAATTTGGTTGTTAGTTGCGGGTAGAACCTAGCTATATTGCTCGTAGTTTTGCTTGTTATATTTTATTTCGTTTTTGTTTTAAAGTAAATATTATTGTGTAAATAAATTAGCTTTTTTGGGTATGTTCTTTCAAGGCAGTTTTGCTCCAAGAACAATACCGGTACAGACAAGCTTTCTGTTTTTTGAAAATAGTGATCGTTTGTATACATGACGGGGGTATTAAAAAAGTCTCAAGTGCACTGGGCTAGCAAAGTAAACAAACAGAGCAAATTAGTAAAATACTAAGGCGTTTGATAAAGTATCTTAGAGTTTAAAGTAGATTAAATAATATTTAAAGATATTTTAACAAACGAAAAGTCGTTTGAAGGAGTAATCATTGTTTACGCTATAGTAAAACCAATTGATTGAACGGTTTTGGTTAAATTCAAAGCAATTTATATTAAATAAAATATAAAGTTAATCATGTAAACGACATGAGTTTTTAACGTACTGACTACTGCCTAAACCAGATTTCACACTAAAACACTATTTAAACCAGACTAAAGGTCAATTAACGACAATCTTTTCAAAAGAACTAAAAATTGTGTGCAAGAGATTTACTGTCCATCTAACGAAATTAAAAATCGTTTTAACGAGCTTTAATATCATTTACTGCGATTAGAAGGCGACAAGGAGATTCTACGCCACGTTAACGATATTACACCGAGGGTGAGCTGGAACCCAGTATTGTTAAAGGAAGTACTCACATAACCTAGTCAATTCAATAGTATTGGTAACCATCTTAGCAAGGCATTCAATTTAATTTTAGGTAATGGCTATATAGTAATAGCTACTAACATATCTAGGAATGTTATGAGTATCATAACTGCCGCCGATGTTTTGAAATCCGAGCTCGTAGAGCGAGGATTTTAAAACTTCTAAGGCAGTTATGATTCATAACATCCGTGATTTGTTCAATAGTTTATCGGTTGCTATATGGTTATGGTTGCCATGTAGGGTAATATTCTTTAACCCTACAGATAAGTTATAACCTAGTTACCAGCCGACTTTTGTATATGTAAACAAAGGCTTAATATCCTGAAACCGATAAACAATGTTATTACTGGTTCGAAATTTTTTACTGAAAATCTGGACCATCTTGCGGTAGAATTTTGTATTGAATGTCCAACTTTAGAATATACAAACAACATTAAAGTATAAAAGAGCAATTACGACAATCTTAACGTAAGTCTTACAACTGGGTCTTGGCATACAATATTAAATAACCTTCGAGTGGAAGAAGCAAGATCTAAAATTTATGATATTGTATTTGACTATACTTAGATATTTGACGTGACAAGACTATAAAACTAATACACTTTCCACTCTGATACTTTTACACAACAGTAAAGGTTATCAAAGAAAAAAATAAATGGCAAAAGTTGAAATGCTACAAACGTAAAACAGATTTTATCTGAGTTTTGTTCTTTTGCGCGGTAGAAGTAAATATTTAATTCAACTAAACTGCAAAATAGCTATTTATGCAACAAGTGCTAAAAGTTTACGTTTATGCACGAGACATGAAAATTATGAAACGAAGCCGAAGGCTGAGTTTCATAACATGTCTCGTGCATAAACGACTTTTAGCACGCGTTGTATACGATATTTTATCTACGACCTTAATTATACTGTTATTAATCCATAAATATCGATTTAACAAAGGTTTGCATACGACACTTCCAATTTATGTCATAATAAACAGTAGGCCATGCCGCGCGGGCGAATGACAGTAGTCAGGGTCAGTTACGAAATGTAATTATTAATACTCCACATCTGACTGTATTCATTACATAACGCTTTAATTATTTCAAAAACACTTTACCTGTAACGCAAGAAGCAACTAGAATAACTTTACAACTTCACTTCCAGTACGAAATTGTAGTTTTATAACCTTACTTCACTTTCAGCACATGGGCTAAAAGTAAACAGCTGATTTCTTTAACCACGGTAAACTATAAAACGTCACTTTTAGTGAAACAAGGTAGCGCTAGAAGGCCTACTTTTAGTAGTGGTCGTAGATAAAACATGTTAACTGTGTGGTAAAGCCATATGCCTATCTGATGTTTCTAATCTCAGGACATTAAATAAAGGAGCGCCAAGTATTATAATATGTGATAAATCCGCTACCAGTAATATGTTATCAACTTGTACTGCATTTAATAATCTTTTGTCTTCAGTGTTCATTGATGATGAGTTGAAAAATGGCCACAACTACGCTAAAATGAATTACTTTTCGAGTAATACAATCACTGTTCACCGTTAAAATGGTTGAGTTGCGTACGAGCGAACTAAATATTAACAATGGAGAGCACGTCCTGATTGTCTTCCTGCATGAATTTTACGCAGTTGTGCATCATCATTAGCCGTGCTAATTACAACCCATTTTAATAAATTGTTATCGGAGTGCCATTTGCCTTCAAAGCTCATGTGGTTTGTTTCATTTCATTACTGTTTAGCGGAACTGTTTAAATGTATAATGTGTGAAACATATTTTGTTATATTTAAACCTAACATCTCTAATTTATCATATAATTTTGTTGCAGGCCGTTTAGTTGAAACTAATTTGATCTGAATCTGTTTTAAATTTATAAGATAGAAAGCTGCAAGTCGATGCTATATATATTATGTGTTAAGTAATAATTATTAGTAATTAATAAAGTAACCAACAAAAACAGATATTTAGTATAAAAGTGTCCAGTAATTGTAATAACTCAATTTCAGATTTGTTATAAAATAGCGCAGGTCTTGTAAATAATTGATAGTATGATGTTTTTAGAATAGCTTTGTTCATAAACCAATTAAAATCAGAGTAGGCTTGGCATTTGATGCAACAGTAACAACAACTATGAACAAGAGAATTGGGGGCAGCTTCTTCAAGAGAGTTAGTTGTGTTTGCCAACATCCCCCAAAATAAATTATTTTTAATGTGCTATTAAATACTCAAGTTGACTAGACGTTGTGTTTTATTGAGAGTGTGTCCTGGGTGATTTGTGAAAGTTTACCCTGAGATTCTGCTTTCGTCAGGTAGATACGAGGCATCAATTTGGTCCAGTGTAAGCCATGGTATTTGGGATATAATTATAATTCTACGTAAGTGCGTGTACAAATGTATAAGCGAGCAGTGCATGTGTGGTGCAGTGGAGCCCTACAATAAGGCCCCCAGCTTTAGTAAAAACGATCTAAAATGTCATCGAGGTTGCAGTCGACATCCAGGTGGGTTCGAGTGCCGATTTGGGACTCGTCCAGAGGATCGTGGGAGATCCAGGTCAGTGCAGGTAGCCCGAGATTCATCGCAGCAGCCATGTAAAGGTTAGAGTTGCCATCTAAAAAATGTCGTTTTGTGATTATGTTCGATTGGCGTTTCTTTTGAGCGTTACTTCCGGTAGTGACGTGGGTAGAAATGTTTTGTTTTGTGACGAGAAGTACTTACGTTCAATTATTATTGCATATCAAGAGCCTTTATTGCGTGGACATCAACAATTTAATTAACATACCGAACAGTTTTTATGTACTGCCAAGACCAGGAAACCATCTTGAAATCAATGTCATTCCCAACAGTTAGAAATACTACACTTGTAAAATACCATTAGTGAAACAGCGGGCATACAGGGTGCGTACAATTAAATGTTAACCAGACCTTGAATAATTAATAATAGCAGATTAGCAGTTTAATTCGGATGTAGCGACCTAACTCTGTAGATAGAGTCATTTAATTGAATATAAATAAGTACTATAAACAAATATTAGCCGGGTACTTTACAAAAATGTATATAGTTAGAGCCCATTTAGAGTCAATAAATTATTCATTAAACCCCTAAACGGCCACTGAAATCTCCACAATATATATATATGAATTTTCGTAAAGCATTTCACCGATTAAATCGTTACACATATCCAATAGAACACAGGTTGTAAAAGTGGTTTTATTTTTGCGTTTGCCAAAATGACACCTGGAGTCTCCCAGGGATGCCTCTTTGTATCGTTACTATTTGATATTTACATAATGGCATATATAGGTGCTTTCTAAACTGCGAATTCCTACAATACAATGCAGATTTAAAAATATTAAGAACCGTAACATCCGCTGCAGATAATTCCAGAAAATTGTTACTTTATGTACCCATCGGTCTTTTGCTAGTCTGACCACATGTCTGGCTCATTGCCATTTCATCCCTGCCACTTCTTCCATTATATCGCTGACTTTGCTTCTTTTCCGGATTTCCTCGTTTCGGGTTCTATCACAGTGTGAGACACCGAACATGCTTCGTTTCATTGCTTTTTGTGTTGTTATGAACATTCTGGCAAAATTATAGTGAAACACATAGTTTCCAGTCCATAAGTACTAGCTGGTGTTACAGACCTTGGTTTTCAAGTTAATTGGGATTGTGTTATTTTTCAAAATGTGTCCCAGTTTGCGAAAAGCTGTCAAGGCCAGCCTAATTCCTCTGGTAATCTCTACCGTCCTTATCCTAATGCCCACTTACGTTGTTTGGTTTTTTAAAGAATGTGTTTAGACAGTATAGCTCTTTTTTATTATGGTAGTTCGTTAGAGTCTCTCCTCGGCAGCTTCTATTACCCAATCCAAAGTGCCCAACGTACTCTGTATCTCCCTGTTTTTTTCCAACCTTGGCTTTGAAATCTCCCGTAATTATTAGAAATTTTCCAGTTTCTTGGTGTCTTGTCTAAGTCATTATAAAGGTTTTTAATGTCTTCTTCATTTGCTTTGTTTGTCGACGCTTATGCTTGGATGACTTGTCGGCTGTATCTCCTATTTATGGTGATAATAATGTATATTACTCGTTTAGATATCGCCTTGTATTTCGTTACAGTGTATTTCAATAGTTTATTAATCATGATAGTTACAACTCCAATGTGATCTTTATCCTTCGTGTTGTTTTGTAATAAGGTGTTTTGACTTTAGGGTGGTGCATTTTTGTCCTGGTTTTCCAAATTCCTACAATATCCCACCTTCTGTGTGTAAGTACAAGAAGTATAAGGCGTCTTCAGTGTGGACAAAAATATTTATGTTGAAGTCAAAACGAACCTAAACCATTGATGATTCTTCTACAGGACGCATTTTAACTCGATCTTAACTTATTAGTCCGTGAATGACCTGAAATATCCATATCACGATCATTTTGATAGGTTCGTCTTTGTAATTGCCCCTTATTTTAACTTTTAGATAAATTCAAACCTAAACATTTTTCGTCACAATCCCTAATCGTACGAAAAATGGTTTTACGAGAAATGTTTCGTTTCGAAGAATGTTAACAATTTCTTGTTTAGAAAATTGGCCAATTAAATTAGAATTTTATTTCCTTTAACTTTATAAGAACTTCTGATAAAACTCTTTTGTTACATACGTTACACGTGAAGAGCTATATTGCTTTACTGTCGATGGTATTCTTGGTGTAGAATCGTCTGTAATTGTTTATATTTCGAAAATACAGGCTGGTCGTAGCCGAACGTTCATTATTGTCGATGGAGATGGAATGAACTGCTTGGATCTGATTATAGCGTAGCCTATAAACCAGTGGCTATTAAAAGTCAATTGCGTGTGTTGCATTAAAAAAAATCTTTAACGTCATAAATTTGATTAATGTATTTCGCGCCAAGCAAACTTCCTAAATGTCAAGAACTGATTTGTCGGACTGTAGTTTCTCCAAACAGTTTCACCAAGTGTGCATTCCATGTTAGCACAGCGTAAGGGAGTTAAGCAACAAGGACACTACGCAAAATGTTGCGATTTTACCCTCTGCGTAATGTGATAGGGCTATTGCAATAACGATAAACGGCCTGGTTATCCTATTGGACGGACAACGGGCCATATACCCAAGACGGACTACCTGCGAGAGAAAGGCGAGCAAAGAAACATTTGCACAAGTCATAGGAATCCGGTAAAAAAATACGTAATTTTAGAGCCCAGCACAGCTGACAATAGGTATTGTTCTCGAAGAATGCCCCTAGATTCCTATGGAATGGCGTTCTTTCAGGAATCCTTTCTTCTTGCGTAAGGAAGCAGGATATAAGCGCAGACAGCCTGGCCTCCCAACATTGCGTCTCCACACTCCGACTTGAATTACTTCTGCGAAAACGAGGGTTTTGATCAGATTCCATAACACATTCTTCGACTCAGGTTCCGGCGTTCGTTTATATAATTCGCTATTTTCGTGTTCTACATATTAGCGTATTTGTATTATGTGTTCTAATATAAATAAAGTGAATGTTATTGAGGTCTACATCCGTATGATTTATTAAACTACAAGTAGCACTTTAACAATTCACAAGTCATAACTTCTCCAAAAGCAGCACTTTTTTTATCAGCTGTAGAAACTGCAAATGTATGGCTCAAAGAATCCATATAAACATATTTGGTGACATGGGCAAAAAAGTTGCTGCTTTTATAAATTGCCTAAACTATCATTATATATCTCCATTGCAGCGTTCATCAGCTACTCTTCTCGTCTGGCTGATTCTCGTGCGTACATAAGCATGCTTAGACGTGATGGGGGATTGGACGAACACAAATATGGTCGAAAGATATGATGACAGTTTATTAGCTAGCTAGCTACATGTAAGTGAACAACTCCATTAAATGATTACTGCCTCTAAGTTACCGTGTGTGCCTCAAAATTGCGTCTGAGCGTCCAGACGCCTTTAAACCGTGTACCTTTTAAATACACGAATTGCGTATTTTTATATATTTCGTGGCGTTCTTTTTTGATGCCGTGAGGTCAAGCGACTTTTTCGTTTCTATATGTGACCCAAAGTCAATAAGTTTATGTAAACAAACTGGCTTTTTTGTGTCTGTTGTTTGAGGTTAGTTTCAGCCCGAAACCACAGGTGCAGACCAGCTTCCGGTTTTTGGCAAACAGTGATCGTTAGTAGCCACGACCCGGTTATTAAGAAATTTTTATGTATACTGAGCTAGTAACGTAAACAAACAAAGCAAATAATTATTAAAATACTAAGGCGTACGATACGTCTTGTTTAAGTTTCCCGTTTTGACTGAGAAGTGTAGAACTAGCTCACGAACAAGGAAATTAATGGTAAATTATTAATGTTTAATTATTTGCTACCGCAGTTATTCTATATATAGGCTGTAAACCAAAATACTAAAAATATAACTACTACAGATGTATAATAGGTTTAAAAGGACAGATAATACCACTAAAGCATTACTGTTTGTTGATGAAGTGGCGGTTCAAATTTTTGAGATTTTGTTAGGACTATTTAAGGTTCTAGTACTCTCTTCCGAATTCTAGTGTTTTCCTGCAAAATTTCAACCATTTATTCCTATTTCAGTACTCTTTGTAAAATTTCATTTATATTAAGACCACTAGCGACACCTTTTTGTTTCATCCGCCGTAGGACTGCAGATCCCTGCAAATATTTGTTTTATTGCCTCGTTTGTTATAGTTTTTTACGTATTTTAACTATCAACACATAGGAGACACTGTGCAACGTTTCAAAGTTCTATCGTTCTTCCAAGCAATATTTTTATGGGGCGAAAAGCGCCGCGATGCGGCTTAGAATGTTAGGTTTTTCCCTGTCTTAGCCTAGGAGACGGCTCGCTCGTACATCGCAACTATCAATTTTGGGCTTCAAAGGAATAGTTTTCTAATAAAGCCCATGGAGCTCATTAAAAATAACATCTACATTGAAATTGAGAGGTGGTTGCCCCAATTATTATGTAACGTAACGAACGTCGCCCTCCCACTGAGTACAGCTAGCAAACTTGGTTACATGACTTCGTAACGTAGTTGGAGCAAACCATCCTTATTTTACAGTTTTTTTTGTACGTAGTACTGTAAAGGTTAGTAAATATTTCTGCTGGATACTTAAAATATAAACATGATAATTGTAGGAACCAGAAAATATTAAAAAGATTTATATATAATACTAGAATGAAACTATCTATCAACAAGAAATTCCTAAAAATATTGTTTTAATTGTTTCAAATCACATCGCGTTGACGTAGATATCAATATCAGTATATTACTAAATTCAACGGAAAATATAACTATCGTCAAACCTCCATGCTATCCACGCGTGTGTATGGAATTTCTCAATTTAACACAGTTTTGCACATTTCTGCAATTGGTTGGCAAATGACGAAATTAAATTTTCATTAGAGTCAAGCTAAATACAATAAATTATAGTAATATTTTCTGCTATGTATCTCAACATAATTTTGTTTTTGTTTTACACTGAAAGATACTCAAATTCAGCCAATTGCGTTTTAAATTTTGGTTTTCATTCACAATTCGATCTGCCCTTGAACAATGTTACTTCAATCTACCAACAAAAAGTTTTCTAGAAGTTTTGGATATGATAAGTTTACTAGCAATTAATATTAAACACTTAATTTCTTCTTTCACAGTTAGATGATAATACCGATCAAGGTTAGTAAACAGGTATCATATGCTGATTGTTAAATTTATATCTGCCCTTTATCTCTTCAAATGAGCAAGACGAAATATATATGCTTTTCATTGAATTAAAGGTTGAATATATAAAAAAAAGTGGGAATAACCATACTTCAGCTTTTGTTTAATTATGCCGCTTTTTCCTCTATATCGTATGGTTAGATACATCCTAGGCAGGTGAGACTTAATAGTGTCAACATCGTCCAAATATTGGAGCCAAAATTTCTTAGAATTATACGTTGTAGGCAGCACCATCTGCGGTAGTTTCAATGGAAACTCCTGCACTATATTTTTATTGCATCATTTTATGTACATAGTACGTTTTTTAAATTGTAGCCATTGAGGTTTATGATAAACATTATACCTTTTTTAATTTTTTAGAATATATTTCCAGAAAATGTTCTCTGCTAGAATAACATGAACATAATCTCTGAAACTTCTTTGTGGCGTGAATTCATAATTCATTTTCTTATATGGGTATTTCGCCACTCTGCAAATTAAAATATTAAATAACGAAAATATTAACAACGAACGTTTCGAGGGACAATCTGCCCTCGTTATCAACGAATAACAGTTAAAACTAACAAGAACTTATCTTTTTTTCACTGGAAGAAAAAACGACCAACCTCCAATGAATTTTCTGACATTGACGTTTGTTGATATCTGTACCTACTTGATCTCATCTTTAAGAATCGATAGCCAACTATTGTCTAAAAATATTGAGAAAGACGACACGCATTTTTCTTCGTTAAGTAAAATGTATGCCGTTTCCTTAATTTTTCGTTTAGTTGACATCGATTCTTTAGACAAGATCTTTGTGTTGTCCCATTGTATTTTATGGTTTTCATCCCAAGCATGTTCTGCCAGCTTAGACTTATTGAATTGATACGTTTTCAACATATTTTTATGTTCTTTAACTCTTACTGCTAAAGGCCTGGATGTTTCACCGATATAATATTTCCCGCATTCACAGGGAATACTATATATACAATTCCTTGAATGCTGTTCTTCGTTGAACGGTTTAGTTTTTGTAAGAACTGACCGTAAAGTATTCATCGTTTTGAATACCGTCCTAACATTGAATCTATTTCCAATTCGTCTAATTTTGTCAGATATGCCTGGAATATATGGTATAGTAAGAGTATTATATTTTTGAGTGTCATTCCTTTGTATGTGTGTGGCATTGCTTCGTGTATTAAAAATGTTCCGAACAAGAGTCTCTGGATAGCCATTATCTTGTAAAACATTAATAATAAATTCTTTCTCTTTTTTGAAAATTGTATCATTAGAGCAAACAACTTTGGCTCTGTCGTAAAGACTTTTTACAACGCCTGTCTTTATGTTTTTGTGATGGTTAGAATTAAAATGTAAGTACCTATTAGTATTGGTTTTCTTACGGTATACTGATGTTTCAAAAGTATTTATTGTGCGTGTGATTAGTGTATCAAGAAAGGGTAACTGATTGTTTTGCTCTGTTTCTAATGTGAATTTGATGGAGGTTTCTTTACTGTTAATATGTTCAAGAAATTTGTCTACCTCATCTATATCATGAGGCCAAATTGCAAAAACATCATCGACATATCTCCACCAAACTACTGGTTTGTTGGTGTACGTGTAGACATGTTGTTGTTCAAAGTCTTCCATAAAAATGTTACTAACAATGGGAGATAAAGGTGAACCCATTGCCATCCCAAAATCTTGTTGGTAAAATTCATTGTTTAGTTGAAAGTATGTCGTTTTAATGCATAGTGTTAAAAGTTCCATAATGGTACCAACGTTTAATGTTGTTCGTGTATGTAATGTGTTATCGTTTTGTAGCTTATGTTTAATGATGTTGAGTGTTTTGTCTACTGGAACATTAGTGAAGAGACTAACTACATCGAAACTAACCATTAAGTGTTGTGTGTTTATGTTTGCTTCTTTAAGTTTTTCAAGGAAATGGGGCGTGTTCTTTATATACGTGTCTGTATTTCCTGATATAGGAGTCAGTATCTTAAGTAAATATTTAGCTAAACTGTGACAAGGAGAACCTATAGAACTAACTATTGGCCTAAGTGGTACATTTGGTTTGTGTATCTTTGGTAATCCATAAAAATGTGGTGGTTTACTGTAGTGTGGTGTTAGCGTACGTCTTACAAAATCTGTAAATTGTTCTCTGTGTTTGTAAAGTGTTCTGTATATTTTTGTTTCTATTGTATGTGTTGGATCTTTATTTAGTTTAGTGTATTGTCCCTCACTAATTAGTGTTAAAAGTTTTTCGTTGTATGTGGTTGTGTCAAGTACTACTGTGGCGTTGCCTTTGTCTGCAGGTAGAATTTTAATTGTGTTATCGGTTTTTAGTGTGTGTAGTGAATGTTTTTCTTGTTTGGATATATTTTGTCTGATTGTGTAAGGTCGTTCTAGTATGATTTTGTTTCTAATTCTGTATTCCTGTCTAATGTCTTCTGGAAGTTTTTGACAAGTCTCTTCTATAGCTGTAACTAAATCAAGTTTATTAATTCGTTTTGGCGCCACTGCGTAGTTGAGCCCTTTGCCAAGAACTAATTTGTCAGTGGCGTTTAGTTCTTTAGAAGACAGATTAACTACAGTTTTATTTAAAAAAGTGTCACTGTTCTTTAGTGTATTTAGTTCAATTGTGTGTTTTTCTTGTATGAGGTGTTGGTACTTTTTTAAATGTGTACGTTTTTGCTCTGTGTGTGTTTTGTTGTAGGTATTACTAATAGAGTTGTACATACGATTGAAATCGTCTTCCCGTACATCCCTTTGCATAACCTGTTCCAGTTTGTTTATGTCAGAAAATAGTATCACTTTGTTATGTCTGTGAAATTGTATTCTGTCTATAACTAGAGCTTCACTAGCTCTTTTCATGATATTACTAGAACGAGCACTTACATAAGGTGCTTTGAGTCAAACCCTTTTGGAATAATACAGCTATTTCTACAACGACATAGGAAAGTTATACTATTTTCAGAGTGTGCCAGCTTCTTGCAAAGTGTTTCCCAACTTCGGAAGTTACTAGTTATTTTAGGCCCATACCTTTGATTAAGATAATCTCTGAAACTTCTTTGTGGCGTGAATTCATAATTCATTTTCTTATATGGGTATTTCGCCACTCATACAAGAAAAACACACAATTGAACTAAATACACTAAAGAACAGTGACACTTTTTTAAATAAAACTGTAGTTAATCTGTCTTCTAAAGAACTAAACGCCACTGACAAATTAGTTCTTGGCAAAGGGCTCAACTACGCAGTGGCGCCAAAACGAATTAATAAACTTGATTTAGTTACAGCTATAGAAGAGACTTGTCAAAAACTTCCAGAAGACATTAGACAGGAATACAGAATTAGAAACAAAATCATACTAGAACGACCTTACACAATCAGACAAAATATATCCAAACAAGAAGAACATTCACTACACACACTAAAAACCGATAACACAATTAAAATTCTACCTGCAGACAAAGGCAACGCCGCAGTAGTACTTGACACAACCACATACAACGAAAAACTTTTAACACTAATTAGTGAGGGACAATACACTAAACTAAATAAAGATCCAACACATACAATAGAAACAAAAATATACAGAACACTTTACAAACACAGAGAACAATTTACAGATTTTGTAAGACGTACGCTAACACCACACTACAGTAAACCACCACATTTTTATGGATTACCAAAGATACACAAACCAAATGTACCACTTAGGCCAATAGTTAGTTCTATAGGTTCTCCTTGTCACAGTTTAGCTAAATATTTACTTAAGATACTGACTCCTATATCAGGAAATACAGACACGTATATAAAGAACACGCCCCATTTCCTTGAAAAACTTAAAGAAGCAAACATAAACACACAACACTTAATGGTTAGTTTCGATGTAGTTAGTCTCTTCACTAATGTTCCAGTAGACAAAACACTCAACATCATTAAACATAAGCTACAAAACGATAACACATTACATACACGAACAACATTAAACGTTGGTACCATTATGGAACTTTTAACACTATGCATTAAAACGACATACTTTCAACTAAACAATGAATTTTACCAACAAGATTTCGGGATGGCAATGGGTTCACCTTTATCTCCCATTGTTAGTAACATTTTTATGGAAGACTTTGAACAACAACATGTCTACACGTACACCAACAAACCAGTAGTTTGGTGGAGATATGTCGATGATGTTTTTGCAATTTGGCCTCATGATATAGATGAGGTAGACAAATTTCTTGAACATATTAACAGTAAAGAAACCTCCATCAAATTCACATTAGAAACAGAGCAAAACAATCAGTTACCCTTTCTTGATACACTAATCACACGCACAATAAATACTTTTGAAACATCAGTATACCGTAAGAAAACCAATACTAATAGGTACTTACATTTTAATTCTAACCATCACAAAAACATAAAGACAGGCGTTGTAAAAAGTCTTTACGACAGAGCCAAAGTTGTTTGCTCTAATGATACAATTTTCAAAAAAGAGAAAGAATTTATTATTAATGTTTTACAAGATAATGGCTATCCAGAGACTCTTGTTCGGAACATTTTCAATACACGAAGCAATGCCACACACATACAAAGGAATGACACTCAAAAATATAATACTCTTACTATACCATATATTCCAGGCATATCTGACAAAATTAGACGAATTGGAAATAGATTCAATGTTAGGACGGTATTCAAAACGATGAATACTTTACGGTCAGTTCTTACAAAAACTAAACCGTTCAACGAAGAACAGCATTCAAGGAATTGTATATATAGTATTCCCTGTGAATGCGGGAAATATTATATCGGTGAAACATCCAGGCCTTTAGCAGTAAGAGTTAAAGAACATAAAAATATGTTGAAAACGTATCAATTCAATAAGTCTAAGCTGGCAGAACATGCTTGGGATGAAAACCATAAAATACAATGGGACAACACAAAGATCTTGTCTAAAGAATCGATGTCAACTAAACGAAAAATTAAGGAAACGGCATACATTTTACTTAACGAAGAAAAATGCGTGTCGTCTTTCTCAATATTTTTAGACAATAGTTGGCTATCGATTCTTAAAGATGAGATCAAGTAGGTACAGATATCAACAAACGTCAATGTCAGAAAATTCATTGGAGGTTGGTCGTTTTTTCTTCCAGTGAAAAAAAGATAAGTTCTTGTTAGTTTTAACTGTTATTCGTTGATAACGAGGGCAGATTGTCCCTCGAAACGTTCGTTGTTAATATTTTCGTTATTTAATATTTTAATTTGCAGAGTGGCGAAATACCCATATAAGAAAATGAATAACATGAACATGTTTTATTTCATTATTTTTCCGTTGAAAGTTGAAATAAATATACATAAACAATTGGCGAGGAATAATAAAGATGCCTGAACTGTAATCTTGCTTACTGACAGGTAATATTGTAATTTGCCACTGGAATGTTGTTTAGCAGCCCAAGAAAACATTTTTATCAATTTACTTAATAAATAAATTTTTGAATTTTTGCTAGCTTTGTTTTATGTTTGATAGTTTTATTTTATTATTTCCCCTTAATAAAAGTTTTTATAAAGGTTTTTAAAATTATGCATCTAACATAACTAATGTAATAAAAGTTAACCTGGGATAATTATTTTAGCACTTAAACCCCTATGGTCGTACTTAAAAAACGTACTGCATGTTTGCCACACTATTAGCTCATATGAATTCTGATTGATAAGGTTCCCAATAAAAATATATATTTAGAATTACAAATACCTCCACTGCTTTTATTTTATAATATGCATGTTAAATACAGAAGTGCATAGATTTACACATAATTAAATTCAACCCTCAACCAGCAAAGTTTTACATTGATCGGTTGGCCCGGTTTGTTCTAAATGGAGTATTTGTAAACATATGGTTTGCACTCTTGCCGCAAATATAGAACTTGGGTGAGGGAATATTAAAGTTGGTTTTAAACTGGGAAAAAGTGTGACCGAAAATTATTAAATAATAGTGAAAATCGTACGACACTCATTAATGACCAATAGAAAAATTAGTTCACGAGCCGTAACCAAGACAATAAAAAAATTTCTTGGAAATTTTTTGTAGGTAGACCAACTTAACTGTTAGGGTTTGTGGCGTTACGATTTTCTTACCGAATCTGCATTCGAGCATTAATTCATATCCGGGAATTATTTTCGTGCATTCCAACAACGTCCTAATTTGCCCTCGCGTCCCGCTCGGGCAAATTAATACGACGTTGTTGGACCGCACTCAAAAAAATTTCCGGAAAGAATTAATGCTCTAAGATTATATGTGAAAATCGTACGACACTCATTAATGACCAATAGAAAAATTAGTTCACGAGCCATAACCAAGACAACTAAAAAATTTCTTGGAAATTTTTTGTAGGTAGACATTACTTCTTTTTAGGGTTTGTGTCGTTACGATTTTCTTACCGAATCTGCATTCGAGCATTAATTCATATCCGGAAATTATTGTTCGTGCATTTCAACAACGTCCTAATTTGTCCTCGCGTCCCGCTCGGGCAAATTAATACGACATTGTTGGAATGCACTCAAAAAAATTTCCGGAAAGAATTAATGCTCTTGTGAGATTATGTGTGATAGTTTATAGAGTTTCTGCAGTTTTGTACAATTACCTCAAAATTATATCAGAGAACTCCGACTGCACGAATTTCTCAGCATTGGTCGAATTGTCTCACGATCAGGAAAAAAATCCTATGATTGAGATAATGCGCTTCTCAAACTTTCTATTATTTGCGATTTCAACTGCCACAAAATTTTTGGTTTCTCGTTGAATAATATAATCTTTCAAGATGGAGGTAAAAATGTCTCTTAATTATTGAAGGCTAGAACTTTAGTTTTTATAAGATGGTACTGAAAAATACAAAAAAATGGTTTTGCGCTTCAAGATAAACGTTACATAAAGCATATTAGCTGAAAACGGAAGTCGCAGAAAATTTAATAGTAAATAATACTCATCAGGATAAGGTTCCTGCAAAGGTATTAAACAGATAGCATTTGGGTAATAGTGTGAAACATGCAGCGATTGTTAATATCGATCAACGGCCAATGAAACTTAAACAGAAGGAATTAAAGAAGTCGGACTCTGAAAATGTATCAACTGCAAATATTTTTCCAGGTGGCAAAAAAGAACACCATTCAAAATCATCCTATCTGCTCCAGTCTGCATTCTTACCTGAAACTGCTGTAACAAATTTGGTGCCCAACTTGGGGCCATATTTCTTTTTGAAAACATTATTTTTCTGAACTCAGCTAGTGGTTTAGTCTCTTTAGGTCTTTAATTTATACGCTTCCTAGTTTTCCTACTTGGATTTTTACGTTTAAATTTGGTTGTCATTTCTTTTGTCGCTTTATGCTTTTGGATTTTGTGTTGAGAATGCTTTACTGTTTGATCATTAGTGGGGTTTGGAGTATGACCCTCGTTATTTCGGTATTCCATTCCTTTGATTATCCTTTTGAGTTAGCGGTTTTTATATTACACAGATGATCTAGTTGGCTGGCTAAGATTACGTTTGGTTAGTTCTTATTTTCTCTCACCTCGATTTAGATCTGGGTATACGTAATGGATTGACGAGACCTCATCGAAATTTTGTAACCGTGGGTCACTTTAATCTGTAATTCTGTGCTTTCGTACTAATGCATGCTTTCCATACGTGATCGGTTTTATTACTTCCCTCGATCGGTTTCATACGCTTTTGGCAAATCATATCTTTTTGTTAGTACGGACCTTGTATACTATTCGTGCATCGATTATAATGTGCTATTTAGCGTGATAACAGTTTATCATATAATTTTATTTTGCATAAATTAATAAACCCGGGATTATTTCTGCGAAAATCGTAGGACACTTATTAATGACCAATAGAAAAATGAGTTCACGAGCAGTAATTTTTTGTAGGTAGACCAACCTAACTGTGAGGGTTTGTGACGTTACGATTTTTTACTGAATCTGCATTCGAGCATTAATTCATATCCGGATATTATTTTTCGTGCCTTCCAACAACGTCCTAATTTGCCCACTCGTCCCGCTCGGTAAAATTAATACAATGTTGTTGGAACGCACTAAAAAAAATTTCCGGAAAGAATTAATGCTCTTATGAGATTGTATGTGAAAATGGTTACAGATTGTGATATTTGTTGGAACCTCAGCTTATTTTGTACCTCTGTGTTGAACCACATGACATTTTTATTTTTGATTAATGCGTCGTAGTCAAATTGAGTTTAATTTAGCTACAGGTGGTAATTTGTGTACATTTTGATTTGCTCTTAATCTGGATTCGCGTAACGGTCCCGTACAGAATATTTTTTTGTATGTTAAGACAGCTATTCTGGACCAATGTATTGTTTATATTTGGCAGCAGCTGTTTTCTTTTTGGATATTTCTTATCTTCTTGTAGCTTGCCTTATGTCGCAGCCCTACTGCTGCCCCGACTGTTCGACGGGGCTTAACACGATAAGTTGTTGAACCCAGCACCCGTAGCTATTAGATTATTATTGCTCATAATAAGTAGGCGAATTTACTACGCATTATGCATGATCAAAAGTTGCGAAGTCGATACTGAGCACTTTTGATTACCATTACATTTTTAGTCAAAACATACTGAAGGGGCCATAATTATATATAACAGCAATAAGATAACATCAACAACAAAAATGGAATGCTTGCGTAAGAAAGAGATGACCATACGATAAAATGATTTTAGTAGGCATGTTTAGTTGACTTATGTCATAATTAAAATAAGCGTCATGCCCACTCGAATATTTACTACTATGTTTATCTCTTTCTTACTCAAGCAATACGTATTATTTTCTTGTTCATGTTATCTCATTGCTGTTATATATAATTGTGGCTCCATCGGTATAACAGGTCTCAATAGAGCATGAAATAGAAACCAACGAAGGTAAACAATTTCTTTAGAAGATCAATGTTTTCGTATAAAGGTACTTTACTTTTCTTCTCCAATTTATTGCATTTATACCTAGCTTGCATATGGTTCCAGGTTATTCCTACAACTATATAAATATAGTTCCAATGTCTGCAGTAATGATATCTGAAGATATTTGCGAGAAAAAAAAATAATTTATAACCGGTAACGCCTTTAACTGCTAGCGAAAGAGCATTAGAAGGATATAAGGTCCATTTTTAAGTCAGCAAACCTGAAATTCTTTCCAAAGAATGAAATTAAGGTTTTCCACTTCCACGTAATGATCAAGGTTGAAAAATTCAAGAATTAGGTCTTGCACAAAAAAGACAAGAAAACCCAGGGAGAAACAAAGTGGCAAGATACCTTATCTACGTTAATGTACAACTTCTCAAGCCAGAAGACGGTGATTTTACATGGAGGAAAATTGTCGGTTTCTTTCACATATGAGGGGTGAACATTCCTCCCCCCTCCAGAAAACTATTACAACTTCTTTCAAAATACACCTTTTTATACACCATAGACGAATGTATATCAGTTTTAATTATACAAAATAGTACAAGTAATTTTAAGGATCAAATACATCGTCATGAAAACCAAGTCATGACATCTTACTATGTGATCAAATCGACTTTTTCGACGAACAGATAATTTTAAAATGGGTGCAGCTAAAGGTAATAATATCTAATATTCGATCCTTACTTCATTATCTCGAAAGAATATCTTGACAGATGATTCGCTTTTGTTAAGCTTTTCTGCGCATCGTCAAGTGCATGGTATAGCCTACATGGCGTGAGGTTGGTTGTACACATGCTGGTGGGGAGTTTCGAGAGGAGCAGCACGGCGGTATAAATCGTTAATGGGTCGCAGTTCACACAGCTCGTGCACTTTTGTCCACACTTACACTAACAATTTAAATAATCTTCTCAATTTTTGGAAATTTAATTCAAACATAGCTAAATACGTCTGATATGAATTATTTGCTTGTTTTTCAAATAAGCTAATACAGTATATTATTAGAAATAACTACGGCGTTAAATTAGTTTTGCTCATAGTAATTTAATGAGTGTAAATGTAAACATGCTAAAAGAACTGGTAGCATCTTATTTCTAATACACAGTGACTGGAAATTTATATGTTAGCCTTTGAAATAAGTCCAGAGTGAACTAACGAGATAAAATTCGTCATTTCCAACTAGAAGGAATTCGGTCTGCGTCGCACGTAATAAAAGTCCTCACATGAGAAGACTCGTCCGCGAATTCAAAACCCATTTTTATCCGTCAGTTTAAACCTCAATGAACCCGGTTCAAGTTTAGAATTTCAAGTTGCAGCTCGCTGCAGCGCTGGCAATATCAAAATATCGTGGAACGGGCACGTTCCGCGCCGAAAGTATTTATTATCCTGAAATGAAAGAGCCAAGTAAATGGAGTTATCGCGCACAATTGCCATAAATACTCCAGATTCTTCCGAGATCGCTGCTCCAGTGAAATATGGTTTGTTTATGCTTGTCACATTCCAATTTGAACCTAATCTTAACTCGATTCGCTCCTGGAGCCGGAGAAAACAAATATAATTGACCGCAGGGGAAAACGCAAAAGTTCGCCGCGACACGAGTTCCCTCAAAAAACAGCGACTTAAATTTCCATTACGGCGTTGACGAGGAAATCCACTGTGGGCGTAAACAATCTGAAGCAAAGTGCTTCCTGCATCTCCTCGGTGCATTATCTTTGACCGCGAATGCAAACACGTCCCATTCAGCGAGGGCAATCTTAGTTGAACCATAAAGACGACTTGTAAAGTCAGAACCATCGCCATTTTATAGTCGCCCTGTTTACCTATGCATACTTGAGCGGCAAGCGGACGCATAAAAGTCGGTGGCTTTCTTTTTGTAGTTATGAATTCTAATGCAGATAGCATCTAGCAGTGTATTGGTTTACTGCTGCTGTATGCTCGGGCAAACATAACAACAAATTGAGTCGTTTTTGCACTGCTGGTAAGTGCACCGAAGCAAAATGCATTTTGTTTTTGCTATTAGCAATGTTTAGAAATCTGAATGCTAACCGATGTTGTATTTTTCAATTCCTGTACAACGAGAGATGCTCTATCTGTTTCTTCTATTAAGTTTTCATTTAAACCTAAGAGATCTTACTGATAGGCGGCCCAATGCTATTACAAGAGATCTTATTTCAAATGGAATAGCGTTGAAAGTAGAAGGGCAATCAGAAATAAAGAAATTTTTAGTTTTTAGAAATCGTAGATCAAGTAGACGCTTCTGAGAATAATTTCTTAGAATTTACCATTAATAAATCTAGCTCCACAGTATTTCAACTACTTCAGTGCTGTCTAATTTTAGCGATAATTATAAAATTAAATAACTCGAAATGTTATTTAAATATTACTAATTACATCGCAACAGAATCACAATTTCTACATTGCGCACAACTCAGTAGATCCAAAATAACAAAATAGTAGTAACTGACAGTAAAATCACACACAATCTGATAATGTAATGTAATCGGAATTAAGGATATGCTAGAGATGAAAATTGATATACAACCGCTTAAGAAAAATAAACATATTGCGGAATGTAAGAGATGCCAAGGATATGGGCATACATAACAATATTGTTTAGAAACATCTCACGGATGAATGTCATACACCCATAGACGCACATTCAAAGTGTTTTCGTTGTGGAGAACTTCACCGTGCAAAGTATCGCGCCTCAAATTGTCTAAACAGAATCATTTGTTAATTTCTATGTACTTTCCTGTGATTAACAAAGTCTTCTGATTTTTTTATATTCCAATTCTTACCGTTTGAGTACAGTATGGGCGCTTGGTTTGCTAGAACCAACCGCAAACCGTCTATTCGCGTAATTTTTCTTCTAACGCATTTCTTTCAAATTAGGTCAAGGAGCTTTTCTAATATTTTTCTTACATTTAAGAACGTTTCTAAGTTAGCCCCCTGGTTCCTGAATAATCGCGAGACATTTTATTTTAGTTAGGAAAATCTCAATTTTTTACGATACTACGACTACTAACAGCAGAACTGTCAGGAATACTGCAGAAGAACAACCCCAGGGCATATAATAATTACGTTATTTATAGAAGTATTGTTGTGCGTCATTTGCATAAAGTATACACAGCTGTCCTGTAGCAATTCAAGGATTGGAGAATGACAAACCTTTTATATATACCCCGTTCACTCCATTTCTGATTCTCAACAGGCCTTGAATGTGAATAATTTTATTAATGTATCAAATATTTTGTTACAAAAAGTTACTAGTGTCAAACTGACGACGTGAGTCATGGTAAACCCATCCGTGGCACCTTGTTGTATGTTCTCTTCAACAACTTTAATTCACTTGATGAACGAAGAATGATGAATTGTCAAATTTTGCATTGACTTTAGTAATTGAATTAGACAGTGCATTTTAGTACAATTAAAAGTACGCGAAGCCGACTCTATATGTACAGCGGTTTAAATTCGCCGGTGCACCGACAAACGAAACGTCCAAGCCTGCTTGCGAAGCGAAATTTTCAACGCATCTGGTATTATTAACTTCTGTCTCAGTCGTTTGCGTGCCAGGCCTGAGGGCGCATGCTGACGTACGACACCAAAGTAAGAAGTGCGAGGTGGCTTTAAAGCAAAATAGAAGCGGCGTAATGCCTGCAATTAAATGAGTACACCAATTAGCGTCACACTCAAAGGAAAATTCGAGACGTCCATGTGAAGTCAGCAGTCATTGAGATACCTGCCAGAAATCGGGGGTTTCCATCCGAGTATCCACGTATCACGCTTTTCAATGTTTGGATGACGTAATCTAGTGCGACTTCGAGGATCAATCTAGTATGACATCTACAAGAAATGTTGGCAGTTAAACGATAAGTTTTGCGTCCAGATGCGTTAAAATCCGGCTTTAAGAATGCACTTAGGTATGTAAAATCACGCTTTGTATGCAAATATGAACAGAGTTGGCTTCAACAGTGGCCGTTTTTTAAACATTTCAGACATTTACGTTTTTGAATTATTTCAACGTCATTTAATATGTTTTATGTATGTGTTTAAACGTAAATGCGAGTAGTTCCAAGCTGTCTAGCATGTATGTTGTTCTAGAAGTAATCCTCTTGTCCTTTATTTCCGATATGTGTTTACTTGTGTTTTAAAGTCAATATATTGGTGTAAACAAACTGGTTCATCTTTTGCACTGTTTGAAGGCAGTTGTAGCTCGAGAACACTACAGGGTCTAGCCCTCTAGAAGAGAGTTTTATGTTAACTGAGCTAGCTAGTTGGGCCAATAGGGCATATACTTATTCAAATATTAAAGAGTACGAGACGTCTTCTTTAAATGTAATGTGTCCACGTCAGGAGGATACCTCATGCCTAATTTCAATTTGTATTTTATTTTACTTCTTGATCCATCAGTAAAGCTACCAAGAATAAAGCCGCCTTCCCGTTGATCCACTAGTTTCTTCTAATGCATCAAGAAACTTCTTTCCTTTATCGCTTTCTCCTTTCACCTCCCAAGATGGCGTAGTGCTATAAGATTTAATAAAACTCCTTCAAATGACTTGCATTGAACATCTGAACTTCCTCAAGCTTCAAGTATCGGTGGGAATTTCAATAAACCTACAGCTACGAAGAGTCATATAGGAGAAGGCTTTTTTCAAGATTATGGTTTTGTGGTTTAACATGGTCTTACTTCGAAAGTAAGGTTAACTTAAATATTTTTAGTTTTCTATTTTTAGGTACGGAGGTACAAATTAGTAGATTATTATTACTAATAAATAAAAACACTACTCGCAGGTATGGGTCCGTATAATTAAATGTTCGAAAAATATACTAGTCGTCTGCTGTAAGTTGCACAAGTATGAATAATAGGTAAAAACCGTTGCGACGTCAGAGTTAGCGATTCCCAAGGCATTTTCTACAAATCTCAAACTCCGTTTCTTATCTCTTTATTGTGTAATAGAATTTTATTTTGATCCCTAGTCGGAGATTTGGAGAAACACTGTCGTGTTTCACCATCAATTGTTTCGAAAACATCTCATATAGCAACTTTTTATTCCGACAAAGGCCTGAAAACCTTCTTTCAGAGTCGACTTCTTCAGGTTTTTGATTTAAAGGCTGCAAATTCAAACTGCTGAATTGCTGGTTAAATTGAATATATTCTATTAGTTGGGATTGCAGAACCGACTTAAAAATTGTATTCTGACACCTGTTATGGACTTTATTATGTTGTGAAACTAATTTATGAAGCGAAATTCATATCATGCCTTCCGTAGCTGACAGGAATATCGCCTTGGGGAAAATTCCCATTCCCCCTTTGGCAGGTACATCAGGTGGCGTCTAATACAAATTACAGAAATTTGACTCCGTACCTTTAAGGTACAATTTCTTTTGAATACTGCCAGTGAGTTTTCCCTTCCAGTATAGAAATCGCCCCGCCCCCCCCCCTCCCAACTGAGCTATCGGACCACCTTTTGGCCTTAGTTTGGAGGTGATAAACGGGTTTTTCCAAACAAGAATTTTATAGAATTAGCAAGTTTTTGATTAATTAGGTCAAATATATTTGATAATTGACAAGAACAAGACATACCCATGCACGTAGAATATCAAGTGTACCTTAACATAATTATGTCGTATCCACTTAACTTTAGTGCTAAGTACTCCAAAGCAAATTAATGTTTATGAATTTAAGCGTTACAAAATGTGTACTCGCTGAAAATTAATTATTTATGTTTATTAATACAAAATAATTCAAGTATGTATTTACCCACCTCTAGAGATGAGTTTCTTCATAACGATGATTTATAGATCGATATTTATAAACCGTGAAAGGCGATTAAACTGTGCCTGCTGCTCGCATCTGACGCAGCTATTCAGAGACGAGTGCAGAAATTTCAATTAACAGCACCTTGTAGCTAATTTAAAGTTATATCAGTTATAGAATTTCCACGTTAAAGTGATATTGCGATAGACACTATCTACACCACAACACAGTGTGTCACCTAACAAGCGAATCTATGAAGCAGATGCGCTCACGGCAAAATAAACCAAGAGGAAACTCTGCGAATGGAATGAACAGTAAAGACTTCGGAGTGCACGACGCCGTGTTTTGAGGTAATTACAATAAACTAAGACCGGGGCTGCTGCAATCGTAGCGCCGAAGGGTTGGAGAAAAATGCCGAGAATTGACATTTTCCGTGCCCCTTTTCATCTGCACTTGCCCTCAAAGTGCTTGTCGGATTAGTTTTGCCCCCGAGACGCCGTTTGGTTACTCAGTTTGCGACAACAGCAGTTGATGGAAAATGAATCTCCCTTAAATATCCTTCTGTATTGCTGTCTACAGCTTCACTGGTTGCTTTTTAGAACTGCTTTAGAGGATTTGATAGATAGTTGCCAGTTTAAAGTTTAAACACTTCGTTTTTCTGATTATCCGATATACAATATTATTTGCTGACAGGTTATTTTCTTGTTGATTGATAATCTTACAATAAATTAAAAACTAAATTTTAACATCTGAACGATAATATATGTTCGATATTTTGTACGTTTGCACTTGCAATTTCTTTGGCGTGATAAATTTACTTTTTTATTTTAAATTAAATTTGTGGGGTTTAAGATAAGAATTTTCATCTGTATCATCAGATGACACTGATAGGTAATGAGGAATCTCCCTGTGCAACGCCCTACTTCGTTTTGGCGTTCCTTCAAACCGCACTTTTGATCCTGGTTCCCATCTCTAATTTAAATAATCATGCGCGTACCTCTTGTCTGCGATGCCTGGAGAAGAAATGTTTATTTTTTCGAAAAAACGCGCAACCTTCGATATAGAGGTCTGGATTGAGGTTTTCGAATTGCGGTTTTTCGAAGTTATGTGCGAGCTACGTCTTGTTATTTTCTGTGCTAATTGTGGTAAATAGGCCTTTATACTCCGACGGGATTTTCTTGGTAGCTAGATTTGTGAGTATGTTGTGTATAACGACTGGCGCCTATTTGTATAACATTTATTACGTTTTTCTATGTAACCTTAAGAACCGCTGCCGCCTGGTCCTTATCCACGCCATATTATGCCGAGGGTTAGAGTTAGCCAGGGTTGTACTGACCCCTCGTTTAATGGGTGTACACCTACTGGTAAACCCTGTTAAGTTTAACATTCTATATAGTTTCCATAATCGAGTGTTATTCGAATCTCAACAATTACAATTAATATATACGATACCTGTCCATTGGAGAAAGAAGGCCTTCTTCAATTCCTACGACTCCTTTCAGGTCATCCTTCCACTGGGTTTTCGGTCGACCGGTGCTTCTTTTTCGTTGTCTTGGTCGCCACTGTAAAAGTCTTTTTGCCTGTCTATTGTTATTACGTCATCTATGTCAGTTTTTCCCCGTACCCAATCATTTCGTCTAGAATCTCCTAAGGTTACTCACAACATCTTCTGGCGTTTCATAGCACGTTGAGTAGTTAGAAGTCGTCTACCATTACTTTTAGATACAAGGTTTTATAACTTGCACAAACGTTAAAAGGGAAACACCCTCAGACATTACCCCCTTCTCTAACAGATCACTCTAATTTTCAATACTTAGTCTATAGTAATTTATCAGGCCGAGAGATATTGTTAAGCCCGTCCAGGACTTCTTAGTTCCTTAAAGGTTTTAGTTTTATTTGATAGTGCAGATTATTTCTTATATCTTCTTCTGCTTCTTTATCATCAGCCTTTCGTAGTTTATCCTCCAACGTAGGCGTTTTCCGATCCATACGCTTCTATCTTGAGCTGTCCTTGCCTAATTTCTTCCTGTGGTTTGCTTGGATGTTATCTTACCCCGCTTGTTCGGGTCTTTCGTGGACTACCTTAACCTTTCACCTGAGTACCTACGTATCGTGCACCCTAAGTTTCAAATTGAATGGACAGGACCCATTTTGTTGAGTTAGTTCTTTGGTTTATTTCAGCGATTTTCCAGCATGCGGTTGTATAGATAGATACTTTCTTCAATGACGTTTATAGTCTGGTGTAGCATGATGACTGTGTTTTTTGCACTTTTATTGTTTATGCCTATTTATAATCTGACTGTTCGAGATAATGCTAGCAGTGGATTTGGCATAGTAGCGAGAGCAATTTTCGTTTCTCTATTACTTATGACTGTAATGTCATCAGCAAACCGAAAATGTTTAAACATATCGATGGTGATCCTTTCGTCGTTCCATGAAAATGTCTTGAATAGTACTTATATATCTTTCAGAGCTAATACGAAGAGCTTTGGTAATATATGGTCTCCGTATCTGACATTGCTTCTTATTGAGACGTAACGTAAGTAGTATAAATTCCAACTTTTGCTCTATATGTCTATATTGGCCCATATTGGTATTCAATTTGATCAGCACTCAATGCTGCTTCAGTAATCTGATCGAATACTTCAGTATTCCAATTTGCAATTTAAACCGTACAGTTCTTCTGTGGGTGGATCTCTATCTTTTATATTATGGTTCTCTGTTGTTGGAGTTGATATAGCAATCCATGGAAGTCATTTTCACTTCATGTTCTTATATTGCGCGTTGTTAACATAGTTATTTAATTATTGAAACAAACAAAACGAGTTTTAACCCAATTACATTCTTAAATGTCACCTCTTTTAGATTCTTTCTCTGTTGTCCATTCTATACTCTCTGTTTGCGGTTTTGGTGCGTGTAAGAGAGCTTAAATTGACCCTTTTCCTTCTAATTGTTTATGTTAACGTTTCTGAAGTGTCTTATTTGTTTGTTCATATCTTTCTTCCATTGATTGTATTTAGTTGGTACACCGTGCATGTAATCTTCTTATAGTAGATACCGATCATACAGCTGCTTCCTTGCATGCAACAGTTTAGTTATGTCATAATAAGGAAACAAATATTGTTTGGCTTGTTAAGTTCGACTAATTGTTCTCCAATTTGTTATAATATAAATTTGAAATTCGCAGCCCTCCTATTTTACTTAAACGCCCCTTGTCATCTATACATAGGTAGCTACCATTAATGGAATTTCACTTACTATGTTGTTTGTGAGATTTGTATAGCTGTACCAAGTTAGATAATACTGCAAAGATTACCTTGGTGTCTTTTATATGTTTTTTAAAGTATTACTGTTTGAACGAACGATTTCCTAAGTTGGATCGTGTCATCGTTTAGACAGAAGAAGAATAGAAAGAATTATGGTATCAACGATAAATGCTATTCTCATTTAGAATCTTCTTTAACTTCCTACATCGACAAGTCATTACTTTCTGCTCGCGTTCTAAGGTTATCAGTAGTATCATTCAAATTGGCATTCTGCTGTACAGCATGTAAACTGTTCTAGCCACTAATCTCCACAAATTATATCAAGTCCTTTATACTTACTTACTTCTTTTTCATCTGTTACTATTTCAGGTTACGTACCTGTAGGTATTCTGCAGTTCTGGTAAAAATCTGCCATGAGTATTTATTCTTTTTCTACCTTATGTACTTCTTATTTTCATACAACAATTATCGAGAATCGAGAGTGACATTGCTTACCCGTATATTTTCATCTAAATTCTCAGTGTTGTCATTCCAATTTCATCTGCCAATATTAAAGTTATTTTCGTTTGTGGCCTTAGGTTCTACCATAACACTCCTATAGCCCTAAATATCAATAACATATTACTAAGGAAGCTGAGTCAGGTCCTTTGCTTTTGGTCAGGTTTGTTTTGTTTGATATTATTATCATTAAATCTGTTCAATTCAATTGTCTCGAGGGAGCCTGCATCACTGGAAAGCGCATTCCCAAGCGGCAGATAAAAAAACGCCCGGTATTTGTACCAGGTAGAAACAAAATAACATCCCTCCTGCAGTGGGCAACAACACTGCAGGGATGGAGGTCATAGAGATTGGTACAGCTGCATAGTGGGTAGCTATAGGAGCAAAACACATATTGTCGAGGCCGCGAAGGTACTGCGACGAGGAAAGCAACGGTTAACTATCCTGTGCTGACAATCCCCGGCATGGACACGAAAATGTATACTTGGAACGTCGGAAGCATGTTAGAAGATGGAAGAATTCATAATGTGATTTAAGAGATGTCAAGACCAGGACCATGCACAATTTATACGATATGATATTCCGGGGAAAACATAAAAAACCACCCGTTACGTTACATTTCTAATACCCGAGTAGGGACAGAGAAGTCTGAGCACAATCCTTTCTACTTATCTAAGACCCCCTGTTGCATTTCTGACTGCCGGAGCTTGATAGTCTTCTTGAGCATCAAGGGTGGAGGAGGCGATTGGGGTGTGCCATCTGCGTGAAAGCCTCCGGCTTCTCCTGATAGATGTGGATTCACATTCAGTTAACTACCTAACCCAAATGTTTGAGCTGTGTCTGATAGAAGTTGCATTTCTCGGGTTGCAACTGGAGTCCGGCCTACCTCAACCGACGGAACACCGTATTGAGGTTCCTTAAGTGCTCGGAAAACAAACCTCTGACTGTGATGATGCCGTCAATGTTACCGTAATAAAAGAAGTCAATAAATATAAAAACAGCCATGTAGATCGTCGAGGTCAGGAACATACAGATCGCATTACGAAGAAGAAGAAAAATAAAAATTCAATTCTCATATGCTTTCCAGTCAGCTGCTAATACTTTCATTTCTTCTACAGTTTTTTCTCTTTCGTACTCAGATACATTATTGTCCCTAACTAGTTTTTCTCTGGTTCTCTCTTCTCTTTTCCTATTTTCTTGCTAAATTAACTACTCTCCTATGTAATCTATTTCATGTTATTTTTTCCGCTATAATTTCCTTCATGTTGCTTTTGTATGGTCCACGATTCACATGTGTATGTCATTAGCATTACTGGCAATATCAGTACGTCGTAATCCTTAATTTTGTACCTACTTTTATCTATTTCTCCCTTCTGAAATGTCATCTTCTTTCAACCATAGTAAATGTTTGTACAAATGCAGCTAGATTTAGATCTATCTTCACATCTTCTAATATTAATATTTACTTTATTGTTTTGTATTTGCTCTATGTAAATAAGTAAAAGTATTTTTACTTCTCTATGGGTGTCTGCTATTAAAAAACTACCATATGATTGCATGAGGTACTTTTATTAGTGTTATTCATGTAGCACTCACTAAAGTTTTTCAAACTGCTCAATTCGTCGACATTCGTCACTGCTCATTATATAGGAAGTCTCAGAAAGCAAGCACTTAACAGCTTACTAAATTACTACAAAAAAACAGTGAGCAGAACTGTATAAAGGGATTCTCGAAGTGGGCTTTGTCTCTCACGGGAGTCTTTTCTTGTCTTGTCCAATATTCTACTAGTTAATATTAGGAATAAAAGTAGGCTCCAACTATTAACTTGTTTTATTCTGGCGGTTTCGAAGTCTAGTTGCAACAAATTTACAAGTATAAAAAAATAGTCATTACGTTCCGACTAATTACAGAGACATGTTGCAGTAACTACCTCCCAACTGCCTAAATTAGCAAATTATGTAATTATCATCATATATAAAAGTCAGATTATCAACCAACCATGCCTTGTTCTTGATATACCAGCAGCGACTGCATATTTTTGCATTTATTGAAAGTTTGTTGACGTATTTCAATGCTTATAATTACGCATGTTTCTGTGCATGTGACCAACTCTACTTAGAGCAATGTCCGGTATCATTTATTTTGAAGAAAAACCGTCAGACGAATTCATCGCTAACCCTCCAGCAAAAGTAGTTTCATGTAAGTAAGTTATTTTAGCATTGATACATGATCACCCCTACGAGAGGGTGCTGGTTCCTAGTCCCCTAAGTCCAAACGGACGTCACTCAGCTTCAGCTCAACGCAATTCCCTTGTTGTCATTCCCATTCCTTTAAAGCAAATGATTTGTGAAGGGAGACAGGCTGGTCGTTAAAATTATCCCAGGCGTTTGAAATGGATCACAGCGAGACGAAGAACAGTAACGCATTGGTAACTCCTTATTGTGAGCACGCGTGGGAATTAAAATGTATGTAGGAACAGTTAAATGGGGCAGGCGAAGGAAAAACTGAAAATATATTGCCGCGAAAAAGAAGCCTACTGATAAATGGGAGCACGTAAGACAAAGAATAAGGAAGATGAAGTAAAAAATGGAGTGGAAACGACTGCTTATGGGCCCTAGTTTTGAGAGAACGGGATGTGGGTAAACAAAATTGCGGTTGTGGCGGTTGCATGTCAAAAGTAACAATTATTGCATCTGACAGGACGACCTTTGTTACAGTATAAATTTGTTTTGGTATAACAGTTACATATCAAGGAAAATATTGATGAAAAAAGTTATTTTGCAAAGATGACCTTTATTGCTTTTAACTTTTTTGCTCGAGTATTTAATTAGTTTCAGTTAATTAAACCAATTAGAGGTAAAAAGTAGGCAAACACTGTGAATACCAAATGGTGGATAATATTCACACCACGCAATTCTGCATCAAATACTGACTAAAAATTGAAGAATTGTTAATTAAGGGTTTACAAACTTAGTTTCATCGTGTGGCATTTATCAAGTAGTAAGTGTGGTACAATAATCTTAGTCACTTACGATATCATCTGTAACAGTACCTACGTAATTTAGATATCACCGTGCCTCGTTGGAATATTTTTGAAATGCTCAAGCAGCACAGAAATGTCATAAATTTGAGGAAAGTTGTAGGCGAACCACAGCTATAACCAGCACAACACCGGAAAATCCTTATTTGTTAAAAAGTATCCTACGGCAAGAAAACCCGAATGTAACTAAAGACTGTTAGTAAATACTAATACAGTGAGTTAATATTTAATGAGTATAATACTGCATTACTCGATTTTTAATATAGAATCAAACTGAATGAATATTATCGGAAAACGCATTACAGTAAGAATGAAGCAATAAACCAGAAGCTCATACCTGATTATAAAAGGAAAATTAGAAAAATAAGCATTTGAAATGTAGCCATACCAACTGAGGCGAAGGAAAGAGAAATTAAAAGGGAATTTGACGATAAGCTAAATTTTGGGTATCCAACGGGAATATGGAACCTGGCCTGGATAGATCATTTTCATATTTATAATTGTAGCCAGTTTGTGTTTGCATGTTTTTATTGTTCATTAGAATAAATGTTGTACTTTGCATATTTAAATGTGCTCGGATACGGGCCTGTATTG
The DNA here is from genome assembly GCA_940337035.1 of Agriotes lineatus. NCBI lineage: Eukaryota > Metazoa > Arthropoda > Insecta > Coleoptera > Elateridae > Agriotes > Agriotes lineatus. Next base: position 157,512 of record CALNHX010000369.1, read on the forward strand.
TTCGTCCATTGCTTAAATTTATTGGTGTTCCGCGACCAATCAGTGATCATCCAAACATCGCGAGGCGCTGGAAACTTAAGTTCAGTAGCTGGCGGACATTTGCCTAATACGAATGCAGGCTTGCTACTTTCAATGCATTGTGCGTAATAGCCTACATCAAAATAAGTAAAAGCGACTTAACAAAGCTCTGCAGGGTTGATTGCAACAAGCAGCGTTTGCATGTACAGTAAATATAATTTTCCTTGTGCACCGTGACGTCCATTGCGGGTACGTGACTTCAGCCGTCATTGCATTGTCACAGTTAGAAATTCTTCAGCATCACGTGTCGTCAAATTCCACGCGCCACGCCGTTCAAGGTTTGGTGACGCAATCCAAGGCAAATCCAAATTTAATACCTATATAAAGTAATTGTAGCTGCAGCGATACGCTGTGGAGGAATAGCGTTAAAAGAAATGCGCTTACGTATGTATGTCGTAAATTTCGTAGGGTTTTCACACATTAGCACAAGAGCATTACAGGTGCAGACCAGCTTCATATCTTTGTCAAATAGTGATAGTTGGTAACCACGACTAGGCTATTTAAAAGAGTTGCATGTATATTGAGCTAGCCAGGTAAACAAACAGAGCAAATTAATAATTAGAGTCGTCTCATTTGCTTTTAACATCCCGGCGAAGGGGTTAAACAAACGTCTTGCCTCCAGTGCGACAAAATACCGAAAAGTGATAAACAATTAGTATTGCACAGACTAGAATGGAAGAAATCTATAACCTAGTAATAGGAAAACTTAGCAAACGTATGAGAAGTATTGCCAATAAAATAAGAATCGGTTTTGTGGCGGGAAAAATATGACCATTGAGATCACATATTTTAAAATATACGAAGAAACACGGATATGATTGTGCAACAAGTTATCGACATATAACCCGCTAATACCAAAGTATTTATCATACTACTGAAAATATTGCAAAAAGTAAGACAGCTTCAACAACATTAAATTAAGCAATTAACTTCATAGAGCAAAATGAAACATCCACCACAGGTGATAAAAGAAACTAAAATCATCCAGTTGTTTCATCAGGTTGCAGATACGTTACGATAAACCCGTTAAATAACAAGGTTTTCTGCAGATACTGCGTTATGAGGAAGAAGAAAAGATATAACCATCTTCAGTGGACAAAACCTGGAGACTCGAGTGTTCGACTGAAAGTAGGCCACAGGTTGAAAGAAAAAGACAATATATAATCCTTTAAACACAGTATACAAGAATTTCTTACCTACTGTTAAGGACTTTATAAACTTTTGCCGCCTCTCTTGCATTCTGAATTCATACTGTGCGCAGTAGACTGTCGAGCGGGCTTTGCCTCGCCGTTCACTTACGTTCCTTCTGTCAACGTGGCAGCATGCGAACCGGTCCGCTCTGCGAAAGTAATTATTGTTCACATGTTTAAATGTTAAACTGTTCGTGTAAATTTATAGCAAATAAATTACCTACTTTTGCTTTCAACGAGTGTATAATTTAGTGAAGAAAATAAATCCATACAGTCCATTAAATTCCAAGGCGAGCTGGCAATCAGGAATTTTCCAAATAACGGAAAACTGAGAAGGCTCCCCAACATGGTCCTACAGAGCCAGGATTAAACCACATTAGGTCATTGCGAGTCCAATCAACAGCGACAGCATTCGACAACATTGGTCATTGGCAAGTACAAAAGCATATTCAGTTGTGTATTGCATTGCATGTAATCAACCGCAAGGAAGCAGCGTTCCATATTCGCCGCAACGCGTGGAACGAAGAGGGCACATGCGGTGCCCGTAAGAGAGGAAGCGAGAGGGCTGAGCAACGCCAACGTTTCCCGCCCATTCGCGTGCCGCTGCAAGCCGGCAGTCAGCGGCGTCTCGTTCAGACCACAGTAACGAAAAGGAGGCACGCACCAATATCAATGTAAGCCTGATTTTCCTATGCATAAATTTGGTTTACTTCGTCTGTGTTTGCATGTGTGCTTAATTTCAGCTGTGTATTATAGCATAAACAAATGGTTTATGAGTTATATAAACAAGGTAATCGCGTTAAATGCCAAGTTGCTGTGTCCATGCGTGATTAAAATAACCCCTGCATTTTCAAATTGCAGAGCCGTTTGCGTTGTTAAAACAGTCTCGCGTTCGTGGCGCAATTTGGTCTTGCGTAGTACACGGCCATCCGCGTCGTGATTCATTCCGAGTACCGGAGGCGTACCAAATTCGCGCCAGAGGCGTGCGAAAGGTTTTATCATTAAAGAATATTTCAGATTCTGCAAGTAGTAAGGCTACCACGCGTAGCATCTTGCCTGAAATATCGCTGATTTCAGATTCTGCAAGTAGTAAGGCTACCACGCGCAGCATCTTGCCTGAAATATCACAGATAGTTGACCCGTTGGGTCCGCGTACCAGAAGCGTACAAAATTCACGCCAGTGGCGTACGAACAGTTTTCATCCTTAAGTTGTTTTCATTTCAACAATTATGAATTCGCTTGTTAGGGCACGTGGCTCTATCAAAGGCAAGCTTACGAGTTTCGCAAAATACGTGCAATCGTTGCAAACAATTTACGAGGTAGATCAATCGTTAACTAGCATTCAAATTATTCAGTTACAAGAAAGATTGAATAATGCAGCCACATTGTTATCAGAATATGATGCGGTTCATGAACAAATTTTAGAAGCCAGTGAGGATGCAGAACGGGAAATGCAACAGCGAGTCGAATTTGAAGACTCTTATTAGTTTGCAATCGCACAAGCTAAATATTTGATTAATGAATACAACAGCCAGTCTGATGTTGCATTAGATCGTTCTGGATCGCCTGCTGGTAGCTTAAGATCAGGGCATTCAAACTGCAGCTCGCAGTGTAATACGCCATCGTTTAGGCTTCCTACCATTTCAATTCCTAAATATTCAGGAAGTGTTTCAGAATGGTTAGAATTTCGTGAGATATTTAGTAGCTTAATTCATGAGAATCAAACGCTGACTAATATTCAGAAGCTGCATTACCTAAAGGCTAGTTTACAGGGTGATGCAAGCCAAATTATAAAAAGTTTAGAGTTTACTGCGGGTAATTATACTCTAGCTTGGGAGGCATTGTGCAATCGATACAATGATCCAAAAATTCTGGTTCATAACCACCTCAAGGCTATTTTCGAGCTTGAATCTTGCAGTAAGGAATCTGCAACTAAATTACGTACGATTAGCGATATGTTATTCAAACATTTTGCAGCAATCAAATCATTAGCTACCGAAAGCGAGCTTCTTGATTTTGTTATAATTTATGTAGTTTCTAAAAAACTGGACCCCACTACATTTCGTGAATGGGAGGTCCTTAGAAACCGGTCAAGTTCTGACCTGCCTAATCTTGATGAGTTCAAGGAATTCTTACAAAATACAGCAAATCTTCTACAAACTCTAGAGGTAAAAGATAGCAAGCTTGTACCCGAAAGGTCTTCCAAGGTACATTCTAAATCATTTGTGTCGGGTACCCCTTCGTGTCCACTTTGTAAAGGATCTCATTCCTTGTACAAATGCGATAAGTTTGTCAAGCTGTCTGTTCTTGACAGAAAGTCAAAGGCAAAAGAGCTCCGCGTATGCTTTAATTGCCTAACTCAGGGTCACCTATCGAGCCTCTGTAGCTCCAAACATACGTGTAGAAAGTGCAAATCAAGGCACAACACCCTTCTTCATGAGGATAAACCTCAAAATGCTTCTTCTAGTCAACCAGGATCTGCGATGTCGGCAGAAACCCCTGTTGAACTAAACCAATCGTTTTCGGCATTCTGTTCGAATGCTTTGCAGGTACTATTACCTACGGCTACCGCTAAACTCATCGCTGATGATGGTACGCCTCATGCTGTGCGAATCCTGCTGGATTCCGGTTCCCAATCGAACTTCATACGTTCAGATTTGTGTAAAAGGTTGAAGCTTCCAACTCGCGAAGTCAACGTTACTGTTTCTGGCTTAAGTAAAGCTACTTCTCAAATCAAAGCTAGGTGTGATATCAAGCTGCAAGCCCCTCACACCTCGTACAGTATTGGCCTATCCTGTCTTGTTCTCGATGAGATTACAGGTACAACCCCAAGTTTTCGCGTCCAGCGAAACAGTTTCAAGGTTCCTGATAACATCAAGTTATCAGATCTGTCCTACGACCAGCCGGGCACCATCGACATTCTGATTGGTTCGCCCATTTTCTGGCAGCTCCTTTGTATTGGACAAATTGGTCTAGGCCCAAATCTTCCCATCCTCCAAAAAACTCGTTTTGGTTGGATTGTTTCTGGCCCTACAGGTCCCCCTTCTGCGTACCCTGTACAGTGCAATCTTAGCACGATCGATGATGCTTCTGACCCCATTGCTAGGTTTTGGCAACTCGAACATTACCCAGAGGAAAAGGTTCGCACAAATGAAGAGAACGCCTGTGAGGCACATTTCGTGCAAAATACTCAACGAGAAGCGAATGGTCGATTCGTTGTCTTTATCCCTCTCAAGAAACCTGTAGAGGTATTGGGTGATTCATTGCAAATCTCTCAGAAAAGATTCTTATCAGTAGAGAATATTTCAGATTCTGCAAGTAGTAAGGCTGCGTGGTAGCCTCTTGCCTGAAATATCCCAGATTTCAGATTCTACACGTAGTAAGGCTACCAATCGTAGCAGCTTGTCTGAAATTTCCCAGATTCTTGACCCGCTGGGTCTGTCAAGCCTTTGGTGGCACGGTCCCACCTGGCTAAGCGAAAGTGAGGCATCTTGGCCTACTTCCATGTTCAATATTTCAGATTCTACAAGTGGTAAGGCTACCAATCGTAGCAGCTTGTCTGAAATATCCCATATTTCAAATTCTACAAGTGGTAAGGCTACCAATCGTAGCAGCTTGTCTGAAATATCCCATATTTCAAATTCTACAAGTAGTAAGGCTACCAAGCGTAGCATCTTGTCTGAAAGATCGCAGATATTTGACCCGCTGAGTCTGTTAAGCCTTTGGTGGCATGGTCCCACCTGGCTAAGCGAAGGCGAGGCATCTTGGCCTGCTTCCAAACATGTTCGTGCTGAGCTTCCAGAATTCAAAAAAGAAGTTCAGAGTCTTCCTGTAACCTCTGTTGAACCATTTCCGTTCAATCAGTATTCAAGCTTCGCTCGCTTACAACGAGTTACAGCTTATTGTTTTATCACAAAAGCAGTGCACCTTGAATTGGTCGCTGACCTTTCTACTGAAGCCTTCTTAATGGCCTTTCGCAGGTTTGTAGCTCGTCGAGGCAAACCGCTCCATGTCTATTCAGACAATGGCACTAACTTTGTAGGCGCTAATTCCGAGTTAATCGAATTAGGCAATTTTCTCGCGGAGCAAAACCCTTCTATTTCCGAATCAGTCGCGAGCGACGGAGTAGCTTGGCATTTTATACCCGCGCACAGTCCCCACTTTGGCGGATTGTGGGAGGCCGGAATTAAGTCCTCCAAACATCACATACGGCGCGTTATAGGTAACGCTAGTCTAAATTACGATGAATTTTGCACTTTGCTAGCACAGGTGGAAGCGCCCTTAAACTCCCGACCCCTGTCCCCTTTGTCCTCTGATCCAAACGACCTTCAGCCTTTGACTCCTGCTCATTTCCTGATTGGTCGTCCGTTGGTGTCACTGCCTGATCCCAACGTTACTGAGATAGCCGAGTCTCGGCTGTCTAAATACCAGAGAATACAACAACTTTACCAGAATGTGTGGAAGAGATGGAGTAAAGAGTACATCTCGGAACTCCAACAGCGCACCAAACGGCGCACGCATCTTTCGGACCTCCAGCCTGGTTCCATGGTCCTCATCAAGGATGACAATCTACCCCCTCTGAAGTGGAGGTTAGGCCGGGTCACCGAGCTTCACCCTGGCCTTGACGGCGTTACGCGTGTGGCGTCAGTGAACACTGTGTCAGGAATCGTGAAACGATCCTTCGCCAAATTGTGCCCGCTACCTAGTGTTGTGAACTAGTGCGTTAGCGTTCAGCGCAGTGTTCGTAAGGCCTTTTGGCTTCCCATTGTTCGGGTTTTCTTGTACTCGATTAAGATCCATGTACTATTATGCTTTGTATATATGTGTGTTCATGTTGCATGTTTTACTCTAGCTGTTACATGTCAACTCTGTACTGTTTTATTTGAAAGGTTACCCTTTCCAAGGCGGGCGGTATGTTAAGGACTTTATAAACTTTTGCCGCCTCTCTTGCATTCTGAATTCATACTATGCGCATTTCCAGAACTCGAGCGGGCTTTGCCTCGCCGTTCACTTACGTTCCTTCTGTCAACGTGGCAGCATGCGAACCGGTCCGCTCTGCGAAAGTAATTATTGTTCACATGTTTAAATGTTAAACTGTTCGTGTAAATTTATAGCAAATAAATTACCTACTTTGCTTTCAACGAGTGTATAATTCAGTGAAGAAAATAAATCCATACAGTCCATTAAATTCCAAGGCGAGCTGGCAATCAGGAATTTTCCAAATAACGGAAAACTGAGAAGGCTCCCCAACAAGCATATTAGTAAGAATAGTAGAAATTTCAAAATGTCATAATGACATTTAAATTAGAATATGTAAGTAACATCAAGGATTGCCTCAATCTATGGTTGCTAAGACGTTAATTGTAGTTGCATGGTTACCATGCGTTTGAGGGAGAAATAATTTGACAGGTCCCTTGGGAGTTATGAGTAGTTTTTCATATTTTATATCTATGACGAAAATGTACAATATCATGTTGCTAGTAAATAAAGATATTTAGTTTTGTTTGTAATATTGCCTCCCTCAGGGCTAATTAAAAATGTTGATTGTTTAAATAAGATTTGTTGCAATTAAAATGGCATGTTGCCTTCTATATTTTACCCATTGGAAACTTCTTTAAATTTATGCGCCGGCTTGCTTGAGACTCCAATATCTGCAGTGTTTGAGTTTTAACACTGTATACATTTTAAAATTGTAGAGCAAATGCTCAATTTCAAAGAGTGACAGTTAACCTCAAATATTCAATATAAACAGAGCTCTCCGAACACACAGGAATCCAGCGTAATTTGAACGTAAGTCGTCCAACTATTAATAAATTCACCCAAGGTAAACAATAACAATGCAATTTAACGAATCAAGTTGTTTGGCTAACCTGTATTTGTTTTCTTTTACGTCATAGGGACGCCAACTGGCATCTGTTTCTTTCTTGCTCGCCAAATCCACTGCCGGTTACTGCAAAACTGGATGACGCCAAGCTTGTAATTTCCTCCTGCAACGCTATCATCGGCTGCTACCTACCTCTAGACTACGAACGAATTTTTCCCTAGCTGTTGTATCTTGCTCTACACCTCTACTAGCTCCCAGCTTCTTCGAATCGAGCTCGAAAGTTGACCACGGACCGGACTGCTGCTTTTTTGTAAACCACAAACAAGGGCTCCTCTAGACGCTGCCTACAGTTTTCTGCTACTCGCAGCTCCAAGACTTGCCAAAACTTAGCTTCGAAAACTATCACAAATGGGCGAAGTTTCAGGTTCAGGACCTCGACACAATGGTGAATAAATGAAACTCAACAATTGGCACAAATGATATACTTTAATGTACGAAATCAATTCACAACTGGGAGCCAATATTACAAACAGGCTCTCAGCTTGGCTTCCTTAATAAACAACAACAATTGACCATCTGGGTCTCCATAGCAACAATTTAACAATTGTTTTAGGTAAGTTTTTACAATCTTTGATCCTAACTACTATTATGCTTTTCTTAAATGTTATTCTGGAACAAAGTGTTCCGCGCTTTGGTTGCATTTTCTCACTTTCAGTTTAATAAACACTGATTTACACATTATTAGCACTTGATTGTAGTCTTGTATAATTCGCAGGCGGCTTTTTGCTCTTTCCATCTTTGTGCCTTCTTACACTGCTTATTAACCCTTTAGCTGCGTTATCGATTGTTGGCATAATGATATGAATACAGAGCGCTGCATAGAACTTCTGTTACGCTTCGAAACACCTCTGTACTTAAGCAAATTCATTATCGTATCTTAACGTTACACAATTAATCTGTCGGCTATCATAAATCAGCTACATCTGCCACACCGAGCACAAATATTGAAAAATAAGCTGAACGCAACTGTTTTATTCAATTACTAACCTCTGTTAATTAAATTACAGTTATTGCTAATCATGTCTTATGTAATTATCAATGTTTACTAGTGACTTATTGTTGCAATAAATAGAATACAAATTCTGGGCCTATTTGAATCTTCCTTTAGTTTTCGTACTTAAGCAAATGCAACCAGAATTGCTGTAAGCAACATACCATTACAATACTACATCTTGAAACCATGTTTGTGTAATTTGGTTTCTGCTGATTTGAATTTTATGTAAAAATACAAACATTTTAAATAATAATAATAATAATGTATTTATTTCCCAACAATAAAATTATCATAGAATAATTAATTATTTTCCATAAAAGAAAAAGAAAAAAAAAAGAAAAACATAGTCAAATTGGGAAACCACAAAGTTTCAATTCAAATAGGTAGTGCAACACTACCCTTGATCTCCCATTGGTACCCGAATATTTCTATTTTGAGTAATGGTTATGTTTGAATAAAGTTATTTACAATTTAAAAAAAATAATAATGAATGCAAATACAAAAGATAAATATAATAAAACATTAATATATTTTGTTCTGTGATTGTGCAAATAATGCCAACAATATATTGCAATGGAATGGTAGCACCACGTTGGGCGACCATAAATATGCAATGGTGGCTTGGCTTATTGTATTTTGCAAGCCATTTAGTTAATTACTTTAATATTATGTAAAATATTATAACGTTGAGACACCTTTTATTTAATTCGAAATTTTATATCATTCTGTTTAAAAACTGTAATGCATTTGCGATTCTTAATAGGGTGTGGGTCGTTAATCTAGTTATCTGTTCTTTGATATTCTAATTTTATATGGATTTTTAATTATTGACTCCTACTAAATGTTAGTTTGACTTTAAACAACTATCAAACAATAATCAAATCAAATTTGACAAATATTCTTTCTATTCACAAATCAATGACTCCAATCACCAAAGTAAGTACTATGTTATTTTTATTTCGCTCATGTAATTGTTTTTCTTATTCAATATTCTTTTATAGAACTAATTAAGACCAACCTGTTTTCCGTTTATTTCACTGCTATTCACATTAAACACTAATGCTCCTGACGTTCACAGCTAAGCTCATTGACAGAACAACCTCGATGCTCCTCCAACCACGTAAACACCTCCAACACGTCAAAACCCTGGGTTCCTGCAGATACAGTCTCGCTCCTTACTCTCCTATACGCGACCGTCAATCTAACAGCTTCCTGGTAAGTTTCCACTAACATATGGTACCCAAACCAATTTTCCATTGTCCTCAGCTCCTACCTTGTAGTAACTAAGCCAAACAGAACAATCCAACTCAATCAGTCACGTCAGCAACCCCAGTAAAATGATTGACCAGTCCTCCGTAGAATCTTCAACTCCAGTAATGAACACCAATATTATACTTGTAATTAATTAAACCGTATTCCATAATCTCTTCAATGATTGTATGCTTGTATTATCCGCGAATTATATTTTCACTTATCTTCACTTCGTAGACTTGTTAATATCTTTTATTTTGTATAATTATTCTCATTAATAAAGTCAAAATTTCTAGTTTTTATTAATTCTAAATGGATTTTTCAAAAATGTGTTTACATAATTTCAGTTTGTTATTTTTACTGCTGCTTGGACAAAACTACCCTCTATATAGTTACAATTATTACTGCACACTTTTAAAATTAAATAATCTTATCTATACCTACTACAATTCTTTATTCTTATAGTAAGCATATTTGTCCCATAATAATATTATCTTATCTTTCATATTAACTTCCACCACCATTACTGAATACCCAATTGCTATAACTTTTAAAATAAATTCCAATTTGTCTCAAACTTAATTTCTATTACCCAATTCAACTTAACTAACAATCTTATTCAAAATGTTCTAAATTTTATTGCATTAATCTACCAAATGTATTTCTTTTAAATTTTTATTTTCATAACTGATCTTTATGTATCATAATAATATGTAATGAATGTTATATTATAAACTTAACCAACAATCTTATTCAAAATTTTCTAAATTTTGATTGTATTAATCTACCAAAAGTATTTCTTTTAAATTTTTATTTTAATAACTGATCTTAATGTATCATAATAATATGTAATGAATGTTATATTCTAAACGTTAAATAAAAAATAAAAATAGCTGTAGCAAATGTGTTAATTTATACGAAATGTGCTCATACTGTGTTATACCAAATATTAAGCGCAAACACGAGTTTTGAACTCTTTGAATTTTAAGTACAGTATCCTGGGTAACAGAGGGGCCATAAATTTCACTGTAATAAGAAAAATTTGAAAGCACTAAAGAGTTACAAAGCACATATTTAGTTTTAGTAGATAAAGCATGTCGATGCGGATAAATCAATTTCAGAGCTTGAATACTTTTCCTTATGCAATTATTTATATATTTTTTATATCTAAATGTATTGTCCATAAGAAGGCCTAAATTTTTAATCTCATTTTTTATGGGAATTGGAACACCATCAATCGCCACGCAGGCGTTAGGAGTTAGAGATTAGTGATCAAGATCAGTGTTTATATCACTTACAGCATCTCCATAGTTATTAGGAGCAAAAAAATGTAGTAATTGATAATCGTATGCATACATTTTCAGTTTGCAGGTCTTGACATATTTATAGAAGCTAGATGTGTAAATTATAAAAAGTAAGGGACCCAGTATGGAGCCCTGGCGGACTCCCTTGGTAACTGGTAGATATTGAGATGTATTATCGGCGATTCTAACACACTGCACGCGGTCTGTCAAATAACTTTCAAACAGAGAAATCGCGGTAGTAGATAAACCAATGTAGTTAAGAACTGCACTAAGAATTTTATGGTCAATAGTGTCGAACGCTTTACTATAATCAAGTAGTGTAAGAGCAGAAATTTTATTTTGATCTTGAACAGTTAACAATTCATCCGTGATATATAGTAAATTAAATTCTGTTTACTTACTTGATGTTGTAATTCGTCAATATTAAGATCTCTTTGCAGTGTGTGTAAAGTTACTCCAAGTTTCCTCGCCTAAAATGGCAATAACTTTATTCTAATTGTCACAGTCTTTTATTCCTTTTTTTAGTTACCTGTGCTGCAGTTTCAGTGGCCACTTTGTTGCCAACCCCTCCTTCAAAGCCATCGTAGAAAACCCAGTTAGTAAAAGTAATTGCAGTAAATAGATGCACTATTTCAAAACGAACAGTTATAAGAAACATAACAGCTTCATAAATAAAATATTCGCTTGCTAGAAGATTTACCTCTGCTGTGACGGTTGAAGTTAGTATTGCTAATTGAAAAATACTATTTATACCTTGATATAAATTACACAGTTCAGCATGCAATCGACATAAGATGCGTAGATTGTTTAAAAGTTTCTGAACATTTTCATGATTACCTTTCTCTGCATTTTTTAGAGAACTCATAGCGTTATTAAGTATTTTGAAACGTTCACCAGCAATGAATCCCAGACAGGGTAATAGAAAAAGAAAACTGGTTCTGAGTGATAACCAAATACATATTAATAATTTTGGAATTACCGCAACATCCAAAAACAACATAAGCAAGACAGTTTTAGTTAGGCACCAGATCGAAAAAAATACCAACATTTTTAGTATTGTTTTGTAAGTAGCTTCGTAATGAACGTGCAGGCCAATTTCTTGAAGACACAAATCAACTTTTGCTACAATTCTCAGTAAATTGTAGATAATACTACTACTATAATGCAACCGGCATTAAAATGCACATACACTGCATATAATATCCAGTACAAATGCAAATATCTTGAACTTGCTGTATCTTGCAGAAGAAGCTTAACGGAACAAACCACAGATAGACAATTTGCAGCAAGAGAGAAGCCAAAGTAGAGCAGATCCCTTTTTCTTTTTTTAACACTACCTGCTCATTCTTTTTAATAGCTTTTACAGGAAAACCGAACATACTACATACTAGCAACACAGGCTGAATTGATTCATATAATTGGGTTAAAGTTGACTTTTGTAAGTTATGCATTGCAAGAAATACTTTTCAGAAATATAGTGTAAAATACATGCAGTTGTTACTAATCACTGAGCTACACCGTATCATCAAAATAATATCAATCACTAGTTTTCATACTTATATAAAGTAATTAGGTTCAGGTATTTATCATGTTCCAGGATAATAACTATTGTATTACCTTCATTTGAATATTGAAAGTGCTCGTTAGTAGAAAGCTATGAATATTGCATAGTGCTGATAACCTTTCAACCTTAATCCAGAATGAGACTAAATTTACACAATTTTCTTTCATTGGAAGGTGACTATGGAGCCAATTTGTTGTTTACGTGCTCCCACAACTTGGTAGACAGTTCGGTGAAGCAGACAGGGCATATACAAGCAGCTGTACGACCCAAAAGAAAATAATTTAGATAGTATGCATGTAGAAATTGAATAAATAACTTAAGAACGGACATTGACATAAATGCAGCTCTAACATTTACGGCCGATCTTATAAAGACCACTAGTCAGAGGTTACCTTTAATTCTTTGTTAAAATAAACAAAAGCACACCAAAACGTTAGTGCTTATAACATTTTATTCATTAGTAAATAAATGTTGATGTGCTTTTGTGTATTTTAACAGAGAATTAAAGTTAACCTGAGATTAGTTGTTTTTATAAGACTGGCAGCTAGAGTTCTAATAGAGAAATATGAACAAACATATGTACAGGGTGGCCAAATTCCGATGCTTTCATAGGGAATCAAGGTAACTATAGAAGATATATAAAAATGGCCTCGCTTCTCTTGTCGCTAATGGAGAAATCCAAAATTGGCTATCGTCTTTGGTTTTTGAGTTACAAGCAAAAGTTCTGAAAATATAAAAAAAGTAGTTCTTCATGCACTTTTTTAGTCAATTTTTCAAAAATATTTTCGAATTTGAGTTATAGCATAAAATTGTATTTTTTAATATGGAACGCATAGTTGGCCCTGGCATTAAAAGAAAAACAATTTTTCCCATTCCAATGATATATTATAATGGTTGCATAGGTATACGATGAATTTAAGTATTAAAAAGGGATATTATAATAATTATCATGTATTTGGTAAAATAATGGAATAGAATTTATATTCAGTTGAACAATGCAAGAAACAGAAGGGTTCTAACATGATTTCAATGTTATCCGAAATAGAGGGGAAGATTAATAACAAATACTTATTTTAGAAATGTGATAATAGATTATACAGTGTGTCCAAGATAAGGAGGGCCAGTATGGGGATCTCGGTAATGGTAAGAGATACAAATTTGGTTATATGGGAAGAAAGTTGCGCAATTAAAGGACTAAAAAAATGACGTCTAGAAATCCTTGATATGATTTTTCGTTTTTGAATTATCTCAAAAAAAACCGAATTTTTGGATTTAATTTTTTTTTTCTGGCGTTGATATTAAAGTTAGAGCGAAACTGATTAAACTTCTTTATAGCAACTTTTAGTGGACTTAATGATTACGTTATCAATTTTTTTATCCGACGTTTCGTCTTCGAGAAACCATCTTCAACTTCATTTTTTTAAATACGGTTCTGGTTTTTTGATGCCAAATTTGCAAAGCCCTTGTTACTCTAAATTCAACAATGTACCACATATTATGGTTTAATTACGTTTCGAGCTTTTTTCTGAACATCATCCGAAAATTTTTTAGATACGGACCTGCATTTCTCATAATTTTGTAAAAATAAGTTCATACAGTAAGTTAGGCCTTTTTACATGCCGTTAAAATATTAAAATGCACATCATAATGTCATAATTCTGATACATTAATTTAATAACCAACCAATAACTATTAACAATAAGCAAAAAAGAAATGAACAAAAGATAGACAGAAAGAATAACAAAACGAACATGGAAACCATTTAATAGGTATTAAATTTACAGAAGGTATTCAAAAAGGTTGCCATCATTCTCTATGCATAAATAACATCTAACTGTAGAATCTAAAACATTATTCAGCAATACTGGCGTTATACTTTGAAAGGCTTCAAGAACCAATCTTCTAAGTTCTTCTTCTATTTCAAAACGTTAAATACCTATTACATTGTTTCAAGGCTCGTTTTCTCATCCTTTCTGTCTATCTTTTGTCCATTTATTTGTTGTTTATTGTTAATAGTTATTGGTTGGTTATTAAATTAATGTATCAGAATTATGACATTATGATGTGCATTTTAATATTTTAACGGCATGTAAAAAGGCCTAACTTACTGTATGAACTTATTTTTACAAAATTATGAGAAATGCAGGTCCGTATCTAAAAAATTTTCGGATGATGTTCAGAAAAAAGCTCGAAACGTAATTAAACCATAATATGTGGTACATTGTTGAATTTAGACTAACAAGGGCTTTGCAAATTTGGCATCAAAAAACCAGAACCGTATTTAAAAAAATGAAGTTGAAGATGGTTTCTCGAAGACGAAACGTCGGATAAAAAAATTGATAACGTAATCATTAAGTCCACTAAAAGTTGCTATAAAGAAGTTTAATCAGTTTCGCTCTAACTTTAATATCAAAGCCAGAAAAAAATAAAAAATTAAATCCAAAAATTCGGTTTTTTGAGATAATTCAAAAACGAAAAATCATATCAAGGATTTCTAGACGTCATTTTTTTAGTCCTTTAATTGCGCAACTTTCTTCCCATATAACCAAATTTGTATCTCTTACCATTACCGAGATCCCCATACTGGCCCTCCTTATCTTGGACACACTGTATATAGAGTGTTGAACTTTAAAAATATATAAAAACAATATCACTAAGGAGATATTAATAAATAAGTACACAAATTAATTTTGATAGAAAATATGTTATAATAATTTGTAAATGACTGAAATTTTAAAATAAACCCTTTCATAATATGATTCTATTAATGTATTTGCTCTATGAAAGGTTATAATTAATATAAAAATTATCGAGAAGAGAAACGAAGCAAATTTTAAAACAAGAAGATTATATAATGAAGATATGGAAAGGATGTGTATGGTAGAAGGACCATAATTGGGGAATACTACAGAATATTGAAGTAATTTCTGGAATTGGATGTTGAACTTAGTTTATTGTTAATTAATTATATCATGTGAATTGGATAGCGTGAGCTGCCTTTACTGGAAGTGGGACACATCAAGTTTCTAGAGTGAACATCTTGAGAATTGAAAAAGGTTTTTCATCTAATAGTATTATACTTTGCTAAGCTTCTTATTGGTCTGACGTCTTGTGACTTGTACCAGATCGAGGTTCGCATTATTTGGGCTGTCAACGTCTTATTTGGAAGGGACACATTGCATTTACTGCTGGAGGATCTTGCCGAGGTTCGTGTTACTGAGTTGTATGCTGATTAAAGATTTGGGAAGGAGACATTTCAGAGCGTGTATGCAGTACCTGACAGTTGGTTGAGTCTATACTGAAGCTAGTCTACAGCTTGAGGAACTTCTGTAAGCAGTTGGTATGCATTTGGATCATTGAAGAGGCAGATCAAGTTCTTTGGACGAGTTACAGCTACATGTATTTATTGAGCAAACTAAAATAAACAGTAAAATAGTGAAGTGAGGTAATTAAAAAGAGACTACTTACTATTTCATGTTTATTGAATGGCAGGTAGTGGAACAAAGAGGTATGTGTGATTAATATTCAACTTGCATAATTTGAAGTGACACTGACGTTCATAGAAATTGTCACATAATTTTGAAATGAATTTCATTAAAAAACGATTTTTAAGGAGTAATGACGGTCTTGATAATGCTTGAACGGACTTGTTTTGAAAATAATCATATTCTGCTGAACTAGAAATATTTAATAATTTAATATTAATAATCCATATTAAAGGGCATATGAATTACTTGAATTCATCTTAAAAACGCATTTGGCTAAACCTAAATAGAACGAGAAAAGACAAATATAACAATAAATATAACAAATGTTGTCATAACGTATCATGAACAATAATAGTAGGGCAAAACAGTAAATAACTGTTAATACGTTGTATGAATACAATACATAAGCATAGAAAGTTAGGTGCCGGAACATATAACATTAGAATATACATCATGCAGGATCAAATTATTGATTTTCACTATTTTCTAGCAAAAACGCGTAATTTTCAAAGTAGTTTTTAATTCTGATTAAACGAAGTATCCCTCATTGCACTATTACAATACCGATTGTTTAATTGGCAGAATTAGTCACGTTTCATTGTTGATTTTAATATTTCGCCTTAAAAGTGCAAAATGGCATATGAAAGTAACAGAAAGTTTGATATGCTAGAATGTTTTATTCAGAGTAATAATAATTGTGAAGCTGCAAGTAAAAAAATGTTTGATCGTTACCCGAAAGTTACATTAAAGACAAGTTATATAAACACACTAATAATAATATAAACTAACTAAGAAAAAATGTTATGCAATGTGTTAATTCTCTTTCTAATGTTCATATTTATAACGCAATTTGAGTACGGACATGTGGAAGGGAATTTTGCTAAAGCACAAAATTTGACTAAATAACATTCATTCATGTACCCACACATTATCTCAATATACTTGCGTGTTTGGTAAGCCATTGTTCCCCGCTTTAAGAGGTCATTCTTTATTCCATTTTAAGCAAGAAAACATGTGTCCGCAAATGCTACGTTTTCTATAAACAGGTCGTTGAAATTTCCAGATTTTTTTAAATTTTAAGGTAATGTAGATATTTTAACTACATTCGGTACGCAATATACGTGGATAAAGTGCTTCAATTGATAATTTGAAGCTCTCTGAGGAGCCAGTACCGAAAATATAGAGCACAAAAGAGTAACAAAAATTCAAAAGAAATTGTGTTTACCTGAAAAATAATACTTTCTATTATAATAAATTGTAAAAAATTCGAATAATTCGTACCCTGGTGAATCTAATAAGTAAATTTTTACGTACTTCAGTACCACCTGCAAAGTTGCTATTTGTAAATGTAAATGCAGAGATGGAAGAAGGCAATAATAGAGGAAGTTACAGTATAATCGGAATTTTATCACAACGACGGACCTCACTTAACACAGTTCGGTTTGCGTTTGAAACGATAAAGAAGCTGACCTGCGGTTAATTAATTAAAATTAAACAATGGTAGTAAGAAAACTTGCAGATCAACCCCCGAAGCTTGTCACTCTCATATCATTAAACCTTCCTGCTCAGGTATTGAGTTCAAAAGGCGTGAATGCTCCTTTTACAAAAGTTTCAATTACACACCAAACTCGTAGCTTTAATATTAATCATAATTAAATATATGCATAAAAGGTTAAATATTAAAAACAAAAGCATGTATGAAATTGAGTTTTACAGGTTAATAATAATGGTAAGCGTAGATGCAAATGTTAACAATTGATGGTTTTGGAATGCGAATTCCAGGTATCGAATATAATCGTGGAATAGCCGATCCAAAATTAACTTGCAGGCCGGGGAAACCATCTGCTTTCAATACAGTAAATTACCACCAAGGGCGCCACTAACCTGGAATTTCCAGCACCCACTAATTGTTGACGGGAAAAACTGGTCAGAGGTTGCTACACCAACTGGTCACAGCACCTTGAATAGGCCCGCAATCGAAGCAGAATCACTTCCCAGATTGCAGCAGTTAGGCTGGACATTAGCAGAACGGCGGCCTTGCGTCCCAGATTAAATTCTTTGGTTTAAACTATTATTTAAGAGCTAAAGAAAATGTAATTAATATGGGAATAACAAAACATAAAAGCGCCATCGTACCTGATTCGGATTATCAGCTTTTGAAAACACAATGCTCATAAAAATTGGTTGAGCGCACGTAATTTGACTTAAACAATGAAACCTCAGCCGCGCCGGTGACGGCGGGCCCAGGCGAGAAGAGCAAGTGCCTGGGACGAAAAATTCGTTTCGAAATGAAAACTCTCATTACAACGGCCTGTGATAACAGATAGCACGGGTCAATCCGGGTACAAAATGCACTGGTTTGGAAAATTTACGAATTCGAAATTCAAAGGATTATAATTCAAATAAAAATATACAGGTTAGGATAAATGGCGAAACAATTAAGCGAAGCCAAAAAATTGTTTCACGTTTGGTGACTGCAGTATCGAGCCTCCCATTGTCTTCAAGCTAGCTCGTAGAAGGGTGTGGTCGACGATACTCGTGAAGCCCGGTCCAGTGAAAATGTCGATGTATGCCAGGGCTCCACCGTAAAATGTAACGTTTCTGTATGAATCTGCTTCGTCCAAGGCCGACGCAGCGAGTACAAATCCAAAATAGTTACATAATAGTTTAGTTTTTTTGCAGTTAAAAACCAGACTGCTTTAGCTGTTTGAGTTCAACTTTACTTTACCATCTCTTATGATCTCTAATTATCCAATCAAAAATTAAACACAACTTTTGAATTTAAGGCGTCTGAATAGTGCTTTCCGTTACTACTTAAATTAATGGCACTTAACCAAATAGTTAATTTACAAATGAGGTTTATTATACGGTTACATTGCTGGAGTTTTATGACAGGAAATGTAAAGTATAAATACAAATGGTCACAGCAGGTAGCACAAACTAATTTGTCAAATAAAAATACACAGCAAAAACAAATAATAATTTACCCTATAAATAAAAAAAGAGAGAGAGAGTCTGACATTCAAAACAACTCGACCTATCCTAGACCATAGAATAAATCTTACTAAATTCCGACAAAGTAATACATAAGTTATACATATGCTGGCATTACGAATTTACATTGAATTATATGACAGCGCCAAAAAGCGCCACAAAACTCCGAAGCAAAAAGAAACAATGACGTTAAATCGAGTTCTCTCCTTAATTTAGATACTTCAGTAAGAAATTAGCTCACAATTTCAGCAAATTACTGTAAAAACATAGTACGGAACCTTTAGCTGAGAAAGCTTAGTTACTAGTCTCTGAAATTCTACCTACTCCGAATTTAAGTCAAACATGTTCACCAAAAACCCATTTAACTCATATTTTGACAAATCATTCATCGTTTTATTAAATAGCTTCTTTATTTTATTTAGTAGTAACATTTTTAACTATTGAACCATAACCACTGTTATTATTTTTAATTAATTATTTTTTAAACATAACTAATGGATTCAACAGAACCGCTTGATGGCACAATATCATAGGAATGTTATTTTTAGTTCTTGTCAATTCTAAACAACCGACGAAAAAAGTGTTCAACACAGCACCAAAAACACTTATGTACAGCCTTGATTGTATTCCATTTAGCCTCAGCTATAAAACGCCAGAAGCGGCAGTAATTCTGATGTTTTTCTGCCTGTTTCAGCAAATAATTATTTAGTTAGAAATTTACTAATTAATTAATTTAGTTCACTGAATAGTCCTTTCAATTATATTATTATTTAGAGTTAAATAGCTGTTTTGGAAGTAGCATCACTCATGTAATACCGTCTGGGTTGAAGTCCGTATTAAAACGCCGCTATCTTGGACACTTGTCCTTACATCTACTCTTTCCGTATGTTACGATATTTGATGCAATTATTCTACTTATCCAAACTACACTATCAACCCGAACTTACCAGCGTGATAGGTAGAGGCTGAAAAACCCCTTGACACAATATGCATTACACGAAACAATTTTGGTCCTCACCACCGCATTCTATCAGGCTACTACAGATAAATACCACTGCGGACTATAAAATGGAAGAACTGACAGAAGCGTTCAGCTATGTACACTGGGATATATTGCGAGTAAGTAATTTTATGAGAGTGGAAAAATAGTAGATTATACTAAGATGACAACTGCTTTATTATAAATATAAAGGGGAGTCACACCAATTCCCTAGAGTGTGCAACCTTTTTTTAGATTTATTTATTAGCAATCAGAATTAACATTCTATGGGCTAATGTGATAAAATAGGACTTGAAAACTAAATAGTCCTTGATAGCGGAATGGGAGCTCTTCCAATGAGGAGTTCACTTACTTCTCATTTTAGGTCAATACGCCAGCATCTTTTTAGTCTTCTGGTGTCGTGTTGTAGTAGAAGTGGTTGTATGAGTGGATTGGCATGAGCTTTTAGTCGGGTATGATGATTTGCACTACGCTCTTGTATAACAGCTTGAGCGAGTGGGATATTGAGGTCGGCGGGTAACATTTTGTTGGTTACACACCATGGTGCGTCAATATTGTTGTGAATGCTTGCTGATTTTGAACTTGTACTAACGTTGTTGACATTTCTGTCAGGTCCAAAATTTTGTTGTTCAAAAATTTCTTGTGGTAGTTTAGTGGTTACGGGCATTTCCACTACGGTTTCCGTTCTTGGTTGAAGCGTTAGTGTACATAATACGTTTTCTTGAATTTCATTATGATATACGAGAATGTGTACTCGAGCTTTTGGGGTCACTATCATGTTATTTTTTAAAAGAAGTGTGGCTCCTAACTGTATCAAAAGATCAAGTCCTGTTAAACCGTCATATTTCGGATTAAAATTGAATAGGCATACTTTATGATAGCACTGTTGTTTAAATGTGAAAGGTAACGGACTGTTTGCAACTTCATTGCGATAGCAACTGTTGTGCTCTTTTTTTATACAGCAAATGGTTCTATACGAATTTGATTTGGATAGTATTTGTAAATTAAATTTAGATTTATTAAAGTTCTTACAGATCCAGCGTCAATCATTAATTTAGCTTGAAGTTCCGCTATGATACTATAGGGAAAGTGTACATTTTTTTTATATTTAACGATAGTACGTCGGTGGTGTTCCCCCAGGGTCCATCCAAAAATCCTGATGGTAATTATTATTCGATGTTTCTTCTGTATCTCAAACATTCTTCCTGTTGGTACTCTTCACAGCCTTCATATTCTGATTGACAATTGTAATTGGCTAAAACAACAATTACGACAACGCGCCAGTTTGCAACGGAATGACACGGTATTTACGATACGCTGAAATGACGCTAAACGTCTAGCGCGTACAATAACTAGGGCCACTGCCCAGCCCATTACAAGAGAGTTGCCAGCTAAACTTCGGTGGAGCGAGAAGTGATGCAACACGAGACTACACAGGACAACGGCCTAAAAAACGGTAAACAGATCTAAAATGATAAGGCGCCACCACATTTCCTACACGAGAAAAATATGCACAGGTAAACCCACTTAGGAAAAGTGCAAGCCTATGCATTCACCTTTCAACTTTAAACTTGGCAGTACTCTGGTCAGCGAACCGGTTCAGCACCATCGGTGTTTAATCTTGTCTTTAACAGATTAACCAGATATAAATTTATAATTAGTCATTTAAATTTTACGAAACATTCTAAAAGTTAAAAGCCACCAAAAACGCAATATTGCATTATGCAAGCGCGGCGACCTACTCACAGTCAAGTTTAAACACCTCGCAGTCGCCGCTCAGCATTTTTACACGGCTTCGCGTACACAATTACGCAAGGCCGTGACAAGGTTTAAATGCCTACAATCGCAGCTCAGCATAAAAGACGCTCGAGTTCATGGAGTCCATATCATATCACGGAAGCAAAACCGCTGAGTATTGTTTTGCAAGACTAGTAAATTAACCTACTGAATATAATACATTGCACCTGTTATTAGAAATGAACTTTGTATATTACTATGATCTAAGCAAATTTGTTTGTATATATAGAACAATTATTTTTGTAATAAACCAGTCTGCATTTACTTGTTAGATTCACTTACTGCGTCGCTGTGGGTCCAAGCCTATAAATAATTAAGGGATGTGAGGCTGCATCTCACACAGTGACGAATTATCATCCCGTTAAGTGGCATGACTAAGCTGTCTTAAAGCGGAAACTGCTGTCTCAGTTCTGCGCTTAACATAAGGGATGGAACCAGCAAAATAACGTAACGGACGCCTGATTTCTACAGCCTCCAGGCGAATCTGTTCATGGTCCTTCGAGCCGGATCTGTCTACAACTAAGAAGAGGTACATCCCGAGAAGAAAACAACATCTACCAACCCACCCGGTTCCCCGAAAATGGCAAACAATATGGAGGAATTCAATCAGCTAGCTGTCGCCCAAGAAGAACTCGGCCAGAAGATCACGCAGGTATTTTCCAACAGCAAAAAGGACCCTGCCAGCCGAAAAACAGAAGCTTACATCGCCAGCCGAAACAAGACGCTGGACGAAACTTGGAACGCCGTGACCAAAAATCACGCCAAAATGGTGCAGCTAAGTATTCCTACACATAATTATTTTACCACAGGGTATTACGAACAAATTAAAGCCATCTACTGCGAAGCAAAAAGTTATTTGCAGAGCTGTTTAAAGGCAACTGAAAATCCCGACCCCTCTGAAACTAGGAGGCGAGAGGAAACAGTTGTAAATCCCGAGCAAAAGGTTCGTATCCGAAAACTGCAGATTCGGATGCAGAATTTTAAGCAATCTTTGGACGACGCCGAACTGGAACAAGCACTCGGAAGGCCCGCCATCACAAAGAGGGAATTAAAGGAAGAATGGGACCGGGTGATTGAGATGGACGAAGAAGTCATGTCTAACGAGATGGATTCAAACCAGACGCACTTCAGTCCTGAATTTACTACGTTGAAAGACAGGTACCGAAATTTAATTAATTTGTTACAAGCACCAACAAGGAACGAGCAAGCATCAGCCATCTCGCTTCCTCAAGTTAAAATCCCCATATACGAGGGAAATTATGAGGAATGGGCCACTTTTAAGGACCTATTCACCAAATTAGTAGATGACAACCAAAACATGGATGATGTCATCAAAATGCAGTATTTAAAAACGCATGTCAAGGGAGAGCCCAGCCGACTAATCCAGCATCTCGCAGTGACTCAAGCCAACTACAACACCGCTTGGAATTTGCTGCAACAAAGGTATCAAAATAATCGCCTTATTCTAACCAAATTGCTAGACACCATCTTCGATCAGCCGGTCCTCTCCAAGGAATCAGCCCAAGGGTTGAAAAGATTGCATGACTCCACTAAGGAATGTGTGGAAGCAATCAAAAATTTGGGCATTTCCACCGACAGCTGGGGTCCGTGGATTAACCGAGTTATTACTCGAAAATGGGATCCTGAAACTAACAAATTATATGAGCAATCGCTTCAGTGCCCAAATGAAGTTCAGGATCACCAAACTCTAATGGCCTTCTTACAAATGCGGTTCCAATCCTTGGAATCCATTGATGGAGCTCGAAAACCAACTCAGGACAAGCCACAGAAAAATTACGCTGCCGGATATCTCAACTGCAAGATGTGCAATGGGGACCATTACATCGATAACTGTGGTCAATTCCAGAGGCTCTCCACCCACGAAAAGCAAGAAGTGGTAAGAACCTACCGATTGTGCTTTCGATGTTTGCGACACGATTCTAATATACAATGTCGTTCGTATTATAACTGCAAAATCTGCCGCTTTCCACACCATACTCTGCTTCACAAGGCACAGCCGCCATCAAAGCCGATACCTGCTCCGAAGATGAAGACGTTTTCTCACGCAGCAGCCATGCAGACCTCCAACGCTCCAGAGAAGAAGCCAAAACCCACAATCATTGCCGCCAACCTAGGCGCAAAGAAGAGCCAAGTGCTACTGGCCACAGCAACGGTTCAAGTTAAGGCAGCATCCGGGATGACTCATCTCTTGAGGGTCTTGATAGATCCAGGGTCTCAAGGTTCCTTCATCACCGAAGCCGCAGCCGAATTATTAGCGTTACCCAGGACCAAGGTTCGAGCAGAAATCTCCGGAATTGGGAACAGCGAAACAAAAGTCGCAAAATGGAAAATCACAGGTTTGATTACGCCAAGATTTCCAAGTAAATTTTCCTTACCTGTTACTTTACTGGTACTTCCCAAACTTACAAAAACCATGCCTTCATCACCCATTCCGAACATAAAAATGGATGCCTGGAAACATGTCTTCATCGCCGATCCAACCTTCAACCGACCTGGCCCCATAGATATACTTCTAGGCGCTGAAGAATATCCCCAAATAATTCTCGAAGGAATCAAGAAATCCAAAGATGGCATCCTAGGACAGAATACCGAATTGGGATGGATCTTATCAGGAACCATGGGAAGACGACCTCCCACCAGCCTTAAGGTCAACACCATGGTTGCCAAAATTGAAGAGGATGAGCAGTTGCAGAAATTCTGGAACATTGAAGAGGCTTCTCCTCAAAGGAAACTTTCCCCAGATGATCAGGTATGTGAAAATAAATTCACAGACACAGTCCAGCGAGACGTAGATGGAAGATACGTAGTAAGGATTCCATTCAAACAAACTCCAGTACACATGGGAAGGTCCAAACCCTCAGCATTGGCACGATTCATACATCTGGAGAAGAAATTAGGACAAGATCAAGATCTAGCAGTCCAATACAAGAAATTCATGCAAGAATACTTGGATTTAGGACATATGGAAAAGGTGGCAAGGGAAGATGAGAATAACGGCAAGTATTACATTCCCCACCATGGCGTCATCCGAGAAGCAAGTTCATCAACCAGGCTTCGTGTCGTTTTCGATGCCTCTAGCAAGGCCTCTCACGGAAAATCCTTAAATGAGATGATGTACGCTGGACCTAAACTTCAGCAAGAACTGGTCGACATTCTACTTCGATGGAGGACACACAGGATTGTTTTTTCTGCAGACATTGAAAAAATGTACCGACAAATCAGAATGAACAACCAAGACCAGGAGTACCAAAGAGTCCTATGGAGATTCGACAAATCACAGCCAATCAGGGAATATAAGCTGTGCACCGTCACTTATGGAACCGCATCAGCTCCCTATCTTGCCATTCGAACCTTGCATCAACTCGCACAGGACGAAAAGGTCTCATTTCCATTAGCTTCAGAAGCAGTGAAGAAAGATTTCTACGTGGACGACGTGCTTTCTGGGGCCGACACTGTGGAAGAAGCGATCCAACAACAAGGTCAGCTCATTTCCTTACTAAAGCGTGGAGGCTTTACTCTACATAAATGGTGCAGTAATGAGTCAGCCATCATTCAAGAACTCCCAGAAGAGTTAAAGGAACAAACATACCTCGAAATAAGTGAAGACGGCGTAAAAAAGTCCTTGGGCATTCACTGGTCTCCATATGAAGATGTTTTCTGTTTTAAGGTAGACGTTAAGCAACAGGAATCCACCAAACGCACCATACTATCCGAAGTTGCCAAAATTTTCGACCCATTGGGATGGTTAGCACCCGTCATCATCACTGCCAAGCTACTCATCCAAGAACTATGGCTCGAAAATATCAAATGGGATGACCCAGTGTCTGAAAATATCCAAGGCAAATGGGAGACGCTCAGGTCTCAACTCAAGGCAGTGGAAGAAATTACCTTACCAAGGTGGTTGTTTATCAAAAGGGAATCTCTAGTAGAGCTGCATGGATTCTGTGACGCCTCCGAAAGAGCTTTCGGGGCCGCGATTTATACCAGAGTCACCACATCATCCGGCCAAGTCAAGGTATCCTTATTAATAGCCAAATCCAAGGTGGCACCAGCCCGAGCCAAGACGACATTACCAAGACTGGAACTCTGCGCAGCAGTACTCCTTTCCAATCTACTTCAAAGGGTAATTGCAGCATTAGACCTTCCTAAGGTGTCTATCTTCGCCTGGACCGACTCCATGGTTACATTAGGATGGATAAAAGGAGACCCGGTACGATGGAAGACGTTCGTCGCGAATCGAGTAGCCGAAATCAACAATCTAATTCCGGCCCAACATTGGAACCACGTCAAATCCGAAGAGAATCCTGCAGACGTCATCTCCCGAGGCACTAGTCCAGAAAAACTAAAGAATCATCTCCTATGGTGGGACGGACCGAGCTGGCTAGTTAACAAGAGTTCATGGCCGTGTCAACCAGACACCGCAACCACCGAGGAAGAAGCAAGAAGTTACACTGTGCATCAAACTACCATTCATCAAGACGAGAACGAAGTCGTTCATCGTTTTTCTTCTCTAACAAGAATGGTACGAGTCATGTCACATTGCCGAAGATTCATCAACAAGTGTAAGCGACTTCCCACTCAATCAGGATGCCTATCAGTGAAGGAAATGGACGACACCATCCTCCTACTCGTTAAGGTCATTCAAGGAAGTGATCCTATTTTGAGGGCAACAGGATCTCAACTCCGGCAGAACAAATATGTGAGTTCCAGTAACAAGCTTGCCAACCTCAATCCCTTCATCGATCAGCATGGAATAATCCGTGTTGGAGGAAGATTAGAAAATTCCACCTTGTCCTTCAATGAAAAACACCCAATCATACTCCCGTACTCCAGTCATATTTCCAAACTAATAATCCAAGAGGCGCATCTACGCACGCTGCACGGTGGCACCCAACTCACTCTCTCATATATCCGAAGAAAATATTGGATCATCAACGCGAAGAAAGCAGTCAGCTCCAGCATCCAGAAGTGTTTCCGATGTCTACGATACAAAGCAGAGGCAGCACAGCAACTGATGGGAAATCTTCCATCAACCAGAGTGAATTCAACTCCTCCATTCTTCCATTCCGGAGTGGACTACGCCGGCCCAATACAGATCCGAACATCCAAGGGAAGAGGGCATTCTTCGCACAAAGGGTACATTGCTGTTTTTGTCTGTCTATCAACCAAGGCAATCCACCTAGAGGCCGTCAGCGACATGACAACCAACAGCTTCCTAGCAGTCTTCAGGAGGTTTACTGCCCGAAGAGGACGCTGTGCACACCTATACAGCGACAACGGAACAAACTTCGTTGGCGCAAGAAAAGTGTTGGACAAGGAAACCCGCCAAACAATTGAAGGCCCAGTTGTCCAAGAAACCTTAGCAACCGGTGGTACCCAATGGCACTTCATCCCTCCAATAGCCCCTCACTTCGGAGGGATATGGGAAGCAGGGGTAAAATCAATGAAGCATCATCTGAAGAGAACTATTGGCCACGCTACTCTCACCTTTGAAGAGTTAACAACTCTTCTCTGCCAAATTGAGGCCTGCCTAAACTCACGTCCTCTATGTCCACAAGGCAACGATATTGAGGACACAACTGCTCTGACGCCAGGCCATTTCCTAATAGGGAGGGAAATCATATCGCCACCAGACCCAATCAACACTCCAATATCTTCAAATCTATCGAATCGTTGGAGGATAATCCAAAAGATCAAGCAAGATTTTTGGAAATCATGGAGCTCGGACTACCTTCATGGATTACAGCAACGAAACAAATGGAAGAAACCATTGGAGAACACTAAAGTTGGAGATTTAGTGTTAATCAAAGAAGATAGTATCAATCCTAGTAAGTGGCCTTTAGCAAGAGTCACTGCAACTCATCCAGCAGCCGATGGATCAGTACGAGTAGTGACGCTCCAGAAATCAGGAGGACATCAGCTAAAACGATCCATAGGCAGCATCATTCCATTACCAGCAACTACCGAGGAATCGCAGGAACCAGAGGCAGAAGATAAAATTTCAACTAACATTATCCAGACACGATCATCCCCAGCACCAAGGAAATCTGTCGCGTCCAAATGGAAACTGCTGTTACTCATCTTTACCCTTCTTACCACCAATACATTAAGTAAAGCAGAATTTAATATCCAAAAACCAGACAGCGGGTACTATGTAGAACACATTGGACACGGGAAGATTGAGAGAGGAACATTCCGGATCGAAATCCAGTTCGAGAGGGGGAAGATCGAAGAAGACTTCGAAACAGTCACAGACATGGTAGACAAATTCGACAATCTCTGCGACTCTGCAAAAGAACTGTCCGAAGACACATTATGCAAGACACTGGTGCATCATCTTCTGGAACAGAAAAAGCAAATGGAATGGATTAGAGATGGTATGGAAGAAATAATAACAAGACGAGAAAAAAGAGGAGTCCTTGGCACAGTATTAACATCAATTTTTGGAGTCAACGATGAAGTCTATCAAGATATAGACAGGCTAGACAAGAATCAACAGGAACTAATAAAAATGGACAGTCAACAATCCAAATTCTTGCTATCAGCACTTTCCAGGTTTAATGAAACCGAAGAACGAATCGACAAGAAGCTGGAACATTTCCAAGAAAAATTAAACCAAGGAATCCGGGCCATTAACAACATGGACAAATGGTATAAAGCAACCGACTCCAACCGACTAAATATTCACATCATCAGTGTGTACCAAGTCGCCACAAATGTAATTAGTGAAC
Source organism: Agriotes lineatus (assembly GCA_940337035.1). Lineage (NCBI taxonomy): Eukaryota > Metazoa > Arthropoda > Insecta > Coleoptera > Elateridae > Agriotes > Agriotes lineatus. Next base: position 185,808 of record CALNHX010000369.1, read on the forward strand.
TGTGCAACTACCATATTCACATCTTAAACGTTCACTTTCAGCAAGGTAATCTGTACGAGCTAATAACACCTGCTCAAATTAAACAGATCCTCGCTAATGCAACCAGTAAACTTTCACCAAATTTGGAGATATTACCAACGCCAATTCTAAAGGTTGACATTGGGCATGACGACATCTACATCAACGTCCAAGGGTATTTCATCATAGTGGAAAAAACGGAATACTCCTTAATTAAAGTGACACCAATTCCTCTCCAAATCAGCAATGGATCCTACTGGATGATCGATGTGCCGAAAGGAATCTTCGCTGTGGATTACAACCTACAAATGTACTTCCACGAAACAGATGAAGAATTCAAAGAAGAGCTACAAATTTCTCCCACTACCTATGTTTGCAGTCCAACGGTAGTTAAAGGAATTGAAAACAACCCAAACTGCATCATTGACGATATATATCACCGAGTAGAAACCAGTCAATGTCTCCTACGAAGACATCGCATCCAGTCCATTATTTGGAAACAATTGTACATGGAAAACACCTGGCTATTTGTAGTCAGTAAACCAACCCGCATAGCAATCACTTGTAGTGGAAACAGGGAAGAAGTCACCGTCAACACTACAGGTGTCATTCAAATTTCATCGGATTGCATCATCCAAACTGCGAGGAATACATTAACCCCAAGGCACAACAGAAAATACAAGATCCTGGCTGGATACTCCAAGGCTATCAGTATCAATATTACCAACCCAATCACAACAAACTCATTTTCAGAAATCGCAGAGGAACCTGTACTAACTCAGTCAGACCACTTCGAAGACCTACAAGCATCGCAGTTAGATTTCCAGGAGCATATAAAAAACTTCACCTGGAAAGCCATCCGACATCATTCTCACCTGTCTATTGGGGTCACAGGCAGCCTTTTGGGAACCGCTGCCCTACTAGGAGCTATCTACTACATTCGGCAACGAATAACACGAAGGAAGCCACCACCCGCACAACCCCAGGCAGAAGAATATCCTCTCAAAACGCTCAATCTCGAAGAAACAATATAATTTATCGGTTTGCTTTTTTTTGTGGCTTAAAATTGGCAATATGTTTAATCTTGTCTTTAACAGATTAACCAGATATAAATTTATAATTATTCATTTAAATTTTACGAAACATTCTAAAAGTTAAAAGCCACCAAAAACGCAATATTGCATTATGCAAGCGCGGCGACCTACTCACAGTCAAGTTTAAACACCTCGCAGTCGCCGCTCAGCATTTTTACACGGCTTCGCGTACACAATTACGCAAGGCCGTGACAAGGTTTAAATGCCTACAATCGCAGCTCAGCATAAAAGACGCTCGAGTTCATGGAGTCCATATCATATCACGGAAGCAAAACCGCTGAGTATTGTTTTGCAAGACTAGTAAATTAACCTACTGAATATAATACATTGCACCTGTTATTAGAAATGAACTTTGTATATTACTATGATCTAAGCAAATTTGTTTGTATATATAGAACAATTATTTTTGTAATAAACCAGTCTGCATTTACTTGTTAGATTCACTTACTGCGTCGCTGTGGGTCCAAGCCTATAAATAATTAAGGGATGTGAGGCTGCATCTCACACAGTGACGAATTATCATCCCGTTAAGTGGCATGACTAAGCTGTCTTAAAGCGGAAACTGCTGTCTCAGTTCTGCGCTTAACATAAGGGATGGAACCAGCAAAATAACGTAACGGACGCCTGATTTCTACAGCCTCCAGGCGAATCTGTTCAATCGGACCTACCTTTCGAAAATCCACTTGATCAGCTGGCCAAACTCTTCTTACACTGTAAAATATAATACGCACAAAGCATGCAAAATAACCAAGAAAACCACAGATAAATTAACATGGCATGCAATGACAAAATATTTGACTATACAGTGTGGTCCTTTAGTGCGCAACAAATGGGTCATTTTTTTATTAGTTGTACAACCGAAATTTAAATACCGCCAGAAGTTAGTGCATGTTCGTTATCGATATCAGATGCATTTAGAATGACTCCAAGTCAAACAGCCTACAGGGTAGGACAAAAAATATGAAATTTGTTTAAGAATAAAATTACCTTATTTAAATAAATATGGCAAAACTTTATTGAGAACAGTTGTTTAGAATCAAAAGTTATGCTCAAACACAAAGTCAGAGCCTCCTATTCGAATGTTATTCTGTTTTAGAAAATTTTGTATTAGCCCTGTATGATACATATTTTGATTATTCTGATTTTATATGTATTGAAAGTAGCCACAACCACATCACTTTTAAATACCTTTTAGCAACTTGAAGCATATTTGTAAAATTTACTTTGATTTATATTTTTTAGGTAACCGTCCACTTCATATTTGGTGTAACGATATTTAACAGAACTTTCGAATGTGGCAAATATTCTTTTTATTCAAATGCTTTACTAATAATAATTTACATATGGAAAAACTTACAATTAAAGCTTACAATTTTACTTCAAATTCTTATGAAAATGTTTCATGTAGGACAGATATTAACAAAACCTACCAAAACTATCGCGGATAGCTATGGAAAAAACAAAAAAGGAATAATACACGAAGAACAAGTAAAAAAAATTAAAACAGTTATAACAACAAAAATTATCGAAGCGTCTCTGTATGTCCACCCTCCCTTTCGATTCATCTAATTGTTCGCTCATAAAATTCACTTAAAGGCGATCGCACCACCCTGACAGGAGTATTTCTGCAATGTAATCTCAGGGAAGTTTCAAGCTCTTCAACATTATTAAAAGGTCGCTTTTTGTACACTTTTTATTCAAATATCCCCATAAGAAAAAATCCAGCGGTGTAAGGTCTGGGGAGCGAGGAGGCCTTCGTAAATCGGTATTTCGTCCTAACCATTTATTACCAAATTGCCTATCCAGCCATTGAGAAACATCTCTGGTGAAATGATCAGGACATCCATCATGTAGAAACCATAAATTTTGCCGTTCTTGTAATATCATGTTATCCAAAAACTGTCCCAATTCATTTTCCAAAAAGTTCAACTAACTATTATTACCATTCAAATTTTCTCGGAAAAACAACGGACTTATTAATTCATCATTTAATATACCACACCAAACGTTTGCCGTTTGATAGTATGGAATTTTGTTATCGATAACGAAATTTGGGTTTTCATCTGACCGCATCTGTTTGTTTACGCTGACCGCGATGCGCAATGATCGCTACACATTTCTATCCCTTTTACGATGTTTACCCTGTATCTGTTCAGTTCCATTCTCGCCAAGGGTAGCACCCTGAGCTATGTGTAAAATGTTACTTTTATTTATTCCTGAGTTAAAGCAAAAATGGGAAACATTTTATTTTTTAAGGTGCTCACAGTGTTTGAAGTGGATTACTCAATAAAACTAGTTTCTAAATTTTTCTAACCTTATCATGAAAAAATGTAGTTTGTATTATTGCCGGTAAGCGAGTTAACTATTGTCAGTTGTAATATAACAATGGAATTATTATTATTTGCTGTTTCGGTTTTAACGAGTAAAAAATTATCGATCATTAATTATTACAGGAATTATATTCGGAAAGAGAATATATTGAATGAAATGCAGAATATCAAATATTTACTTTTTGTTCTTAGGTTGGCACAGTTAATGTTGGTTACCCTGCTGTCAATTTTAAGTCTATGTCAAATTCGAGGTTAGCAGGTTAGATTTTCCGTCAGTTTTGACACAAACTGACACAAAACCCAACCTGCTAACGTCGAATTTGACACGGACTTAAAATTGACAGCAGGGTAACCAACATTAACAGTGCCAACCTAAGAAAAAAATCACAACCATTTATGAGAACCCGTAAAAACAATTACGAAAATAAATTACTACCGCTCTGATAATGTGTAGGCATTTGCATGCCCCTCATTGGTTGAAATTGCGTCACGTGATACATGAATTATATTCTCTTCAAAATATTATGTAGCCACATTGTAACGCCCCGCTTCAGCTTTGTTTCAAAAGGATGTTAATGCATTTAGCAACGACTTTCGGACCGCCTTATAGCTATATCTGGTAGCAAAAATATTCACTTATAATACCATGAGTAGTCAAAGTTATGTCGACTATTTTTGTGGTGGTGTCACGAATGTCCATTGCGCTTTGGTACGATTAGGACGAGTGCGCTAGCACGAGTCCTAATCCCAAGCACAATAGACATGAGTAATGATACCACCGCAAAAATAATCTACTTAACTTTGACTAAGAATGGTATTTGAGGGACTATTTAATGAACCAAACTACCTTTTCAAATTAGTTTTCAGTAAATCTAGCAACAAACTACGCAATTTCTATAGTAACAGAATTTTTCTAATAAAAATCACATTTGTTTAAAATAGTCACTTGAATACCTTCTAGGAAGATATATCCGCTGATATTTTTTTGATTGGTCAAGAAACGTCAAAAATCTGAATTTTCATTAGTCACTTTTCGACAGATGACAGGTGAATTGAATAGTCAAGCTTATCGCGGCAGGTGCTCGCATTCAGAGACTAAAACACCTGCACATTCTCGCGTTTGAGTTTGTCGTAGCATTTTCGATTCACGTTAGCTGTGAAAACAGTGCAATATCAGGTTTACTATTGACTTTTCGACGCGTTCTTGTTTTTCAAGCAAGCGAAGCCGCTTGTAGCATTGTTTGCGGTCGCGCTTCCAGCGCAGGTAAGAGTGTTTCTTCTAATTCGATTCTTTGCGTATTAATTTTGGTTATTTAGACTGGATTACTCTGCGCTTCGGCTCATCGAAATCGCTGCAATGCGCTTTCCACATTAGGCCAAGAACCGTTCGGTAAGAATGCTTTTACGAGCTTATTTCACTTTCTAATTTTCAAATATTTAGGCCGTTTAGTTTGGGCTGAAATTTGTTTAGTATGGGCTGGAAACCGCTTGTATTGGTTCACTTCACAAAGGCTTAAATTCAGTATCCCGGAGCTAACGTTTCCAGCTTCCCGAATTTGCGCTTGTACGTAGCCAGGAATATCCTTCATTTTGGATGCTAGTTTATTTTGAACGTCGACCTTGAGATCATGCAGTCGAGTTGGCCTTGAGTCTTGGTAGAAGAATGCAACCAATCGGGATTTCCCTGCCGATTGCCGGAATTTATCTTTATTTAAACTATAAGTACATGCTCTTATCAGCATTTACTTTTTTATCATCAAAGGCATTATGCCGCAACTTATATCAGTTCTACTAAGATCTTAGCAAATCAAACTAAGCAAGTTTAATCAACCTTTTTGGCTCAATTGTTATCAGCGCTAAGTGCGGGTATGTAAATAATAAAAAATAATAAAAATTACTGAAATAGCGTCTATATTATATTATCATTAATGCGATTGCACAGATGTTAGCCTGTATTTGTTATTTAAGCTATACTTAGGGAATTCCAAAATGCCACTTCGAATTGAAGTTTTTAAAATGGTGTTTTGTCCCGATATACCTGTGTGTGTAAGTTGGGTGACGCCAACCTTGATCGAATTGTTTTGATATTAAATATTTATCGACTTACTCTTTGCATTTGTTGTTGTTCGCTTTAATACATTTAGATTAAGGTATGCAGCAAAGCTTACAAGGTAGGGGTTGATCTATTTTGCTAGCTAGGTTTGTTTATTTGTTGGGAATAACGACATGGCGCCCAATTTTTGTATTAATTTACTGTTTAATTGTAAAATCCTAAAGCATTTCTTAGCCTGCTCCTTACACCACACCATATTCTGCCGAGAGTTAAAAGAGCTAGCCGAGGCCTTGTCAACCCCTTCGTTTAAGGGTGTTACAACATGTAACTTTTAAGTCATACAATTTTTAATAAGTACGCAATAAGTCAAGAATACCTAACTGGTAGTATTATCGATGTAGTAGCATTGTTTAAACCAGTAATAATTAATAATTGATCGCTTCTTATCAAACAACACACAAAACACCCCAAAATATTCAAGCTTCTTTACTACAAGTCATGCATTGTTGACTTATCGCTTACTGATTAAAATTAATATTTTATTTTATTATAAATGACTTGTGGCTATTTGATACTTTTAAAGCAATAATACAAAATACATTTTCTTATAAAAAACTCGATAAAACTAATTGCTTTAAGTGATCCACTTCAAAAGGACGGCGCGGCGCGGCAGTGTATTTGGTCGAAAGTATTTTCGGTTTCGATCCTGGTAGACATCTAATCCGCATGCAAAATGTCTCCAACAAAGCTATACCGCCAACACTCAGGCAGACTAACAGACAGTCAGAATTGAGGAAACATGATTTTCGTCATCTAGGGACCCTGACACGTGAACAACTAAAGAAATCCTGGCAGGTGATTTTTTCACGATTACAGTACTTCTTTCATCTTTTAGATGAGTTGAGAGTTAAAATTGGAACAGTCAACAATAAATAATACGGCAGAGTCTCCTACGTCACATACTACATAGGTATTATAATACTCGACCAGTGAACGGAAATGCAGAGTACCTTCATATGATTTGATGGTTGGATTGTTTAGATATTTCCAACTGATAATTTTGTGTCATGTAACGCTATATATAATAAGGCGCGCTTTAATGACGGTTGAAGCTGATGATGTATTTCGGCCTATGAGTTTTTGTTAGAGGCTTTCAATCCATTTCTTGTAATTAAAAATGAACTCATTTATAGTCTGTATTAATATCTTTTCTGCAAAAAATGTTTGATTCTCACACTATGAACTTACTGAAGACGTTAGAATTCCTGTCATTGTTTCTTATCACACTATTTTAAGAGCATATACATATAAATTGCTATTATTAATGTTGTTGACCTCCATTGTATACTTTTCCGGTGTCGTATCACAACATTAGAGGTAAACAAAAGGTTAATGATAGCCCATCTACAGTTGGATGGTTTTGGTTATGTAGATTTTTTGTGATAAGGATTTTTTTGAAATGGTTGTATATAACGAGAATACTTCTACCGCTAATATTAGTTACACGATGAATCTCCAACTCATATTTTTTGTTGCAAATGCTGTTAAGGTCTTATCGGTAAGTAAAGGTTTAGGTACTATCGGTAGGATTTTCATAATTTCTCTTTGTATTTATGTTTTAATGTCGAATGTATGAAAACTATTACAGTTGTAATACAGGGTGTTAATTAAGTACGTAGACAAACTTTAAAGGGTGTTTCCTTGATCAATTCTAAGATAAAAAGTTCATATAAACATGGGACCTAAATGGTTTCGTTTTCAAGATACAGGGTGTTGAAGTTTAAACAAAAAAAAGGTTTTTTTCAAAAATCTGGAAAACGCGTAGAGGTAATCTAATGAAACTTGGTGTATGATAGTATTTCATAAAGTGGCATTATTTGGTCAAAATAAATATAATTTATTTCCACCAGTGGCGTGCATCGGGGCCACCTCAGTTACCTTATTTTAGAAAAATCTGGTACGCCACTGTTTTTTAGTCAATACGACTAGTTTTTTAGCTTCATCCATTGAAACTATACAAAAGATGTATCTATTATTTTTTTGATAGAATAAACCTTTTTTGAGAAAAACGGAAAAATATGTAACAGCAATTTCGTTCATTGCACTTGAATGGGATCTAAATGGCTTTGTTTTCAAAATACAGCTTAAAAAAGTTAAAAAAAAATTATTTAATAACAAACAATCTTACAATAGCTACAAAACGTTTGACGAAAAGACAGTGGCGTACCAGATTTTTCTAAAATAAGGTAACTGAGATGGCCTTGATGCACGCCACTAGTAGAAGTAAATTACATTTATTTTGACCGAACAATGCCACTTTATGAAATACTAACCTACACCAAGTTTCATTAGAATATTTCAGTCGTTTTCAAAATTTTTGAAAAAAAATAATTTTTGTTTAAACTTCAACACCCTGCATTTTGAAAACGAAGTCGTGTAGGCACCATGTTTGTATGAACGTTTTATCTTAAAATTGATCAAGGAATCGCCCCTTAAAGTTTGTACTTAATTAACATCCTGTATATAAAACAATGTTTGGAAAAGATATTAGGCCAGCAAATGAAAAACTTCAGAGTTATTTATTTTTTTAGTTTAAATAAAAGCAAAACTAACTAAAAAATTTCCTGAAGTGATCGCTAACGTCGCTTTCGTAGTATTAATGAAACTAAACCTAAATTACGAAAAAGGTATTTAGCTGCAGTGTCTCTGGCACCTCACGCTATTTTTGATTGACTTAACTACATATTAGCCAGCGTTTTAATTTCTCGTACTGTGGATACTTATCCTGACATTTTGCTATATTAACTTTGATTTTCTATTTATTGAACCGTTTATTCCATTCAATACTTGCAGGCCGTGTGCACCTATTGTCAGATTACTGCATTGAGTTATTATAGATGTCATTCTCGAACACTGTAAAATGAATTTATATATATTTCTTAGACAGTGAACATACAGGGTGTCCCTAAAATAATGGGACACTAATTAGTCATAGATTCCTTACGTCATAATAAATCGATTAAACGTAATATACCTTAGTACAAAGTCTCTTCAGTATGAAGTTATAGGACCTTGAAGTTAAATTTTTTTATTTTTTTGTTAATTTACACAAATGTAAAGATGTCGATTTTAATTTTGGTATACATGCTTACTATTTTATAGTGCACTAATAGGAAAAATTTCATAAACTAGACTTGACTGTAAGGGGTACTTTACCTATCTTTCAAACTTTTTTAGTTCTAACTTCGTTATCTGTAACATTTTTAAAAATTTTAGGTTATTATTTGAAACAGAATTAAAATACAGAAAAATAATGAACTTTTAGTTCTTAAGCGTAAGAGCAACCGTTTAGCTTAAAATGTCCATCAAAGGTTTTTGGTTGTCATTAAGACGTGCAATTATCAAGTAGCAAAAACAATGCGTAATGATTGTAATCTAGTAAACAACAACAAATGCAGCGTAAAGCGACATGCAGGCTCCTAAATAGGGCAATGCGTACAAAGTCCACATGCGATTGGGACTGTTTCAAACAGGCTCAACGCAATTACAAAGATTCTATTCGTAGATCTAAACGAGAGTCCTGGAAGGCCTTCTGTCTCGACGTTGAAGGACTACCAGAAGCAGCTAGACTGCATAATGCGCTCTCAAAAAATCCAAGAGCCAAGCTGGAGTGCATATGGCTTCCTTCTGGTGACCATACAGCCACTGATGAGGAGACCCTAAGGCATCTTCTGGAAGTGCACTTCCCAGGCTATGTGGCTGAGACTAGTGATGTCCCACTAGTAAGGGCTCCCCGCATTGGCATTATCCCAATGGACTGGAAGATAGCCTCAAAAGTGGTAACACAAGAAAAGATCAGGTAGGCGATAAGCACATTTGATCCGTACAAAAGTCCAGGGCCAGATGGCATTTTTCAGGCAATTCTACAGGAAGGGCTGGATTTGCTCATCAGGCCTCTCTACAACATATTCAGGACCTGCTTTCGGGTACACACCAGTAGCGTGGAGATCCGTTAAGGTGGTCTTTATACCAAAGGCAGGTCGAACTTCGTTTGACCTGGCCAAATCATTTAGACCTATCAGCTTAACCTCATTTCTACTTAAAATGGTGGAAAGAATGGTAGATAGGTACATAACAGACGGCGCACTAAGAATAATGCCATTGTATCCAAACCAACATGCGTACCAAATGGGCAAGTCAGTGGAATCGGCCCTTCATACTATCGTTTTTAGGATAGAGAAGGCGCTGGAACACAAAGAACTGGCTCTAGGTACTTTTTTTGATATAAAGGGCGCGTTTGACAACACTGCCTTCGAGTCCATATGCACTGCGGCAACGAACCATGGAATAGAGCCCACCATTGTTTGGTGGATGAAATCCATGCTAGAAAACCGCAGGGTAACCGCCACTCTGAATGAGGATACCGTAAAGGTGACCGTCAAGCGTGGGTGCCCGCAGGGGAAAGTACACTCGCCCTTGATGTGGTCTCTCGTCATAGATGGGCTTCTGCAGGACCTTAACGGAGCCGGCATATATACTCAAGGCTATGCAGATGACCTTGCTATCCTCGTAAGGGGAAAATTTCCACATGCCATCTGTGAGGTTACTCAAAATGCCCTCAGAATCGTGGAAAGATGGTGTATAGGGCACGGATTGTCGGTAAACCCCGACAAAACCAAATTTGTCCTATTCACAAAGAAAAGGAAGATAGAGGGCTTTATTGACCCTGTACTCTTGGGTACCCCTCTGAGGGCCGCCGTGAAAGTTAAGTATCTAGGAGTAATTCTGGAAGCCAAACTGACCTGGAAGAAGCACTCGGGACGACAAATACAAAGGGCAACTGTCTCCTTTTGGATGTGTACACGCACCTTTAGAAGCACGTGGGGTCTTAAACCGAATGTCATCATGAGGATGTACTCATATGTAGGTTCAGTTAAGAATTGAAGAATAACTCCATGGATTTTCTGCTATCAGAAAGAGTTACATTAAACTTTAACAGGTAATGAAATCTGTAACTCTTTCTGATAAGAGGAAATCCATGGAGATATTCCTCAATTCTTAACTCAAGCTGCATGTGAAAAAAACACTGTCCCAGATTTATTTGCACACGACTGTACATCGCGGTGATAAGACCCCTCATCACATACGCTGCACTTGTATGGTGGCCGCGGGTCACCTTAGCTAGCGCAAAGAAACGCTTCGGCCAACTCCAACGGCTAGCTTGTCTAGGAGTTACAAGAGCAATGCGAGCAGCACCCACAACGGCCCTGGAAGCCCTTCTCGGACTCGTGCTCCTTCAACTAATGATTGAGGCTGAGGCTAGAAGGGCGGCCTACGGGATTAAGAGTGGGGGCCAGTGGACAAAGGTAGGAGGAACGCTGGGGCACTCGAGGGTCCTGTCAATTATGGCAGAGGCGCACGATACCCTCAGCATGAGGAGTGATCGTATGGTCCCCTCCTTTTACTTCAATATGCCATATAAAACAGTCATCCCTTCTAGAGAGGACTGGATTTCCCGTGCCATAACCTACTCACTCCTAAGGGACTTTTCTGGTTCACAGACGGCTCTAGGATGGAGGCTGGCGTAGGGGCGGGCGTCTATGGCGAATCACCCAGAGTGAAGCGTTCGTTCTCACTGGGCAGGAACGCCACCGTATTTCAGGCCGAGGTGTTTGCCATCCTGGCCTGTGTTTATGAAAACATAAACAGAGGTTTTACTAACAAACATATATACATCTGCTCGGTCAGCCAGGCCGCTCTATTAGCCCTAAATTCCTTCAGGGTGTCTTCGAAACTAGTGTCTGAATGTCGAGCGGCGCTGACGAGACTCTGCATACAGAATTATGTAAAGTTGCTGTGGATACCAGGTCATAGCAACATTGACGGTAACAAAGAGGCGGATCAGTTGGCTAGGTGACCCGCCTGCACCCGAGCCAATTCTGGGGATACCATATTGCAACGTAAAACTAGAAACGAAGAAATGGGTCTGGACCCGGTTCCTTCGTGAATGGTCTTTACAGCAGGGACCAAGGCAAGCTAAACTCTTTATCGGGGAGTTATCGCTGTCGACCTCCAAAGAGCTTCTAAAACTCAGTAAGAAGCAAATTAGGATCGTAACAGGACTCTTAACGGGGCACTGTTACCTCAACAAACACCTGCACAGAATCGGTATCACAAATGATCCGATCTGCAGGCTATGAGGGGAAGAGGAGGAATCTTTCCAGCACATATTATGCCAGTGTGTCAGATTGTTGACTCTGCGACACAAACACTTCGGCGCAGCGTTCTCAGAACCGGAGGATATAAGGCTCATCCCTATAGGCCAAGTGGTAGCCTTTGCGGTTGGTACCGGTCTGTTCAGAGATGAGATTTAAAAGGCGGTACGCACAATGGGCCCCAGGCCTGAGTGCCGCGGGGCCAACCCCCGCACCGCAAAGAAGAAGAAGAAGAAGAAGAAACAACAACAAGAAATCAATTAATGGCGTTGGTGACATCAGTTTTTTGTCTTTTGTGCTTACGAAAATGCTGCGACATAACCAACGCTTCAGCATTGGAGAATTCGTTATGTAGCGGCATTTTCTTAAACATAAAAGAACAAATTCTTATGTCACTAATGTCATTAATTGTTTTATCATTGTTTTTACTAGATGGCCATTGTTTTTGTGATCATGGCTACTTGATAATTGCACGCGTTAATGACTACCAAACACCTTTGATGGGTATTCTAAGGTAAACGGTTGCTTTTAGGCATAAGTACATTTTGTGCTTTTTAATTCTCTTTCAGATAATAACCTAAAATTTCAAAAAATATTACAGATAACGAAGTTATAATTAAAAAAAGGTTTTCAAAGATAGGTAAAGTGACTCTTACAGTCTAGTGTAATTTATGAAAAATGTTTTGTTAGTGTAGTACATAATAGTAACCATTTATACCAAAATTCAAATCGATATCTCTACATTTGTGGAAATTAACAAAAAAATTAAATATAAAAAGTTGAACTTCAAGGTCCTATAACTTCTTACTGAAGGGACTTTGTACTAACTTATATTAGATTTAATCGATTTATTATAACGTAAGGAATCTATGACTAATCGGTGTCCCATTATTTTAGGGACACCCTGTATAAATTGAAACCACTGTTTCGAGAACACTACCTTGCGAAACTCCAGTCTCAGTAGCTCTAGTTGTAGGTGAGCAAGGTACAACAACATGAAAACGCACTATAATATCACCAAAGAATTAGGTGAGTTAGGAAAGAGACCTACATACCACATACACGATAAACAAGGACACCTTATAAGAAGTAAACGGAAATAAATCGAAAGGTAAATGAAATATCTAAACAAGAAATAAAAGACGTAGTCAAACATGGTAAACAGTGGAAAGCTTCTTTGATAGACAACATTATACCAGATGTTTCAAAGCTGACATGGAATTAAGCACAGGACTTCATCCTAAACTCCTAAACAAAATTTAGAATGAAGAAAAAGTATGGAGGATTAACCCTCCTATGCACCACAAACAGAATGTTAGCTAGAATAATGCTGCAACGAATAAAAGAGAAAATTGAAAGGTTGCTGAGAAACAATCAGGCAGGCTTTCAGAGCAAGTAAATCTTGCACAGAGCAAATTTATACACTAAGAATAATAACAGCACAACCACTAGAAATGAATAACAAACTTTATCTGAATTTTATAGATTTCCAAAAGCATTCGATAATGTAGACAGAACAAAGATCTGGAAAATACTAGAAATATATAGAAGCGCGGACAAGTTCATACATATAGAGTTTTTTTACAACATAAAATGTTCCTCAATTCCCCTCGGGGTGTCAAATCGGATGTTTTTATTACTAGAAAAGCTACGCAAGCCCAACATTATGTAACAAGGAACTGCACGGCTAGATATAGTCCAGAGGAAGAGGTAGTACGGTATCCCAGGAGGTAGCTTATTAAATACAAGGTGTTATTTACCTAAAGTTCCACAAGTTCTTAACACAATCGGCATTGACCCAGTCAGAACATGAGAAAGGGGGCGGAAAGCGTCACGCTACTTCTTAGCGATGATGTGTGCATCTTACCCTGCGCCAGCGGGTACCTAACTTTGTTTATTTTTCAAAATTACACGGACCCCTAAAGAATAAAAGTATTCGATCATACTGTACTTGTATCCGTTTAATGCCAGAGTACCTAATTATTAGAACGACAAGCAAAAGGAATGCTTTGAAGAGGCTAATTAAGTTTGCAATAAATACGGCACCAAAGGCCAGTAAAAAATCTATAATTCGTTCGAAATGGGCGAAACGCTCGTATATGGGCGCACTTCACGATACACATATAAAATAAATCATTAAAAATAATAAATGCAGAAAGTTCCTGGTCTGACCGCACAAACTGCGTTGTTTACACATCTAGACGATATGGGTAATGATACTGGCCTTGGAGAATGTCGTTGACAAAGACAGCGTTAGTGTATGAACGGGGTTGACACGAAATTTTCTCCAAAAGCGAACACGGAAAAACGAATAGCTGCTACGTCCACGCAATGTTATTCGAAGGAAAACTGGATTGACGATACTTGCTACAAGATTCATCCTTCGTTATTCGTACCTTTTTAGGCAGCCACCTAAATTGACCGACCCAGCGGTTGATCGTAGTTGAATTCTTACGCAGCTCACGTCCACCGAGCCACAATGACAGAAAATCTGTCCACCGAAAAGCTTGGGACTCAATCGTCTCAATATAAATAATTTTAAAGCACAGGAAAACAACGGCTTCGCTGGAGGTGACCGCAGCCGCGGGCTACGAATCACCAATACCTAATCTCGAATTCCGATCGAAAAACCGAAATATGCAATCCACATGATGCATTCCCATCGCGTGGGGTGTGACAGCAGAAGTATGCCGTCGTTATTAATGGCAGCAAAAGCCGCCCACATGTTTTCGAGGTATTTCCCCGATGCATTTTCAGCAGCCTGCAATGAGGGACGTTAAATTTCGCGACAGACCGTCGTTATGTTTTAAAACTTACATCATGAATCAAAATCTACAGAACTATCTAAGCAGGATCGAATCATTACAAAATGAACGAGAACTAACTAATTTCCGCAAGCGGAGTAACGAATTAACCTAACAAACTAGAATTTTACATAATGGAAACATCACAAAAATAATACCCGTGGAAAACTGTAAGACAAGAGTGCATTCTATCAAAAACCAAATTGTGAATGTGAGCATGAACAGACTAGCTAATATCAACCTAGATGCAGGTAAATGAAAACGTTGATAAATTATGTTACCTTGGAAGTATTGTAGACAAAAGCGGAGATACAGAACAAGATATAACATTCACAATGGGTAAAGGCCTGGCATAATATTTTACACAAATGTTAAAACTGTGCTCCTTTATGGGACGGAAACTTGGAGAAACAACAGGAATACAACGTCCAAAATTAGGTTGCCACATCGCATATCGAATAAAGAACTGTGGGATCGCACACACCAGGAGTCTATTTCCATCGCCATGAAAAGTAATAAAGTGTTTTGCTTCAGTGATCCTATATTTTTTTCTTATTGGGGATTTATTTCCTAACGAAATTTTCGAATTAAGAATGGCTAATAAAGAACCAATCATATTACAAAATTCAATTGGGGATTCTTTTGCCATTCGCCTCATTCTGGTTAGGTCGATGCCAATGTTAAACTCGTAGCGCTGATCTTCGAAATGATTGATCAAGATTAATTTTCATGTAGATTGCAAAACAGTAACGAACGTCTAGTTGATTCACAAAATCGAAATAATAGATATGCGTTCTTCGGGGCAGCAACTTGAAGGTAGCTTTTGTTTTTAAGCTAATAATCCTGAAAAATGTATTCCTTTATCAAGTCAAAACTATAATTATTACATAAATGAGGTCAGTGAGTCATTTTTGGCAACAATGAGTAATAAGCGAATGGTATCATATCTCGTCTAATGCATAGGGTTCAGAAGTGAAAACAATGATTTGGTAGCCTCATTTATACCACAGTGATTCGATTATTAAATTATAAGCACCCTAAATTTCATGTGTAAAACGGATAAAGACAGATTATTACCAACTGGTTGGAACAAATGGCAATGACTATTATAATGGGTAACCAAACAAATTGAAAAATGACCAAATGAGAGAGTGGGAATTTTATATGGTCATGTATAGAGTAACTTAATGTAATAATAATAATAAATAATTGATGAGGTACGTCTAAATTGCTGTGGAGAATACACCATTGACAGCTAGCTTAATAAATGTAAATGAGATTTATTTACGAAATTGAGAATAATTACTACAAGGTATCGCTTAAACTAGCACAATATATAACTTAAAATTACTTTTATTAATCAATAGTAATGTATCACACTCGATTGAAACAAAGAAAGTCTTACGGCTGTAATAATGAGGCAAACATTGGGTTTTTGGTGCTTTCCGATCTCTAATTCTATATTCGGAACGCTTCTCACATTGTTTGCATGTCAATTTGAGTGTCTTCGTTTATTAAATTTTGAAGCATCCTGACTGATGGGTTTGGTACACCGTAGGAACTTTTAAGATTCGTTGAGGATCAAAAAGACATTTCACGCTAACTAACGTTTATGAAAAAATGAGGTTATGGTGCGACACAAAAATGTCCGAAACACCATGTAAAGTGAAAACGGAGACAATAGCACTTCATTCAGTTTAATGTAGTCGAATTACACCAATTGTTCTTAGCTACATGCTATAAACACCTGCTTAATTTTGTGTTTCCGCTCTTAGCATTTTTATCACATTCATTCACTACACCACTGTAATAAGGCCCATTGAGCTTAAAACGCACACAATTGTAGCTGGTCGTCCAGAAAAATTATGCTTGTAGTAGATCTGAGTTTTGAAGCGATTTTTGTTGAGCTGCATCCTTTGAAGTTATCCGAACACTTGGAAATCACAATTCTATTAAAATGTATTAGACCACGTAAGACATGCAATATTATGTAATCTGAGATGTAAAAACCAGATTTAACGTCTTTACAGCTTAAAAATGTGTCTTAACACAGAGAATTGTGAAAAATATCAGAATGCCGTGTCAAACTGATTTTATAAGTAATTAGAGCTAGAGGCAGATAACAAAGTTGTTTTTATGTTAATAATGATTAATTAGTGTTATAAAAGCATTTAAGGGGAATCCACAAAAATAATGTCAAATGTTGAACATGGGTCTAATGAGGTGTCAATTTAAAACTTAAAACAGGCAAATGTTTAACCTATGTATTGATTTTACTTGCAGTAAATGTGTTGAAACTTATATAATAATTTAAAATTTTTAATAGCTATGAAGAAGAATTTAGAAGAGGGGGTCGATTTATCTAGACCAATCAAATGTATAAATAAAAAGTTTGTTAATATGGCTAGGCAACAGCATTTGTTTATATTTAGTCTATGAATAGAAATGCAATTTAACTTATAAGAGGAATTAATAAAAACAAAGCTCTTAGGTGGCAGTCGCTGTCATTGCTGCACTCATTTTTGCTTAAGTTAAATAATTGCCAGCTATTATTGTTATCAATTAAATATTTCCATTTGATGATATTACAGTAAAAGCTTGTTATTGTAAAAATTATTTACCTGTGTTGTTACTGAGTGAGGTAGCGGTGGCCATAAATAGAAAGCTGGTGTAAAGTAATTCATTCAGAGGAATTACATTCCGGCAATAAATTACAAAATAAATAAAGTTAAAATTATGTCAAATATGTAAAAAAAGTGAAATGAATCTTACCATTCTTTGTGAAAGCCGAGTCAAACAGCTGCGATTCAGGGCAAAATTTTAGAACGAAAGGACTTGCAACAGGTAGTAGGTAGCCATTTTTGGGTCCGTTGAGCTGAATTTAGCAGATATTTCGACACGTATTTCGAATTTCAATAAATATAATTTTAACAATTATATGCTAGTTATTTCTTATATTATAGCAATCTTTTATCTATTGATTTCTATATGCGGTTTTAAGAAAAACAGAAAATAAAGTTTCTGAAAAAAAGTACCCAGAATTTAACTCCCATATAAAATATGCCTTTTACGAAATTGTAAGTTTTACTTATAAATCAAACTCAAATAATATTCTGTAACTGAACTTCCATTATTATTTATCTCTTCATTCTAAATAAGGTATCATTATAATAGTTTTAGGCAAATAAATGGGGAAATATTCAGCGAATTATTGCTTTAAGTGCAAAATCTATTGGAGTTAGTGTCGAAAATGATAGTGTTATCTGGGTTCTTGCAACTATAGAGTCAAGCAACGAAACAGAATTAGCTTTTTCCGTTTCAATTGGGAATTGAATATAACTATTATCTATTAAAAACTTTCTAAAATTTCAATCAACGCCATCTAATGCAATAGAAAAGATAAGGTCGTCGTCATATTTCTATAGAGAATGTAGTTGAAATGAAAGTTTCGAGATGCAATGATCCAAACGAGCATCCATAACCAATTGTGCAGATTTGGACTATATGCATAAAAATGAATATTTCCCTCACACACTTTAAACCAATCAAATCTTTTAAATTTCTGAGATTCATCCAACCAGATTCCAATTATGCCATAATTTGCACTAGTGCAATTTGCTTCATCATGTAATTAGCAACGCGCATGAATGGATAAACGAGATTTCCACTATCCTTACTTACTTAAGCCCAATGCTTCTGTGAGAGGGCGTGTCTCCTTATGAGAAACAACTGTATCCTGTCCCTACCTACTATCTAGCCAAACCACTGCCAAAATAGCTAAGTTTGTCTAGTGCACTTCGTGCACTCGACAAAATTATGGACAATTTATCATTCACAAGGGATATTACTAATTATAATTAAACATTAAAAAACTTGATTAATAAATCATATTTATAATTTTAATGAAAAGTGCCAAGGGTAAGCGTAGTAGTAGTAGAAAAGTAAAACCAAAGTCTGGTGTCATCTTTTTTTAATCCATGTTTTAATCCACTGCATGTAGTGTCTTGGAATACCAACAAATTAATTAAGTTAACAGAAATGGCGTTAGAAAAGAAGAGGAATGTGATGCTTTGCAAGGAAGCAGTGATATATTTAAAACAAACTGTGTCTAATGTGTACATCTGAAAAGCTGGAAATAGGTACCAAATAACAAGCAATGCCTTGGAATTACTACTCATTTTCCACCATGCTCAGTAGTTCGTTGTGGTTCTATAACTTTATATAGTGCTCTGTTTGTCTGCTTGCAGAAGTTGCATGTATTACGGTTTAAACCAGCGTTAGAACATACAAAGGCGTTGGGAAGCCAACGATATAAAGAGCCTCCGGTTAGCTCGTGACTAATTCAGCGTTGGAGGGGGTTCATCAGATTTTAATAGTTGGACTATGCCAAAATACGATTCAACCACATTTATAATACTTGTTTTACTTGGTTGGGCACCATTGCAAAGTCAGCGAGTTGATTATCCCTTCAGCATTTGCAGTTGCTGTAATACGGTTCTCAATGAAAGGGAGTACTTACGCGATTGACTTTCGGACCACCTGTATACAAAGAAACACGCAAGGTTTTTGCAGGCAGTTACCTTCACATAAGTACAACCACCTAAAATAGTTCGCTTTATGAGACTTTTTTTATGTGTGACAGGTAAAGCATTTCATCGGCTTTAAGTTACTCATCACTTTTGTCAATCGAACTCATTTATAAATAGCAACACTACGTTTATTACGCAATAAACTATGCGCTACTGAAATAGCAGAGTGAAATTGAATGGATTTCGAAGCCTATAAGGGCAATCTATTACACAACAATAAAGATCGGTTGTTTGTGAAGGCGAATTCCCAGACGATAGATGGTTAATTGCTCTGAAGAGATGAAGTCACGCGACTGGGGGTAACGCTTCAACGCCGCTGCGAACTGAAGTTAATTTGGCGGGGGAGCTATCGGTTTGCAGATTAGTTGCACGGGAATGGAGTTGCGATAACGCACAAAACAAGATTACATTGCGTACCTTGACAAATGTAGATACTTACAATAGCGAGGGAGTGTAAATCCGGTCGCCACTGATCTTTAATCATTCGAAATACACTTAGTCACTATCCTATACTAATGAACCATCGAAAACTCTACAACAAAGCACTTTAGCGTCCCACTACGGGACCATAACGGACACAGGTCCTCACTCGTTCGAGTTTTGGCAACAAGTTGTTTATTAAACAGCACAAGAACAGCACGGAAAATTAACACTTAAAGAATAAACCGGAAAGAGAGTTAGCACGAAAAGGGACGATAGCGACACCTGACTAAATCAGTGGTTTGATTTGAGAAATGTTTAGTTCGCCTTGCAGGCAAAAGCTTCATAAACAAAAAAAAACGGTAATCAGTACGAACGTTTCCCGCTAAACACTAAAGCGGCATAGCGTCGGTGAAATGTTTCCCTGTAGTGGTGGACACTACGAAACACGTCAGCTGGCTTCAAAGGCTGTGCAAAAAGTTGCTTTTTTGGAGACTGGGATGGCGCGTTCAAAATAGATGCTATGCGCTAAGAACGTTAAATGTGCTCAAAATGAACATCGTAGCGACATATAACAAAGAGTGGTGCTGAAGGACAGAAAGGCATTGAACAAGGGATTAGAGAAATCCTTAATATACTTTGAAAAGCTCAGGAAAGCGCATTCTTTTAAGCATCATTCTCACACTGCTGGAGACGAACACCTGTCGCGTAACTGCAAATATTTCCGGCAGGTATCAGTTTACCTGTAGATTCATCAAGTATGCAGACTGCTGCGTTGCATACTGGGCTCGCACTACAGTTGCGTCATTCCAACCTCAAATGACTAGTATGTGAATCCCACACAAAGGAAGCAGAGTGTTGAATTTGGCTTTGGCGCCGCTCGACCAGGTGACGACACGAATTACTTGGAACATCTCAGAAACACCTTTGGAGTATGGCAAGGGTCCCCCTAAATATAATAAAAATTACACTTATTTAAAGTGTAGCTGTACACAAGCACTGTAGACAGACAATTTTTTACTGTGCGGTTGCTAAACCGCTTTGTTAAACTTTGCACAGTGAGTCGCAGAGCGTAGCGTCTCCACTCTTGGCAAATCTGCGACTAATGTTTTAGTTAAATGTTTGCGCAAGCCGGCTTGGAAGTTGCGTTTATCGCTGCACCCACTCAATTAACAACACAGGGTTGAACTGACACTTTTTGTTGTGCTAAAGTACAACGTTTAGGCTTAATTAACAATACAAAAGCCTACACATACCAACTGTCTGTGAATGTAAACATAGAAACAAACCATAAAAATAAGTCAGATTACCTTTTTAAAGTTTACTTCTAAGTGTAACAAAAAATCAATTTGGTCTCATTGCCTTTAAGCGACTGTATTTCTGTTTGTAGATTGGGCATACCTGATGATGCAGTATGTTTTAAAAATAAAAAACAACAACGAATGATTGTAGCTTCTAACTTTCTTATACTAAATGCTAAACTTCCAGAGCTCATATGTTATTTTTCGTGCTCGTTAAGCCATTTTGCAGTTTTAAAATATATGTTTATATTAATCAGTTAATTAGTTTCAGCAAAACGACTATAAAGTTCTTCCTGAGAGATTCGAACTTATTTCGTACAATAAAAGTTACGTGAAAGACCTTAAATGGAGAATAAGCCACTACACAAGAACTGAAAAACGAGTTAATGCTAGTGGTTTATTGTTACAAGATATTGGCTATGACATTACGGTATTATTAATTGTAGTTGTTTACGTTTGTACTATGTAAAGTGACACTACATACCGCTTCTATTTGTAATTACCTAAATTACAAAAATTTACCTGCTATGCAGTTCAAAGCGCAACAATTAGAATCGTGAATATGTAAAATTAGAAATATATTGATGACATGACTCCAAAATAAATATCATTACAGATAAAAAAGAATGTGTGTCTTAAAAATGGTTTATTTGGTCTTATATACTTACTTAAAATCTTAATCCACCAAACTGTATGTTGTTTTTGTGTCGTCGTTTATTTTTAGTGAATTTTGTTGAATATAGCTTTATCGTCCTTACCATATCTCAATGTCACTCATGAATATTTGTACATATCTGTTACATTAATCTCCCCTTCTCTAGTAACTATATTCATATCTGTCCGGCAAATGTTATATATTTTGTTCTCTATAAATTTAAAGGTCTGGAAAGTTCTAGAGTGATAAAATGGAGTAAATTGAATATTTATACTTAAGTCTATGGTTCAAATATACATCGTGTCATCGAAAGTGTGCCAAAAATTTTAGTGGAGAACCGAATACATCAAAATAAAATATATATATAAGTATAGGTCAGAAAATGCGTCTTAAGGGATTTGTAGATTACCCCGAGTAGGGTAAAAAATAACATGGATTTTGTTTAATTAAAATTATACACATAAAACAAATTTGGTGTAATTAGGTATATCTACGCCATTTTCTATGCTGCATTAAATGCGATTGACAAGAATTGGTATAAGTTTAAGCGGGGTAGTTATTTAGAATAGCTGAGAGCATTAGGTTTCGAGAAAAGCGAACATACAGCTTGAAATTTGCTACTTCAGGAGTGTACTCTACTTATAGCAATACGTTTTTCCATTTAACCTTATCGAAGCTGCAGGCTCCAATAAAACGTATTTTCGGACCAATATTTATATGTAGTATTCTTCTTACTTTGATGTAAGCTATCCACCATCATTTTTTTCTCAAATAAAAATGCTGTTCTTGGGCGATCTCAAACGCCAACTGGGCTGCAACCCACAGTGCAGCTTTTGCAACTTCGGGAATCCGCGGTCCAAGGTGAACGCTGGTTTAACTTCACTTGTAAACACTACAGGTTAGAAACATGTTTTAACTTTTTTACCTTAAAGAGGTGCAAAAATGTGTGATCGAAGGGTGCATGGATCGAAAAATTGAAATAAGCCCTTTTTACGAGTTCCGGCTGAAAGATCGTAATTTTGGCAGCGTTTTCCATGGTTTCACAAAACACTTTCGCAGCGCTGAAATTCATGCAGCTGGCGGTGTACAAAACGGGCTCGAGCAGCTCGGTCCTCAAGCGTATTTTTGTTGCGCCGATAAAATTTGTTTTCTGCGGAGTTGAGGCTAGCACCAAGAGCTGAATTAGTACGTGCTCCAGCCGTTTCTAACGGCTGTAGACCCTCGAAGGACTTGCACTGACAGGTTGGCGGTGCTATCAACCTAGATCGACACGAATTCGGAAAACACGCTAGGAAATATTTTACTATGAGGAGATAATCACGTTCAGGCCAATCGACACGATCTTCCGTGCGGTCTATGACCTACAGATCCAAAATTAGTAGCAAATCACTTTAGGGCCGTCTGTCTATGGCGGTATACTACGCTATAGTTTTTTATAATGGGTTTTGGATATAAATCAAAGTCAAAACTAATAGGCAATTAACGACAAAACCAAAAGAAATTAGACAAATTGGTGGCGAATGCTACTCGACTGAAAAACGTATGTAATAAATGTGATAATTGCTTTTTAATGCCCATTACTATACAAATAGTAGGTATATTGCCAGTAAGATGCCTCTCTTGAAGCAGTTAGAAGCGAGAATAATTGTATAACAGTCCATGATCAGTTTAGCAATGCCATAATTGTAATATGGATAATTTAAATATTAAACGGCATGCAATAATTTAAAAAACAAAAATCAAGAGAAAAAAATAAACAATACCTTGAGACATCGAACATATTATGGCGTCATTTTATATTCTGAATTAACTCATCGGCTTCTATTGTACAGCCCAATAGATTACCGACTTTTGCCACGGTTGTGAAAAAAAGTTCAAGAGACGTTCGCAGAATCAAATTAACTGTATACAAGATTCAAAAAAGCCTATGAATAGAGCATTGAGTGAACTGTTTATTTTTGGGTACATGTAATTGTATGTGTTACACGTGTATATGCATGGATGGCTTCTCAAAATTATTTTTTTTTTTTCGTAAAATTATATCATATATTGGTTCAAATCTCATCAATACCGTATAGTATTTACATTGTAAAGCTGTCTTCATTACATCAGTTCTTCATTTGTTCTGGCATGTATTTTTATAACTATGTTATTTAGATGATTTGGAAATTGAACATTACCTCCTACAATTGACCTACCAACGCCATAGTGTACAATGTCTAAAATTGGCTACATTCTTCTATATGAAAAATTAATTCTTTTTGGGAACACACTGCTGCTTAAGCTAAAAAGCAGAGGACTGAGGGAATTTCCTTATCTACTGCTTTTCTGCACTGGAATTTTCTGAGACAGTTGTCTATTTATTCCAATTTTTATTGAAGTATTTATGTATATGTCTCCTATGACTTCAATTACAATGGTGGGTACTTGTTAACAAGTTTGTCTCTAAACTGAAGTCTACCAAAGGCTTTTTTCAAATCTACTAGGCACATGAAAGTTGGTTTATTGAATTCCAGTGCCTTTTCACTTATTTGTTTGACTACAAATACAAAATTTAAACAAAATCTTCCACTCCTGATGTTTTGCTGTTCATCATTAAAATCTATCATACCAGTAATCTCTGCGGTGATTATTCTAGTTTGAAGCTTTAGAAATGTGTTGAATAAGTTGATACCCTAATAATTATCTGGTTTCCTGCGATCGCCTTTCTTGAATACTTGTATTAAAATTTCTATTATCCACTTGTCAGGTATTTTCTATTTTCGAGAATCTGTTTAATTTAGTTACTCTTTGTATGAACGTTTTCCGCCATTTTTTAACAATTCGTTCTCCATATCACCTTCACCAGAGGAGTTTCTATTTTTTAATTTTTTAAGGGCTTCAGTCACTTCTTCTTTCTCTGTCAATTCTGTATCGTCTATAACTATATGATTATGATATTCTCTCTGTTCATTGTCTGCTTTAAATAAATTTGTAAAGTACTCCATCCATTCTTCCATTTCTATTTTTTCAGTTTCGATCAGTTTCCTTTTTTTGGGATCTCATAAACCTCCATTTTTGCTTCTGACTCGAATAGAGGTCACTCTCCATATTATTCAAAGAATTTTCGCAGTAGCTCTCTTTAATATTTTTTATTTCATAATTTATTCTGTTTATTACAATCTTATATTCTTTATAATCTGGGTGTTTTCTGTTTCACGTACTAGGTGTTAATAGGTGAACAGCAGGACGTTAGCTGCACTTTGAACTTGTGGGCAGCAATTACTTAGTGCCACGACCTTTTAGACAACTTCTATTCACTTTGCCGTAGGCGATTTTTGCACAACGCACTCCACCCTTACTTAAGGCGAACCAGTAACTGACCCTACACCAAACATTTCCTCGTCCCGCGAGTAGGCTTCAACGTAGTCACACGCAAATTAAAATCCACAATACGCTCACACTACTGGACCGGCTTCTCGAATATTTGATTAAATGAAATACACCGGTTAAATAAAATTTACAATAATAAACATAAAAAATACTAATTGGCTATATCTTTAACCATAAAGATAAGCACTACAAGCAAGAGATGCCAAAAACCGTTTCAGACCTTGTTCCAAATAGTGTTGGACAATATTGTAAGTAAAAGGAACATAAATCCCCAGAAAAATGTATGACTGCAGTAAAGAAAGATGTAGACAAAAAATATATTCAGAATTAGAAACGAAATGCAAGAAACATAAAATAATAGGAGAAGGCTTACGTTGTTGGCACAAACATTTACGGTTTTTTCGTCCCACATTTGATAGTCCACTCCAACCTTCTTTTATTTAAAAAAACATGCAATGATCTTGATTTTTGGATTCATATCCCCTTTAAAAATGGAACGTCTACGAGCAATCTTTCATTCGTTTGGCATTTTACCCCGTTGTAGGCACTTATTAATATGGTAACTAAATTTTCTAGTACAATAATTGTAGGAGCGCATTTTATTAATTCAATAGGTACAAAGCAAAACATTCCGTGTTTTTCATCGATTGCACCGTCTACATTGAACCGTTCATATTATTGTACCACCTCCGCTTTATACTTCATAGTACTTCATTGTTCTAGTTAATTGATTCAAACTATCTGTCGTGTATTCCTTTTTGTAAAAATTTTTTTTCAAAACTTTCCTAGATCTTGAACTACCTATCTATCTATTTACTACCTGTTTGCTTCCCGGAATAAAAAAAACTCCTTGGCTTCTTCAACACCTCTTTAACTATATATCATATATCATTAAATAACGAAGTCAGTGACCCACTCCTACGCAATAATGATGGATCGCTGTGTGGAACCCATGAATATGTTGCACAAATTTTGCACCAAGAGTTTTCTTCCTTTAGACCACGAAGCCCCATACAGAAACCTTTCCCTAATTTTTTCAAATAAACTATAAATTAGCCTAGAAAAATGTCGTCCCAAATACTGGAGAACCATGTTCAAGAACTGAAAATTCTACGTCCACCGGTTTAAATGGTGCAGCTCAATCATTTTGCCTCTTTTTGAAAATGTACTTTTCTCTTTAGCTATATTTTTAATTTCTAAACACCCATAAATCAAATTTAAAAACGTCTCTAACGCACTGTGTTTGCTGTAAAAAGCAAAACCTTAAAAAAACTATAAAGGGTTTTACGTTAAACCTCCCCCGAGCGAATTTGATCAATTTGTAAATAAAAAAAAATGTAGTCCTCTGGGATTTGAACTCTGCGCTCCGAGGAGAATTTTTCGAGCTATTTTCTTGTTCAAAGCTAGGATAACTGAGCGACGGGCGTGTTTGAATTGGAATAGTTTCTGAAGCGTTATAAAACACCATTTTATCCTGTCTCATTTGTGGTGTTTACCCTGTATCTGCTAAGTTTCACTTTCGCCAATTATAAAGCGTGAGCTATATGCAAATTATTACTTTTATCTTTTGCAAATAAAAAATTCCTTCGGCTTTTAGACGAATGAAGTAAAAATGTAGTCCGCTGGAATTCGCACTCCGTGCACCGCCGCTAAAATAAATATGCCACGGCGTGCTCGAAGTGGACGAGTTTCTGCTGCGTTATAAAACACCATATTATTCTGACCAGTTTGTGATTTTTAACCTGTATCTGCTAGGTCCCATTTTCGCCAACGATAAAGCCTGAGCTATGTGCAAATTATTACTTGTATCTATTTCTCAGGTAAAGCAAAACCGAACACAATTTTATTTTTTTAATGTACCCACCCTATATATATTTCTCCGAATTTTTCTCGGTTTTATGACAGGTAGTCATAATCTGCATGCAAAATATCGTCTCTAACAAATAGTTTTTGAGTTATACCGCCAACAGACAGACAGAATTGAGAACACCTGTTTTTTTCATCTAGGGACTCTGAAACGTGAAGATCTGAAGAAATCTCGGAAAGTGATTTGTTTCGTAATTACTTCGTTCGTGTTTTATACGAGGAAAGTAAAAATGACTTTTCTACGAAAAATTAATAAAGATTTTCCCTGTTGTAGACCCAACACGGGCACATACTGTACGTGTACGCATATATATTTATATACTTAAATTAAAATTGTACACTTGTAACGTTGTAATATATGGGCTTCGTAAGAACTATACTACTAATAATACCCAAATATGAATGAGAGCCTGGTTTGAACTACATTTGGTCAGGAAAAGATGGTTTTGAAATGTTGTACGCAACGGGTAAATATTTGTAATTGAAACAATACAAACAAGAAGTGGTATGTCCTGTCTTTATATGAAGTAAGATAGATTGACAACACAAAAAATAAAGTGTTAAAAAATATTTCTTACATAATAACCATGTTATAGAATACCGTCCAAGCATATAAATTTGCTAGTAATGAGTATAGACTTTTTCCGATGTATTTGGTGGACAATGCCTGTGACACAATGAAAGCTAATGCTTACGGACTCAATTTCGGCAACTTCGATGGCAACTTTCCCCGAGAATGTCCCATTAAGAAGGTAGGTACAAAAAATTGCCATCGACACTCGAAACTAAAGCAGCAATAAATGGTATTGCTAAAACACATTTTTTTGAATACTAAGATGTTGAAAAAGTAACCTTGGAAATGAATATTGTAATTATTTAGAAACATTAATAATGGATATTTTTAACAGTATTCTACAGGAAAAGTAAAACAGTTAAAAGTAGCATGCATAGCCGAATTCTGGCGTTGTTACTAGAACATATAAGGCAACCTATATTTTGTGTTTAATTATTTATATTTCTTCCAGGGATTTTACTACGTCAGGAATATGTATCTGAACGATTCCACATTTCCACCACATGCACCAAGAGGCAAATTCATGTTAGAGGTCAAAGTGTTCTCAAACAATACTATATTACTTGCGCATACAAAGGTTTATTTCTCAATTGTACCTACAAATCCAGTTGAAAAATGTATATTTTGTAATTTATAAGCGGTGAAAGGTCGAGGAAAAGTCGCTTTAAGTTGCTATGTTCTTAGTTCACCGTCAATGATTTTGAACGACCTTACTTTTACAAGAGTATTCCATATTGCTGTGTGTACAGTAAACGTATATTTCTGTAATATTTGAGCTATGACAAAAAATGTTACAAGTTATTCATTTCGACAACATACATAGCTTACGATTAAATAAAAACATTTAATTCTAATGTAATTAAAGTAGAAACTGCTGAGACATTATATCACTAATAAGCTAGCAACAAACTGGAATTGTATGAAACCTTCAATAGAGAGCTATTCAAGTCTATTGCAATTATTTAGTTTTTCAACTACATATTGTTGTGATGGTTATACGGCTTTACTATATAATTATTATTTAAAATAAAATTGAGCCAGAGCCTCCCATCGCTAACATAAATTTCTTTTGGGTTCAGCAAATATTACAGATTTATAAACGCTCAGGGATAATTATTGTGAGTTACTTTACGTTTCACTTGAACTGATGCTCGTATGCCCCTACTTTTAGATAGAATCTAATTGTAAATTAAATTAATGTTGGCTAGCTCAGGTAAGCAGAGATCTTATTACAAGGTGTGGGTTCCCAATTATTTTATTTAAAATTCCACCGTACGCCTATGTGCGTAGTTCAGATACCCGCTAAAATGCTACATCAGATATAAATAAAATTACGTTTATGAAAGTCATCAAGTGTTTGTCGTTTTGGTTTTCAGTTAATTAAATACAACTCAATGAGTAAATCTCACAGGTAAATTCATCATTTCCCGCTTTCTAGTAGCGTCAGTAGCTATCTTTTGTTTCTTTCAGGCAATACCCGTACCTTGATTGTTTTTTTGGCCCAAGCCAAGGAAGGATCCTAACCTCACTTCTGCACTTGGATTTTTCAATTTTAATTTTTACAAGGAAATAATTCGCCTGGGCTCTATTATACAGCGACGTTTAAGCAGCTTCTCAGCAGGTACACATTGGTATAATTATATAGGCTTCACCACTAACCTGCGAAACCTTCTTTGCATGCCCGTTCGAACCTCGGCCGCAGCAAGAATGTTCCCAGATCTTCTCTTGAAGTCGGTTGCCGGATGTGCGGTGTAGATGTAGTCGTAGGGCTCGCCTGCTATCGCTGGAACTGCAAAACCGGTCCGGGATGTCCTCAAATGGATCGAGATGGTGCCTCGAAGTTCTGCCGCAGGATCGGGATCGGTGTCGATGTTGAAAATTAACTTTTGGCGTTAGTATTTCCTGCCTTCATTTGTGCGTGAACACGACCACGTAAATAGCACTCTGGTAAATTTTTAAGGCTGTAACTGTATGTAAAGGTACTAAATTTTAAATTAAAACACCAGCCACTTTTCAAGCTGTCACCAGCAAATTTTATTTCAATTGTCTCCACGAATTGTTAAAAACAATTGCACATCAATATAAAATCAGTCAAATAACTTACTTCTAATAATTAAACACCTTAAATCTAATATTTTTACAAACTTTTGCTTATATACTAAATTGTTCCATTAATTTTGTCAATTTTGTCTTTCACATCACTGTGTCCCGCACTTATTAACAATCCTTTTTTACTACGTTCTCACTGATCAGTTCTTCCTTTCGTGAACTTCCACAAGAAACACTTCAGAGTTCAACTAAAAGTCCATTTCATTTTTCCACTCCTGCATCAAATTAATGTTCGGGTTTTCAAATAATCTTGCATGTTAATTATTCATTTTTTCCCTTTATTTTCCTTCAGGTTCATTCCTGTGTGCTCTTTGCACTCTGTTTTGCCTTCTGCATTTTTATACCTTTTAAGAATATGCTCAAAGAGAAATTTATACAACGATTTCTGACTTGCAATTTACCTCGACAAGCATTTGACCATTCTTTTCATAACTGATTTACTAATACATGGATTGGCTTTTGCATTTTACCATCTCCTTTTAATATTCTTAACTAATTAAATATTGTGGTCCCATTCCTATTAGGTTTAGAACTCTGCCTTTCCTTTTATGTTACGATTTTAATACTTATTACATGCATTGCTTTGCCAATTTGATTGCTAATTCAAATTTGATTTTATTTTATTTGTTGCCATTAAATCCTATCTCCCATTCTGAGCTTTTATGACCTATTCATTAATTTGCTGTGCTCTAGATGTGCGGTTCAGGGCTTAAGACCATCTCAATATATCAACGGTATAAATGTAATAAATTTGTCTGAAATAATTTATTTTACAAACAAAAACAAAAAATTACACGAGTTACGTGCTATGAAATTAACGCAAGCTGTTTAACCCCATTAGCTAATATTGCGTTATAATTTTTTTTAAACTTAATTCAGAAGTCTGAAGCAATTCGTTCGGTCAACAATACGCAGGAATGTGCTGCGACCACGAGTCAGCATGTTTAGTCAGCACGACGCTCCGGGTCATAGTTACACAACCTGCTCAGCAAAATGGATGTCAGAGACACATGAATAAACCGCAACAGTTTGATGAAAACATTTATTTGTATACTTCCAATTATGAACTCAACATGTCTTACTAGGTTAACAGTTCATTGTAATTTTTTTTGAGCCGACAATACAAAAATATTATATTATGCAATGGTTTAATGCCCACAGTAAAATAAAAGAATTCAAAATGAAAACAGACATAATATTTTGTTTATTTCAAGATAAAGTCAGTATTTCACACTAATAAATGCGCGTGATATGATCACTATAATTTGATTGAGAAAGGTTAGCATTAGATAAGGCAGAATCAAAAGGGTTACGTTTTATTCATAATTCATGTTCGGAATGGCAAGCGCACCTTAAATTGTGTAGCTGGCAGATTTTATTTGGCAACGTCAATACACTCATGTGAATTTAACATGATACAAAGATGGTTTGTGGCGTTGTACAATTTATATGAGCAATTATTTGTATGAGCATTTATGGTTAACGAGAAGAAACGCTCTGAATAAAATACAATTTAAACAACAATTAAGCAAAATGGCTGATAAGCTTACTAGATGGAACAAGAAAACCAAAGAGGGAAAGGAAGAAGAAGCACAAGCAAAAGAAATAAATACAATAGCCGAAATGTAATCAGAAGAGCAGCGTCAGGAAGATCAGGCCGAGGAACAAAGATTCCAAACCTCAAAAGAAGAAGCAGATTTAAGCCGAATATTGGAAATCATGCTCCAAATTAGCAATGATGCAGAGAAGACCACACAGAGTGCGCAAGAAATGAAGGCAGAAGAGCGACAAAACAGGTTAAGAATCTACACTGAAGAGAGAGAATGCAGGATGCAAGAGAAAGAACGCAGAATGCAAGATAGCTTACAAGATGTGTTACACAAAGATGCAGAAAGAGCACACAAAAAACTTAATTGTGGAGCTTAAAGAAGAACATGACAGCATGCAACTAAATAACAGGAAAGAATTACAAGTTGAAATCGGCCCCATATCAAAGAATTTTATTTTTAACAAAAACTGCCATGGAAAAACAAATATCTTTAACAAAGTTGTTTACTTCATAATAAAAAAAACTTTGTTAAATATAAAATTCGTTGATCTAGGACACAAACATAAAAGAAAATGTGAGAGATCAAAGTCGGCCGAGAATTTTGAAATTTGGTATAGGGCCCTAGCTGTTGCTGCTAAACAACTTTTATTAATAACTTTTTGTCGTATTTGTCACATAAAAGGCACTTTACAGAAAAATAGGTTTTTTTAACATTTCCAAGACTGAAATTATGATAGAAAGTCGCCTTTAACTAAGCAGGGCTGAACCCCAAAAAATAAAAATTTAAATCGAGAATTTTCTACCTTTTACAAGAGTCGTTTCACCTATCTGTGGACACACTCTATAATACGATAATGTCTTTCACGAAAGTTACAAGTTACAAAGTCAGAATTTCCCAATTTAGTACAGTAAAACTGTCGGTAAAAACCACGTCACCTTAAAAAAATTGGCCGCGGCTATTCCTCTTTCCCAGTGGTTTGGGGTCATTAGAAAAGTGTAAAACCAAAAAGGCGTCACCCCACCTCCTGCCAAACAGCCGCCATCTTGAAAACAATAAAATTTGTTTTTTTCTCGCGATCCATTGGTCGCACAGAAAACGTTATTGAACAAAAAAGGTTGAAAATAAAATTCTACACATTTTTTGTTATTGCCGCGATACCGAGAAGTTGGTATTGCGAACGGTAGAGGGCGACAAAGTTACCAAAATCGGTTTCCACCATTCTAGCTCTGTAGGGGTGGTTTTTTCCGAAAATTGAAAATGTGAAAGTTGTAGTGCTTGAAAAAATGTGCACGAATCTCTTTTAATAATGTGATTGATTTAAACAGGGTTCGATTGACAGCCCTTCAAAGTCCGCGCGGCGCAGCAAAGTAACCATTTCTCATTTGAGAAAAAAAATCGTCACTTCACTCAAGTAGTTCTAATGTGAATAGGTTTTCAGAACTTACAGAAATTCTACACATTTTTGGTCATTGCCGGGATACCGAGAAATTGGTATAGGTAAAAAAATGAAAAGTATGGGAAAGGAATATACGAGCCCAGAATTAAATTTGCTGGTGTAATATTTGGAGTTCGTTCCAGATTTGCCACTTCTGTTATGGATTCGGTTGTTTTATAATTTCGCAATATTTCATACACTATAATACGATAATTGCAATTGTTTGTAAATTTTGCCACAGGAATGACCAAAACTCAACCAATTGACAATTGCTTTACCACGTACCATTTTTGCAATAGGAATACAGACATCCGACTGTCTATATGTTATGAAACAACAAATAGCTTGTTTCATTTCAACCAAAACATGTTAAGGTTAACGAAATGATATTTTCATCATATGGTTCAAATGAAATGAATCGGTAATTTATTTTAAGGTTAGTGTTTCACGACTATTTTTTGTAAATTGTTATTGCTAAAGCTGTTATAATATTTCTAACAACTCCTACAATTATGATGTAAGAATATTGATCAAAAAGATTTTCTTTTGTTGGTACAAAATAAAGATACCTGAAAAATCTTAACTGGACCAAATGATGTGATTCTAGGCTGTTATATTGAAAGTAAGCTGCAAACGAATGTGCCATTAACAATTGATATTCCATTTGTAAGCAAATCTATACGAAGCGTCGTATTTGGATTTTATGACTATATAATAATCAAAATTAATAGTCACGCCCCCAAAAAGAAGGGAAACATTGAAACATTTTAATAAAAAATGTTACTATGTATATTGAAAGTTTTCTATCAGAAATGCAAACAATTCGCTGTCGCGTTTTTCCTTTATGAATTAATAATAAAGATAACTCGAGTTTTGGATAGATATTGTTCTTAGAATTATGTTATTATGTTTTGTGAATATTTTCTTGATTTTTACACATAAGGTGTAATATTTGTATCAAATGACTTTTCGCATAATGCATGTGTTAAGATCATAATTCAAAACTTTTGAAAATACATACATACAAGTTTTGAAACAGAAATTGTTTAATTAAAAAAATATATTGAAAATTGAATTGTGAATATGAAGCTTTGAAAATTAAACTTTCAATATTATACAACTTTGAAAATGAAACATTGAAAATTGTACTTTGAAAGTAAAACATTACATTTCCAAATTAAATCTGAAGATGAAATAGGTATTGAAAATAAAACGTTTGAAATAATTTACCTTTCATGATCTTTCAATTTCCTACGTGCAGCACGTCTTTCGTCGGCATATTTCTTTTGGCACGGTTTGTGAACAATAGTCTTCGGATCTTTTAGATACTTTTCGTTCTCAGAATCTTCTCTTATCACACTGGCCTTGATAAGAGAAATTCTACCTCGCCCAGTCACGACTTTTTGGTCCTCGCCGACTTCTTCTTTGCAAACAAAACAGTACTAATCGGGCATTTTGTATGAACAGAACGTTTAGAACATTAAAATTATTGATTACTTTTGACGTTTCTCATTTAAAAATCATTATGGCAACTACATCCACAACCCACGAAATGGAAGTTACTTTTAGTTCCTAGGAAGTATAAGTACTTTTTTGCATAGTGATCAGGAAAGTCGTGTTTTTAACAAAAAATCGTGAAGAAAGTATATTTTGTTAAACAAAAATTGTTATTTTACACTTTTTAACTATTTTATTGAGATTGTGAATTGTCAATTTGAAAGTGGTAAATTCCGAAATCCTGTTCGACTAAATTTCATTTCGAGTTACAAGACATCACTATGCAAAAAAACTACGTGTACAACACGTTTTAGAAATATGATATTTCAAAATTATTTGTACAAATAACTATTTAATACTAGGAACTAAATGTGTTACATAGCAACATACACTTTTTCTGTCAGTAAGAGTAACGTCAACTTCAATGACAGATTTTGGTATTAAAAGTACCGCGGCGGCGGTTGCGGAAAAACAATTTTTGGTAACTTTGTCGCCCTCTACCGTTCGCAATAGTAACTTCTCGGTATCGCGGCAATAACAAAAAATGTGTAGAATTTTATTTGCAACATTTTTTGTTCAATGACTTTTTCTGTGCGACCAATGGATCGCGATATAAAACAAATTTTATTGTTTTCAAGATGGCGGCTGTTTGGCAGGGGGTGGGGTGACGCCTTTTTGGTTTTACACTTGCCTAATGACCCTAAACCACTGGGCAAGAGGAATAGCCGCGGCCAATTTTTTTAAGGTAAAATGAGAATTTTACTGTACTAATTGCAGGTACCTGTAGCTATACGTTTATAAGTACAGTTGTTTCACAAAGAATTTGAACGCTTGTGCAAAATAGTTACAATTGTGAAAAGCAAGTTACAAGTTACAGGTGAGTTTAAGTTTTGTTTTTGTTTTGTTCTGTCAATTGTACGTCAAATAGAAGAATTTATCTGCGAGTTAAAAATTGTATGTGTATGATGTCATTCAAGAAGAGGAAAAGTTACAATTTTTAAGAGCTGTAAAAGACGCAAAGCAAGCTTATTTGATTTTCTCATACAACCTTACGAATTCAGAAAAGTCCGAGCGAGGCACACAAAGTCACTTTTACTCCGAATAACATGTTATTTTATTTTCAAACTCCGGAACCAATATAATTAAATATATATTTAAAAAATTATGATTATCGAGAATTGATGTGACAATGAAGAAGGCCAATGTCAAAAATATTCGAAAGCTTTGAAGTACTTTTACTCCGCGGGCGTAAAATTACCGCATTTATCTTGTCTATCATGTCACATAAGTTGTCACTTTTATGCCGTTTGAAAATCAAATTATTTAGACTAGAAACTTTAAATAATGCTGTATATGCAATACGTATTACATCTAAGTACGAATAATTGTATACCTATAGCAATTTTTAATTTTTAATTTAGATTAGTTATTTTTTCTCTTTAACTGGCTTTTACTAATATGTATATTTATCTTTGAGGAATGATTTTAAGAAAGTTTATGTAAAGCTCTTCTTTTATGACATTTAATGGGTTTATTATTAAGCAAAACTAAGTTTTAAGTAAACAATTACATTTTCATGATAACATCAACAACAAATAATAAATTTAAATTTGAATTATAGTAACACTTAAGACATTCTCTACAGCTTTTTCTTAGCATTCAAATATCATTCATGAACATTAATTCTTCAACCACATAGAGCTAGTTATTTTAAATCACAGTAAGTTAACAAGCGGTTGATTGACAAATATCCACTTAATTTTACAAATGGCAAAAACGTGTGTGATGACACAAACACATTTAGCCTTAACATTTTCCAGGAAATACCGAAATGTTTCTAGCATCCTAATTGACGGGCAAGCGAACATATCTAAATCAGACAGAGACACCATGATATTTTAGCGTTTGATTGTTGCTTACTTACATTTGCCTGGTTGATAGCCTTCTTCTGAGTGAGATTAGCTTAAAACAAATCAAAAGCTTAACGAAGCCAGTTTCATAATGATGTTCAGAGGGCTTGTGTTCATTGCGAACGCTTTGGGGACTTTTGCAGGAAGCTAAAATTGGTATCCCATTTGAGTGTTAGGTTTGAGTAACACTAGGGTTAGGGAATATTAATCCTTTAAGGCGGGCGTTAAAACAAAGAACAACACACAATTGTTCCTCTCTTTTTATTGTAATTGTTGAAGTGTAAACTGAACCCTAAATTACTTTGAACATTAATCTAATTAGTAGTAGTAGTCTGCTGTCGGTATCATTAAATAGTTGCTTTAATTGATTGTCCAATACACAGTTTTCGTAATACTCTAAACTGTAATTAAAGTATATATCTTCTAAAGTGATCTTTCTGTAACACTCGCACCACTAAATCTCAATAGGTTACGGGCCCAGGGCACCTGTGAGTGTGAATAATTGTAAAGTGAACGACAAAAAACTGATTTATTGCGTGTTGAGTCAAAATTTTTATCTTAAAAGATGGAAAATCTTCCAGTAAGGATAGACAAACTGGAGGGACAGACAAATTGGGTGGACTGGAAGTTTTAAGTAAGAATTCAGCTGCAAGCACACGACGTGATGCGTGCCATGCAAGGTCAAGTTACACCGACGAAACCGACGAACAAAACTTCAAAACCAGAGGTTGAGGAGTATGATAAAACTGTGGCAACATTAAATAAAACTGAGTTTATGGCTCAAAATATTATAGTGTCAAGTTTGAGTAGTCAAGTACGACAATTGATCAATATGTGTAACACTGCCAAGGATATGTGGGAAAAACTGCATAGCATTTTCGAGCAGAGAACCGAGCAGCGTCAGGATCGACTCTTCAATGAGTTCTTTGGCGTGCGAGAAAAGGAACCCCTGGATAGTGTGGCAAAACACATGGCTAAGCTGGAGAAATTGTGGCTTGAACTGCAGGATGAAACTTGGAAGGAGGACAAAGTGAAACTTTCCGATTCGTTGTTTCTCAACCTCGTCCTGAACACTATGCCGTCAGAATATCTTGAATTTATGAATGCATGGGAATCAATGCCAAAGGAACAACGTACAAGCACTCTTTTGAGAGAACGGCTGTGTACCGTTGAACTGCGTTTAAAGGACCGAAGCAAATCGTCTGAAGACATGAACGTGATAGCATTTGTGGCAGCAGGCGTATCGAAAAAGAAGAGTCAAACGACTGAGACGACTATTTCTTCGAAACCGAATAAGCTAAAAAAGGGCAAAAGTCCTAAATGCTATGGGGGTGGTCTTTGCAGTCATTTTACACGTGATTGCCTAAAAAGAAAAGGCAATGCAGGTGAAAGCAGTTCTAGGTCTTTGTTGAATGCGGCAGCTTTTGTTGGGGCAGCGGTTTTTGTGATTTCCATGAGAATTCCAAATGGGAACTAGATATCTGATTCAGGTGTTTGTTACGTGGGACAGTTGTAATAATGCAAGCATCTGAGAAAATTCACATAAATTGCCAAATCATAATAACACTGGTATAATTCGCCAATGACATTGATTATTTTTGAATAGGCACAGAAATATGGAAGCTCAAGTTCCGTGTATTGGGTTTAGCAATATAATTTTAATCGTAATATAATAGATTTGCACAAACTAAAAACCGAATCTAAATTAATTAAGAACTGGCACAAAAAGTTCAAGTTAGACACAGCTTAAAAATGGAAGCGTAGAAAGTAAAGTCATTAGAGAATGAATAGCAAATGAACATTTTTAATAAAGGTGAGAACAAGAATGACTAGAAGAATAAGGCAAAGAACATAGAAAAGCCAGGCAAGTCATTTATTACATGAAAATACAAGACTTGGGGTTTTGAAGAGATTGAAATAGCAAGAAATTAGATGGAATTCAAATAAGCAAGAAATTAGACAATGTTGGTGGATTAAAAAACTAGTCAGTGCAGTGATAAACAATGGGCATTTAAGTGTTATAAAAATGAAGTGAGTGGCGCATTAAAAAAACATTGAGAAATAAACAATTCCAAAAGACAATAATTTTAGTACATAAGAGTTTGTAAATAACTGATAAAATTTGTTAAAATTAGATTATAAGTTAGGTTTTTGTACCTGGTTGATTTCCTACAATTCAAATCTGTAGACAGTGTTTTGTCAATAACAAAGGGAAATGGCTTTTGTTCTGAATAAATTGGTGAAAGTGCTTGGTTTTTGCTCTATCTTTAATTATTAAAATTTCATAGAAAGCGTAAATTTACATAAAAATAAATAGCACCATAGTGATCAGCACGTGTTAGTGTATCAGAACCATTGGAGACAAAAGATTCCACGCACTTGAGTTTTTTGCGTTCCGAGGCATCATCGGCAGAGAACGGCTACGACCCCAGCTTCCGCAGAATCAGTTTGCAGCATCGTGGGAAGACATAGGGAGGCAAGTTTATTCCAGCAGCACCACACAGCAAGCCCCAAGCCCACAACAATCCGAGAAGCCCGCCAGGAGTACAGACTTCACCCAGATCTTCACAAGGGGGCCTGAGATGCAACGAATGTGAGGTTAGTGGATTGTAAAATTTTGACTCGCGCGATCGGCGTGAAAATTTGGGCATACCTTAATTACGACCTGGAGAACACAAAAATCATAAAGGTTCTTGTGGATGGCGAGGTATTTGCCCAGGAGTTTCAATCAAAATCGTCAAGTGGAGCCCCAGAAACAAACGAGTTTTTTTAGCGTCCTCTTTAAAAATGCACCAATAACGATCTGGAAAACAAAAGAGTGCCTAGACGCTCCTTGAAAGCACAAGTATTCAAAATCTTACCATAAAATTTGTTCATTTAATTGTTAATAAATCAATTTCAAACGCGAGCTGAGGGTAACTCGAACTTGGTTTGATAGAATTGACATTTCAGTTTAACAACGGCACATCACGCCTACATTTTAGACATTCTGCCTACAGTTCAGAGGCGTACCGTAAAAATTTTAACTAGGAAAGTTTAGGAACCCAAGACCTGAGTTTTTGAGTTTTAATTTCATGTCTCTGTTTTATAATTGAGCTAGCGAAGTTCGTATATCAGATGATTGGATTAGAAAAAGGGCAAACTACCGTAAGAGTAATTCTCAATTTTGGCGTACCCAACGAAATAAATTAATCAGTTAGTTTGATTTTAGCAAGTGGTAGAGCTAAATTAAATATTGTGTGGTGACTCTTTTTATTTACTACATTAATTATAACCATACAAATATTATTGGTATAGGGTCATTGCAATATATATATATTGGAAACGGTGTTACCGCTAATTACCGATACTCTGGTGGTAAAGGGGGGGCGGTAAGCAAGAGGGGCCGGCTTCTCAGCCAGAGGAGGGCGTGGGTTAAAATCGGAGACTCAAAGCTTCAGCTGAAAATAAAATAAATGGGCGCCAGGTAGCAGGTAACCCAGCTCTTTGCTAATCGCACATATAGGCATACGATAAGATGCGCTACCAAACACTTCCTGAAAAAGAGGTACGGCAAGGGAGCATAAATAAAATTCACTGGCCTAATTAACGATTCAGTATAATAAGCAAATAGTAAATGGAGATCCACAAGTATTTTACACAATAATTACTACGAAATATTCCACACAATATCTCAATAAGAAGACCATATCACAGTACAATAAATATCAAGGGTGGCTTGAGGCTAAACTCACCACAGTACAGCCAGTTACATATACAAGGGCATCAAGCGAAGTTAGCGGGCAGGCCCAGAATTAATAAAATTTCACACAGTATGTATATAGTGCTAATTAACAGTATTAAAAAAAGATTACAAGATTGATACAAAATTTGGCCAAATGCATTACTAAATAAGCACTTAAGAAGAGCTCGGAAACATCGTGGCTCCGGCGTAATTATTAAATTGAAAGATAAATTTAGTAGGTAGGTTGAATTTAACTGAACACCCTGTATGCAAGGTTCCTCTCTTAATTAAATAATGATCAATTCAAATTAGCGTCGTCGCGGACCGACAAGATCTTACGATGATACCACGAAGCGATTTCGCGAGTAATGCAATGTACTCTTAAAACGGCCGAGGTGCGAGGATTAACAATAATTTCTTGCAAGGCTGGGCGACAAAGGGTAGCCTAATTCAACGGTGTAATAAATAACACTTAAGATCTGAAAGGATAAACCTTCATGCACTTGGCTTCACAATGCGAATATAATACCGTTACACTATTACATTTGCTACACACGGGAATTTATTCGCACGTAAAAAAAAGAAACTCATAAATACTTCACAGCAGGGTGGTCCAGGAATTGTCTAGTCGTGTAGCAAACGTTTGCCAAGCTAGGTCCTGAGCAGGATGGGGTGGGTTGTCCGGAAGCGCCACTGGTTTGAGACGGTCCAAACCAGAAAACCTACAGGTGGCCGTGTAAATTCCTAAACCACTAGCTGTTTCACAAAAAAAATAATAAAAGACAGAAAAAACACCAAGACTCGAAATAACCTAGTTATTTATTTACAGTTTGTACACATTCAAAATTCTGTGTCATACTTGAAAAAGGCAACACAATTCTGTGATAATAGTATGTAAATGGAATAGTTTGTAGATGTAATCTTAGTGGTATGTGATGTACAAGATTTTATATTAATAAAGTCGAAATGTAACTACGATAATCGCAATTCGTTCGAGTACCCGTGTATCAACTACGATAGTGACGAGTGGTGTAGCTTGAACAAGCGTCCACGTTCGATCAGCAGAGTTAAGCAACGCTGTCTCTGGTCAGAACTTGGATGGGAGTTCCACGGCTGCATCTCTCGGCGCCTCGTGGTACGGCTATCACAGAAAAAAGTTGGTCCCGGCGGTCATACAACATCATGACAGTCGTTAGTGGGGTTGGAAGTCCTCATAACTGCACAGCGACGCCTGTAATTGGCCTAACGGCTGTTGGCTGAGTGCAAATTAAATAAATAAATAAATAAATAAATAAATATATTAAAAACAGCGATACCGGAATGCGGGAGAATAGCAAGTTCTAAATCGCTTGATTAATTAAGTAAATAAACTATCTAGTCGCGAACCTCTTCGAATTGGTACCATTTCGCCTAGGGGAGTGCTAATACACATAAAATGGTGTATTTACGGTGCTCATATTATGTTAAATGTCAAATTGATGCTCCCGGAGACCCTCGCAATAGTTTAAATTTTAAAACATTGACAAGTACTTGAAACTTGAACTCGACCAAAGCAGTACTACCAAACGTAAAGATATTAAATGCATAGAATGACATTATCCTATTCCACAAAAGTAATTGCACGTGATGTACAACGAAGTTACACAATATTCCGCATGTAAAACGGCATGAATTTCGCTAGCATATACCTAGGTAAGTACAATACATAAAGTAAAGATCATAGTGCCATAACGAACGATATTTTCAGTTCAATAAACACCAAAAGGTAGATAACACTAGGTGTTGTAGATACCTGGATTGTGCACAGAAGGGCCGCTACATCAACAGCTATGGGGGATAGCTATTAAGATGTCCACCAGCTTGAATAACCTCCAAAGAGTCAGGCCTTTATCTAACTTTGCGGGTGAGAAACGTAGTCGAGTGCAGTCACCATGGGAGAAGCCTTGCATGCGAACTACCACATGTGCTGAGGGGCTCGGACTGGAACTGGATCGTTGCTCCAGGTGCCTTAGCCAAGTAATATCAATGCCACAGGCATATTAGATCCCGAAAAATCGGAAAACGATACAGCAAACTAGGACGAGGAGGCCTAAATACGAGACGTTATCGAAAAATGTTCAACGGCAACCATAAATTAACGTACCAGAGTTGTAAGGCGGCCTCGAGTAAGTAAATCGCAGAAATATATATTTATCCCAATACAATCGGATTCATTTTAGCAATATAACACCCATTTCCTATTTCTGGATGGCAGATTCCTCAAAGAAAAATGGAAATTACGTAATCCACTTAAGTGAAAATTTCCAAAGATCACATGCAGCTCTAAAAAGGAAAACTTAAA
Organism: Agriotes lineatus; assembly: GCA_940337035.1. Lineage (NCBI taxonomy): Eukaryota > Metazoa > Arthropoda > Insecta > Coleoptera > Elateridae > Agriotes > Agriotes lineatus. The sequence goes on from CALNHX010000369.1 coordinate 227,665, forward strand.
AATGGTCGCCGGAAATCGTACTATCAAAACAATTTTCAAAACTGTTACTCAAAATTCCCTAAAAATCAAGGATTTTCCAAAAGTCCCACAAATTGCAAAAATGAGTATGCAACCAAAGCTACACCTAACGTATGCAGGTGAATCTAACTATATGAATGTATTTAAGCTAAGAAATTATCCAAACAATCCCTAACTGTATCTAAATGTAAAATTACACGTAACAACACATTATTCCGCACACCGCGGTACAATACAACTCCGATAAAATTTAGCCCGAGTTCGGATACAACAAACAATTCCGATAAAACTAACCCGAATTCAGAGGCATTTTCGCCTAAATGACCTAATCGGCTATTTACTGTGCAAAAGAGCTACCGCTAAAACTGATTTGCTGAAGGCAAAATCTATCATATGATGCAGGTGAGTTCATAGCTTTAAAAACACACATTAAAACAAACGAGAGTCTATCGAGCACTTTGCAGCGTTGCCACGCAAACGGCCCAAGGGGGCACCTGTAGCCCGAGAGTTCGAAACGGAAATATTAAACTGACAGACCTTTGGCAGTGGACTTCTGTTCCGCTGCAGATGTTAAAAACAGGGGGGGAGGCTAAGAACTACGAGGAGGCCAAGCGATCACCAAGGTAGCTGAGGGGGACACAGTCGGCGAAAGTCGTCACCAGGCTGGCGGCTACGTGACCACACGGCGATAGCTGCGTTCTCAGCAGGATTAGCTCGGTAGCCTTGCCCCCAACGAGGAAAAATTCGACAGGCACGCTCCCGTCGAGTAAAAGCTGAAAGGCAAGTAGCCATGGAGATACACCGAATAAGTCCAAATAATTCACCTACCCGTTTCAGGTTTCTACGGCTGTTCAACGCCAAAGTGAAAACATGTGCCTTGCTAGAGCGGAATCCCCAAACAATATTCGGGCTGGAATTCGCCAAAAATGCAACTCACAAAGCCTAATTCCGAACTTCCATGGAGTTCACGACACAAAACGGCACAATTCCAAATTAGGATGCCAACGAAAAAGCCTGATTAAGGTACGTCAGCAAAACGTAAATTTCGAAGCACCTAGCTCTTGCAGCACAAGATGGCGAAATGTCAAGATGGTTCCCCAAAAACTGATAACGAAAATCAAATTTTGGGGAAAGGGTAAATGCAACTCGAAATGCATGAGGTGAAGTCTACACTGCAGGGGCATTTGGACCCATAATATCCACCGAATGGCTTACTTAGCTTGCAATAAAACTGTCAGACGATCTGAATGCTCAAAGATAATGCAGGGAAAATCATACCTGAAGAAAGACATGGTGAAAAGTTAATTTTAACCGAGATTAGGGCAAATAATTAGGCGAATAGCTAAAAATGAATTTTGAACCGTAACAACGGACAGCACATGTGTGCAATCGGCAAAGGCAACATTGATGTGGAAATGTTGATTGATGGCAAATGGGTGCGAAACTATCTCCAAGATATTTGGTATGTACCTGAGGCCCGATGAAATCTATTTTCCATACTATCAGCGATTGACAAAGGAATGACTGTTAACTTTAGTAAAGGTCAATGTAAGCTAACGAGGAAGAATATTGTTGTCGCGGTTGGAGAAAGACATGGTGGGCTCTATGAAATGTGTATGCGAGTAGTAATTCCAAAAAAGGCTGGTGTGGCTCACTTAGCTTCAGCAAATACATTGCAGATTTGGCATGAGAGACTCGGCCATCAGAACAAACGACGTGTGCAACGGTTTCTCAAGAAGCGCGGAATTGAAGTCAACATTGATCAAGAATTCTGCGAGGCCTGCGTGTACGGAAAATAGCATAGGCTTAGTTTTGGACATCATATAACGAGAGCAACGAAACCAGGAGAATTGGTTCATGCAGATGTTTGCGGGCCAAAGACTCAAACTTTTTTGGGAGGCGCTCGTTACTTTGTGGACTTCAAAGATGATTTTTCGAAATACAGATCCGTATATTTTCCAAAAGAAAAATCTGAAGTGAAAAACAAGCTGGAGTTATTTCTAGCTGAACTGAAGGTTGCCGGACACACCATCAAGGTTGGACTGCGTCATAGGATCACAATGCCATATTCACCTGAGCAAAATAGTGGAGCTGAAAAGGAAAACCGCACATTGGTAGAGGCAGCAAGAATGATGTTACACTTTAAGGATTTACCGGAAGCACTATGGGAGGAAGCAGTAAACACCCCGGCTTATGTGATAAATCGGACAGGACCAACTCCTGTGAATGGGAAAACTCCCATTGAATTGTGGTCAGGATATGATAGAGCAGTCCATCATCTAAAGATTTTTGGAACAGAATGCTTTGTGCACATACCAAAGCAAAACCGCTAAAAATGGATCTGAAAGAGCATAAAAGGAGTCCTGGTTGGCTATTGTGCAGACAAAGATGGCTATAGGGTGTTTATATCTGAAAAGAAGGAAGTAATTTGCAACAGGGATGTAATCTTCAAACAAGAGGAAGCAATAGTAGAAATCATTCAACCAACGTCTGTAGCTGATGTTGATAATGACGTGAACGATAGAACGGACTATTCTGAAGATGAAGAGGAAGAGCAAGAAGAACAGAAACGTCCCATACTGCGAGATAGGACTAAACTCTAATTGCCTCAGCAGTTCGATGGATATGCAATGTTAGCCGAAGCTGAACCTAAAACAGTTCAGGAAGCCATGTCTTCGATAAACAAAGATGAATGGAAAGCAGCCATGGATGACGAAATGATATCTTTGGATCAAAATGGAACCTGGACGCTGACGAGTTTGTCCCCTGGGAAGAAACCTATACAAAATCGTTGGGTTTTCAGAATCAAAAAGAACTCTGATGGCAGTGTTGCAAGGTTTAAAGCAAGACTTGTTGCGAAAGGCTTTTCACAGATAGCTGGCATCGACTACGATGAAACATTTGCACCGGTCGCTAGGTTTGATACAATAAGGACCGTACTAGCTGTAACAGCTATGGAAAAAATGGAGATATTGCAATTTGATGTTAAAACAGCGTTTTTGTATGGATTTCTTAAGGAGGAAGTTTATATACAACAGCACGAATCGTACGAGGGAAGGGGAAAAAATTCTGCCATTCTCAAAAACTACTAATGCTTTAATTGTGCAATTTTAAATACATGTTAAGACTTCTCTATGTAGTGGCCTGACAAATCAACGCACTTGGCCCATCGATGTTTCAGCTTCATAATGCCCTCCTTATAAAAGTCTGAAGTTTGACCCTCTAACCACGAAGTCACTGCAGTTTTTAAGCTGTCATCATCTCGGAAATGCGTTCCACAAAGGTAAGCTTTCAATTTTCCGAACAAGAAGAAATCAGAGGGTGCCAGTTCCGGGAATACGCTGGCTGTGGAAGTACTTCGAAGCACAAGAGCAGCAAGAGACCTCCTTTTCGCAGTAGTCCGCGGCGTTTGATTTTGATTTGATCCCGTAATTTAGTCAAAAGGTTGCAGTAATATGCTCCATTGATAGTACGACCACTGTCGAGAAAGTCTATAAGCAAGACGCCACGAAAATCCCAGAAAACTGAGAGCATCACTTTGCCTGCTGGAGGTTTCACCCTGAACTTCTTTGGAGGAGGAGAGTTGGAATGCCGCCACTCCATACTGGCTTGTTTGGTGGCAGGGTCATAGTGATGGACCCAACTTTCATCCATCAAAAAAATTGTCAGAATCTGCGCTGACACGTTCCAAAAGCTCGCGACAAATGTTCACTCGATCTTGTTTGTGCAAAGGTGTCAACCTTCGCGGCACCCATCTAGCTGAAGCCTTATTCATATGCAAAATGTTATGCAATATCGATCTAACCGATTTCTCGTCAATCCTCACAGTGTTGGCTATCGTTTTAACGGTAATTCGCCTATCTTCCAAAACTCACTTCTCCACTTTGGCAACCATTTCAGGGTTCCGTGCCGTTGCAGGTCTTCCACTTCTTACATCATCTTCTAGGCTCTCTCTGCCACGCTTAAATTCATTTGCCCATCGACGGACAATGGATTCTGACGGTGAAGCATCCTTGTAAATTGTTTTTAACCTTTGAGTGATTTCAGTAAAATGAACACCCTCCCTTGTCAAAAATTTAATCACTGCCCGGTGTTCAATTTTCTCCATTTCTAATAACTTCTGCAACACACATTATTGAATCTACTATAAAATCCGAAGTTTTGTGTGAATCTGGATGAAACTTTCAACACTGACAGACAACAACATACAAAATGATAGATATCAAAATTTTGTTTCTCAAGGCACACCAAGACAAAGAACTGCAAAATTTTTTCTCCTTTCCTCGTATATAGATGGGACAGATCGAGTTTGTAGGCTCGTCAAAAGTCTGTACTGTCTCAAGCAGTCACCGAGATGTTGGAATCAACGGTTCACCGATTTTCTTGAATCCTGTGGGTTGAAACAAAGTAAGGCGGATCTTTGTTTGTTCATAAGAAACTCGTCAAAGAAGCTGATACTTGTGTTATATGATGATGATGGACTGCTTGCTGGGGAAAAAGAGGACATTGTTGCTCTAACAGATAAACTGAAACGGGAATTCAGCGTTACCGTTGGACAGGTATCTAATTACTTGGAAGTTCAGATAGAAAAATTGGATAATTTTACCATCTTTATTAGTGAGGAAATCTACACAAATAGAGTGTTAAAGAAATTTAATATGGCCGAAGCATTTCCTGTTACAACACCAGTTGAAAAGAATGGTACCGTAGAACCAAAGTGCCATGAAATATTACCTGAAAGCGTACCGTTTCGTTCAGCAGTGGGCAGCCTTATCTACTTGTCAGTAGCTACAAGGCCTGACATTGCTTATGCAGTTAATCATATCTCACAAGCTTTGACTAAATCTACTTGAAAGCGTTGGCAAGCAGTTAAGAGAATTTTTAAATATCTTCGAGGAACGACTGGTTACGGTGTTCGCTATCAAACTGGTTGTGGTATGTTAGAAGCATACAGTGATGCAGATTATGCCGGTGATGTGTCGATTCGTAAGTCAACATCGGGCGTCCTGTGTAAATTCGGTGAAGGAGCTATAACGTGGCTCAGTCAGAAGCAGCGTTCGATTTCCCTATCAACAGAGGCGGAATTCATCGCTGGAAGTGAGGCTGCAAAGGAAATAGTGTGGCTCTCCAGACTTCTGAATGAAATTATGCATGACATTCAACCTGTGCCTATTTTAAAAATGAATCAGGAGTTTCAAAAGCGGACCAAGCATATAGATGTACGGTGCAGGTTCATTCGTGAGAAAGTGTCCGAGAGTGTTCTAGAAGTAATGCACATTGCAGGAAAACATCAACTAGCTGACATTTTAACAAAACCCTTGAGCAATCCCAGATTTGTAAATCTGAGGAAGTTGCTGGGATTAGCATCTAGAGAAGAAATGCCAGTTGAAGGGGGAGTGTTGAAGTGTAAACTGAACCCTGAATCACTTTGAATACTAATCTAAATAGTAGTAGTAGTCTGCTATCGGTATCATAAAATAGTTGCTTTAATTGACTGTCCAATACACAGTTTTTGTAATACTCTAAACTGTAATTATAATATATCTTCTAAAGTGATCTTTCTGTAACACTCGCAACACTAAATCTCAATAGTAATGCATTCTGCTGCACCCACCAATCTGTAGACCAATTACCAGTTTACCAAGCTAAATATTTCTACGCCAGATAACGGTTCTTGCTTCATAATCGACGGGTTCAACGCAAAAAATCAGATCGTAAGGAGCCACTGAAAGAAAATTTCGCACAAACACGTCGAGTACATTCGGAAGAAAAAATAAGAATCCTTATAATTTCCGAAAAAAGAATGAAGGCCGAGAAGTCATCACCAACCTCGAACATAGGGATATTTCGAAAGAAATCAACGTCACTCGTAAGGACAAATGTCACTCAACTACAGTAAAATTGGGCGAAAAATTGATGTGACACTTTCGGCCCGTAACAAAACACAAATCATCAAGGACATACAAAGAAGAGCTACTGATTTTGCCCAAAAGCTTTTCAGTTCTTTACCTTAATATTCTACACAAACTGGCGAAAAAATCATCCTGACACGTTATGTCGTTCTTGAGTTATCATGTTTTTCATACATACGGAGTGACATATTCATTTTTTCTTAGTTTTACTACTTTTCTTTAACATAAAGACGGTTGCTGTCTTCAGAAAAGTAATAGCTTCATGTTACCTTTCATATAATTTTAGGTTAGTCAAGAATGATTGAACGATCGCTTCAAAAACAGAAAATTTGTATGAAATGGTCGAATTCGAAAGCAATACTATAAATATAAACAGCTACCCAATCTCAACGACATAATCCACGCCAAAGTCATTCTCTTCTGGGTGAGAGAACTTCAGCATTACCTTAGGCAAGATTTTATATATCAGTGGCGCCTGTAAAATTGTTAATATTGACTTTCTACTCCCACCCCTACCGAGTTAAGTTCAACAGAATCACCTGCGCTTCTCAGATTAGAGGTACCCCGTGTTCTATTGGAGCTACCATTGCCCTTTTTCTTGGTTAATAGTTAGTAATTATAGTTTTTGGGTAAAGAGTACATGGCCTAGGTATAAGAAACGTAAGTGGCGAAAGATTTCGAAAATTCTGCATAGAGAGTGAACTTGTCATCATGAATACATTCTTTAAACTTCATAAAAGCGGTTGCATACCTCAACAGGTCCAGCACACACCATTAATCACATTAACTGAAATCATATTGATTACATTACGATTACCCAAAAAATCAGGAATGGAATAAAATGTGTAAAGACGTATCCTGGAACTGCTGTTTCCTCAAATCATTACTTCCTGTTGGCAAAGTAATCGATAGAATTTAAAAAGATCAAAAAGACCAATTATATACAAAAGCTGACCGTCAGTCATTTACATAATCAGGAGATAAAAAGAAGTGGAGGATACGCTCGAAAATCGATTTTAGTAGCTAAACGCATGATAGAATTCTGAGATTTGACAGATATGCAATACGTTTAAAACCATACTAAGTGATGGTAATGATAATTTGGATCGCTGACGAAATTTTTGAACTCATGGAGAGGAGACCCAAATATGAAAAACCATTATGAAGAAAAATACAAAGAGTAAAATACAGAAATAAGAAGGAGAATTAGAAATGCTAAAGAAAAATAATGCACTCAAAAATGTAGAGAGATTATGGATTACAAAAATAGACACGATAACTATAAACGAAATAAGTAACCGATATATGAAGCAATAACAATTTCGGAAATAATAAATAATAGACCAAGAAGGAAAACTTCTAATCGAAAAAAATTTAAAAATGCATAGATGGAAGAGTACATACATAACTGTATCAACAGCAAACGAAGTCCTGGAAAAAGAAGAATATCGTGGCTGAAAAATCTACGCCAATGGTTTGGTAAAACGAAACTGTTTAGAACGGCATTCAACAAAATAATTATTGCAAACGTTCGATAGCGGACATGGCACCATAATGAGAATAAGAATTGCAGTTTTTACCTGTAACACCTTACCATGCCAAACTTTAATTTATGTTTCTGTTATATTTAGAGTCCGTCAAAATATTTCTGTATTTTTTCAAAATATAGCATACCAAAATGGCATTTATTTTTTCAAAATATGGCATATAAAATGGCACTTATTTCAAAATAAAGCATAAAAAATGCTAAGCATTTCAAAAAGATGAAATTTTAGAAAAAATGTCACCAGTAATATTAAAAATTCCCACAACACAAATACAAAAGACAAAGTAATCTGATAAAAACCACGGGCACAAGGCAAATAAGTGGAACGTAGGTATTCGAGGTGCATTGAAGGATAGGGGGATTTCGCGGGGTTGTTGTTGACGAGTGGGCGTAACGGGATACTTACCTGAGCGTTGAGGCGCGCGACGAGCGGTCACCCCCGCCCTGGGTCATCGACCTTAGTACCTGGCACTTAGCAAAACTTCTGCATGTCTATTTTGAAATTTGTAAGCCCTTTTGTTGTGAATTAGCCACATAATATTAATTTGATTGAAATATAGCATTAAAATATGGCATTTATTCAAAATATAGCATTTATCACAAAACAGGACATTTTATAACATTTATGGCACCAACAAATGTGGTTCATTCCACTCATTACCACGTGAAACGCCTAAATACGAAATCTGGTCCAAAAGGGGCCTACAGTAAGAAACATGGCAAAATGGCATTTGACGGACTCTAGTTATATTACTTCGGTTCTTCTTGTTCGTCGCTCATACCCCTTCAACATGTGTCACTATGCTCTGTACTGTTTTAGTTGTACATAATTCAGTTCAGTTAGTATGTGCAAGTTTTTATGAATATCAGCCTGATGACCCTACCATCGATATATAACAACAAGGGTAACGACGACGACCTTTACATGACTGCCAAATAAGTATTATATTTTAGGCTATAGTCATTGTTGCTGAATGAAATAATTAATACTAAAATTGTTCGAAAATTTAACATTATTATTATTACCTTTATTATCGTGTAGATGCAGCATATACAACAGAAATATACAAATATAGGTATAATTGTGAATTAACAAATATGTGAAAATATATAATATAAAATATAGATATGTGTAAGTATCGTATGATCAAAAATTATTTTTAGTCTGCTTCTCGGAGAATCATTCACTAATTTAACATTAAAACTTATCTACTAGTTGTAGCAAAGAAAATCATTTTCTTTGAAAAAAATGAGCATTAACTTTATTTTGCAAATGAGCAAGACCATGGGATGATAGAAAAATATGTTGTTTTGATTTTTCAATCAAAACATCATGATAATTAGGGATTGGATTGTCGTTTATGTAGATTAGCATAGCTGATAATCGCAATTTGCCTGAAATTAGCGTAGATCAAAAAGCAATCTTAACGGTATCAGTCACATAATGGTGTTCAGCTTGTTCGTTTTGCTTGTGAGCGCTTCGCAGGCTTTGGCGGTAAGCTAAAATTGAAGTTCCAATTCACTAGTAGTTAGATTTACTTTATTGACTATTCAATTCACCTGTCATCTGTCAAAAAGTGACCAATGAAAATCCAGAATTCTGACGTTTCTTGACCAATCAAAAAAATATAAGTGGATATATCTTCCTAGACGGTATTCAAGTGACTATTTTTAACAAATGCGATTTTTATTAGAAAAAGTCAATATTAGTGTTCTGTTACTATAGAAATTGCGTAGTTTTTTGCTAGATTTACTGAAAACTAATTTGAAAAAGTAGTTTGGTTCATTAAATAGTCCCTCGAATACCATTCTTAGTCAAAGTTAAGTAGATTATTTTTGCGGTGGTATCACTACTCATGTCCATTGCGCTTTGGCTTAGGACTCGTGCTATCGCACTCGTCCTAATCGTACCAAAGCGCAATGGACATTCGTGACACCACCGCAAAAATAGTCGACATAACTTTGACTACTCATGGTATTATAAGTGAATATTATTCCTGCGCTTTTAATAATATTCACGTTGATAATCAAAATTCCCCCTTTTGCCGTTACTGTGGAGATACAGTAAACTCTTTTGTGAGCAGCAGTTGGTTGATAAATAGATTTCATTTCTGAATGAAATTCTTCAAATGCGATGTAGAGGCCAAATTTGAATACATTAGTCGAATTTATTACTTACTCGGCAAAACAGAGTATTTCCGTATTAGGCCGTCCGCTCACTGAGACGACACGATTGCGACGCAACTGACAAGAAACTCATAAGCGATAATCTCGTGGCAATTGTTCTATCGGTTTATGTACTTCACTACACACTGCTGCGATTGCGATGCCATTGCGATGCAACTTGCACAAAATAATTGCTCCCGACTGCCAGTGCCAATCGCGAAGCGATTAGTTGCGTTGAAGTTGCGGGGTAAAATGCAAAGAATGTCAAAATAGTACAAATTTATTCTTGTATTGAAGGTGCGTCTTTCAATCGACGACTTAACCTTTTCCACTAATACATTAAAGCTCTCTTTTGACATTCGGTAGCATGATTTTGCTCATGTTGGGAGAGCTCTCTTGCTGCAACAAAATACAAGTCTTGCATTTTTTATTATTTTTGATATAGGGGTGAACGTGAACCTCCATTTCGGTTTCCTGTCCTTATTTCGTAAGTATCAGTAAGCTACAACCACGTCATCATCATCGTCATTCGAAAGTATTCTGCAGCAGACTGAAAACAAGTTGCTCTGATGTGCATAACACGAGTTGCCCTCGCGATCGCATCGTAGGTATGTCGTAGTTGCATCGTAATCGCGTCGCAGTCGCGTCGGACCAGTGGACGGAGAGCCTTAGGCACAAAATAATTGCTCGCGACTGTCAGTGCCAATCGCGAAGCGATTAGTTGCGTTGAAGTTGCGGGGTAAAAATGCAAGGACTGTCAAATTAGTACAAAAATACCCTTATATTAATGCCGCGTCATTCAATCGACGACTTAAACTCTTCCACTAATACATTAAAGTTCTCTTTTGACATTCGGTAACATGATTTTGCTCATGTTGGGTGGGCTTCCTTGCTGCAATAAAATAAAGGTATTGCCCTCTTTATTATTTTTAATATAGGGGTGAAAGTGGACTTCCTTTTTGGTTCGCTGTCCTGATTTCGTGTGTATCAGTAAGCTACAACCACGTCATTATCATCATCACTCGAAAATATTTTGCACCAGACTGAAAATAAATTGCTCTGATGTGCATAACACAAGTTGCCGTCGCGATCGCATCGTAGGTATGTCATAGTTGCGTCGCAATCGCATCGCAGTCGCGTCGGGCCAGTGGACGGAGAGCCTTAGGCCGTCCGCTCACTGAGACGACGCGATTGCGACGCAACTGACAAGCGATAATCGCGTGGCGATTGTTCTATGGGTTTATGTACTTCACTACACATTGCTGCGATTGCGATGCGATCGCGATGCAACTTGCACAAAATAATTGCTTGCGACTGTCAGTGCCAATCGCGAAGCGATTGGTTGCGTTAAAGTTGCGGCGTAAATGCAAGGAATGTCAAACTAGTACAAAAATAACCTTTTATTTTTGATATAGGGATAAACGTAAATCTCCATTTCGGTTGCTGTCCTTATTTCGTATGTATCAGTAAGCTACAACCACATCATCATCATCGTCATTCGAAGTATGTTATAGCAGACTGAGAACAAATTGCTCTGATGTGCATAACACAAGTTGCCGTCGCGATCGTATCGTAGGTATGTCGTAGTTGCATCGTAATCGCATCGCAGTCGCGTCGGGCCAGTGAACGGAGAGCCTAAAGTGCATAAACCTATAGAACAATCGCCACGCGATTATCGCTTATGAGTTTCTTGTCATCTGCGTCGTAATCGCGTCGTCTCAGTGAGCGGACGGCCTAAGTCTTATAATTGCTTAATATCTCACCAAACATTCAAAAACATATTAACACAAACTAAAACATTCTATAACGGATAACTTACTTATCATATCAAATGACTTCGCAAAGGTCGCATTTTACCATAAAATTGTTTCCAAGTTTTGAATTGCTCTATGTAGATTTGTCGAAATTCGCAAGTTTTAACGTTGGTAAATTTTCTTAGCTCAAATTTTTTGATTGTGTCAAATAAAATGTATTATTTTACGGGAGATAGATATTTCTCTAGTCTGACTAGTCTTAGAAATTTGATCGCATATGCAGATTGCGGCAGGCAATTAGGACCATAGCAAAAGCAAGGGGACCTTACATGTGGCCGTAATTGTGTTTAACAAACGAACAATCAATGTACGATAGCGGTAGGTCGTTAGGATCATTATAAATAGAAGGTATATACGCGATTTTAAAATTTTTAGATACAATTACGACCACCTATAAGGTCCCCTTGCTTTTGCTATGGTCCTAGTTGCCTGCCGCAATCTGTATACGACCATCCAGGTACTTATAATCCACGCTAAGTACTACCTTATGCCACATTGCAATTAATTAAAGCATTAAAAGATTTTTTATCAATCAAACACGAGTTTCTATAATACCCTAATGACAATCATAATTAAACTGAGAATAAATTGTGGACATTTTAAAGTGTGGTACGTATTCTTTTTCGGATTATTTCCGTAGCGGTTGCGAATATGAGTGGTGAAAGAAAGAAGCTGAAAAGGTATCTTGATGTGGCGCCGAATCCGCGATTTCTCTACACTTTCAAAGATTTTAAATTTACGCTTTATTTAATTTTATAAAAACTTGACACAGTCAGAGGTAACGCGGATCTTTACATTAGGGCGTGGCCGTGAAGGTACGGGACATCAGGGCGCAACGACGCTATGGCGCCAGCTATTTGATCGCGGGACACTAGAGGGCCAAAATACAAATAAATGCGTTAATCGGGGCTACTTTCAGCTACACTACTAATTGCTTTCTAAAAGTAAATTAGGGGTTGTATACAAAACCACCGATGTTGATCGCCACCGATATGGATTTCCTCCGACTTCTGACAACTGTATTAAACACTACCGACAGGAACTACCACCGACTTGGGTTACTACCGACTTTTAAAGTTTGTAAGAAATATATGAATGTCACCGAACTAAAATACCACCGACTTGGTGTACAAACCGACTTGGATTACCACCGATGTGGATTTACATCCGACAGGAACTATCGCCGATGTGGACTACCACCGCGCGTTTACTTCCAACCGATACCGACAGTAGTTGCTGCAACACATCTTACACGAGCGACCGTGAAGTTGCAATCCTTCCTATTAAGGTGACTGTTTAGTAACTTCAGATTTCGTTTCTAACTGGTTCAGAATTTTTAAAACCGCCTTATGATAGACAACAAGCTATACTAAGTAATTTTTAAATGATTTAGTTTACACGTCATAATCTTGCTATGTTATTGGTACTATGTAGAGGAAGCAAAATATGAATGGAGCTAAAGGATTATGATATAGGTGGTTCGTTGGGCGCTTATCGAAAGCCCAAGATTCCAAAGCTCTATTTAAATTGTTTTATAATGACTTTCTGAAGTAAGTGACTAAAAGACTGCAGATTGGTGGTTTAGAAATGTTGACGGAGTTATATCAGTTATTATTCGCGCTGAGATTTCCTTATATTTGTACCTAGTGAAAGTAAGGGAAGTGTGAGTGTCATACAGGGACCGTCAAAAAGGACTGATTATTTAATTTTTTAATAAAAAATTAAATGTCACAGCAATCGCTATGTCTCTTATATTATTTTAAAGAGTATGCTTTGGAGAGGTGTATAAAACAATTGCAGAATTTTTTGACACTTAGCAAAATGGACACATGGCCAATGCCACAACGTGTTTTTTGTGTTGAACAATTTATCAAAGTTAATTCAATTATTTAAGTGCAATGCGCCAGATTAATTTGTTTGGGGCTACCTAAAAAGTAAAGTTCATATTGCAAAACCAAGAACAATTGACGAACTTAAACAAGCATTAAAGCAGAGATGCCATATATTCCGTAGGAATTACTTATTAGAGTCATGCTTAATTTCGTTCGCCGCTTAGAAGAATGTATTGAAAACGACGGAGGACACTTCTGGCATACAATATTTGATAAATAAATCTCTTGTTCTTACACCACAACAAACCGTTTTGTTTAAATGTGTAACTTATGACAATACATTTTTATCTAGAAAATAAAATAGTCAGTCCTTTTTGACGGTCCCTGTATAAAGATTTAAAGTTGAAAAAACTTTGTCTGTTCGAAGAAAAAGTGCAAAAAAGAAAGGATTGCATGCTGCACGGGTTGCACTTAGAGTGCAACACAGTAGATTTAGGGGTTATAATTTCTATTTTTTACATCCCACAATTTTAGCCGTAACTATACAAACAGTGTCTACGGGTTTGAATAGTATAACTTAATGTAAAGTGTATCAATACTTTTAACGAGTATTTTAGGAGATTATTAAGTCAAAATGTTATTAATTAATTAATAGATATTTAACCAACAAGTGTGTTAATGAAGACGATTAATAATCGACACTGTTTAAAGCACGAACGAGGGATAGCGAGTGAGTGCCTTTAATAGTTGAGATTATTAATCGCCCATTAACAAACGAGTTGATTACAACATTTTTTCGTTGACCGCAAAATCTTTTTTTGTGGCGAAAAATTTGATTAATACAACTAACCTCCATGCAAAATATCATCAAAACGTCAAAATCACAAAAACAGTTCATTAATGAAAAAGAGTTTATTAATCAAAAACAGTGTATTAATAGATCTATTAATCCATCCTTTTTTAAAAAGCAGTTAATTAATGAAAAAGAGTGTATTAATCAAAAACAGTGTATTAATGACGTCTCTTAATCTATCCTCTTTTAGGAAAAATAATTCATTAATATTGAGAACAAGCTGTCAACGAAAAATTAATTTAATTTAATTGTAATAATTGCAACTCCACTTACATTGGACAAACAAAACAATTATTAAAGACTAGAATTAATCGGCACAAACACTCAATTAAAACAAATAATATATCGCCTTCTAATAAAAAACAGCATTAACTGACCACGCTAATGAATCTCTAGGTAATAAGTTTATTTTCTACGCACCCAACATGTTACATACAGAGAATAACTTTTAAAAAACGTATACGCCTGGAGATGATTGAAATACAAAAAAGTTCTAATGCAATTAATTATAGAACTGAATTGATATAACCTCAGTTCTATTTACCATAATTTATTTAAATATACTTTTTCACATGAACCAAATACACGTTGTGTTTTATGATTCAAACAAACATTTTAATTAAAAGCAAATTTTAACTTAATACGACCCTGACTATGTCATGTGCAAGTGCCAAATTTTCTGCAGTTTTGGGTATAGTTGATAATAAAAATATGTGAACAGCCTTACTTGCTCTTATCAATTTCATTTTACATTTCTGGTTTCAAAATTGCTAAAGCGTTCTGTTTTAATTGTATTGAAAATGGATTATCACGAATAATCCCGTTTACTTCATTAATTGTTAATATTAAATTTAAAATTTCTTTAACGTAATGCAAATTTAAACTACTCATTATCGTAAGTATGCTATAGGTACTTACAAAATGCCAGATGTCTATTTGTATTACAATGAAAATTTTAAACCCGACAATCGGCTTAGTAGTACACAGTACACTTAATGCTATTGTGCCGCATTGCTGGATGTACTTATCCCAGCCGATCAATTTTCAAAGTAGGTACTTGTCTGTTGGTCACGTTTAAACGGGGCTATGACACAACGTCCACTGGTCACAAACCAAAACTCAGAATTTGGTCATAACGCCCAACTTCGATTCTGGTCACAACGTCCAACTTGGTCACAACGCCCAATTTTGATTTTGGTCACAACGCCCAACTTGGTCACAACGCCCACCGACGCCTGTTATAGGAGAGAGCTATCGACGCCACTTAAACCACCGTTTTGGTCATAACGCCCAACTTAGATTTTAGTCACAACGCCCAACTTGGTCACAACGCCAATTTCGATTTTGGTCAGAACGCCCAACTTGGTCATAACGCCCAACTTTGATTCTGGTCACAACGCCCAACTTGGTCACAACGCCCACTTTGATTCTGGTCACAACGCCCAACTTCGACTTTGGTCATAACGTCCAACTTGTTTTGAAGCACATTTTCATAGAAATATCGGGCTAGATTGAAGTTCATAGCTGAAGACGTACAGGCACCCAAGTAAGTGTGCAGACCTTATACTTCCATATATGTAGGTGGTAATTGAATACTGTTGAATTTTAATTATCTCTATTGCAACAGGATTGACGTGGTCTCAGGTTACAAGTCAATAAAAAGATTAGGCAAACATACATTTGAAAATATATTGTAGTCGAAAATGTTGAAATTGTTGGAAATACATATTTAAAGTCGCGGCTTTTCTGGAGCTTTTGTCCAGTAAGATTCTCGTAAGCTCGGAGTGGGACCTACATTTTTTTAGATACACTTACGTTTTGTTATCTGTTTCCATATATTTTCTCAGGAGAATTTCGCTATAGTAGTGAAGTAATTTTCTTTTTCCAATGTCTATTTATAAAGCTGTATTGTATCTGAGCAAATCTTCATGGCAAAGCAACATTTTAATGATGAGGATGGACACTAGTGAATAAAGTAGTTCATAAACCATAGCAACTTACAAAATACAAACATGTTACCGGGGAAACTAGTACACAACCAATAATATGATTAGAAATTTAAAATTATTTATTCAATTTTAAAACTTATTTATACCATTAATTGTAGGTATTGGTAAAAGTTTTATATGCTACACGTGAATAAAGAGATTTTATCCATTCGGTGAAATTATCTCACTCGGCTGTCTCGTCAGCTAAGGTTTTGCCC
The DNA here is from genome assembly GCA_940337035.1 of Agriotes lineatus. Classification (NCBI taxonomy): domain Eukaryota; kingdom Metazoa; phylum Arthropoda; class Insecta; order Coleoptera; family Elateridae; genus Agriotes; species Agriotes lineatus. Next base: position 244,012 of record CALNHX010000369.1, read on the forward strand.
TTATGGATAAAATGTCTCTTTATTCACTTGTACCATATATAGCTACTTTCCAACACCTACCTATAAAGTTGTAAGTGCTTTATCCACTAAAGTTACGTTGGTAGAGTAACACTTTAATGATAATAGTGGATGAAATTTACTTTATCTACGACAGTGTAAAGTTGACATTTAGTTAGCAGTTTTAAGTTTGTAAAACCACTGTTTAATAACATGTTTTCATTCAGCAGGTAGTCCGTAGCTACGGTTTTAAAATTTTTAACCACGAAAAATTACGAGCGTTTGCAATTTACATTTAAATATTTTCTTATATTTACTGTGTTTTGTAGATTCTATCGTAGATAAAATATTGTACGATACACATGCGTAAAGCATCTTTAGTCACTCCGGGCTTAATACGCTCGCTCACTCGGGTTTTAACTCTGCCCCACTCGTGACGAAAACTAGCTTTACGTACTTCTATCATAAAGTACTATTAATCACTAGCGAATAAATTGTGATTCTTGTAAATAAAAAAACCATAGGAAATAACACAGTGTACTTTGGTAACTAACAATATCATTGTGTCAAACTGTTAGTTATTTGGAAATATTAGGTTCAAATTTTAATTAGGAAACACCTCAATAATTGTATAAGTCGGAAATAGTTATTTAGACCACAAGTGTTAGAAGTGCAACTTTTTTTCACAAGTGTGGAGGGTTATTAAACGAGACGCAGTCGAGTTTAATATTCCACACGCGTGAAAAATAAGCACGCTAACACGAGTAGTCTATAAGATTTTGTAAAATTTTATTAAATATTCAAATCCAAGCCTATTTGTATAGAATTGTATTTGCCTTCATTTTAGTCAAGTGCGTTGGTCAGTTCTGGTAACTAAGAAAACGTCTATTGGTAACTAAGCAAAGGTACAATTAGAATCGTTCATTCCAAAATTAAAAGCAACTTCACACACCGAAATTAATTAAAAAAAGCATACTTTTTAAATGAAATTTAAAAAAAGTTATTTTTGTATTAAGTGCGCGAAATTAATGAGTTTAGAACGTGAAAATATTACTTCTTTGACGAGGCGATAGCCGAGTCAAAAAAATCATTCGAAAGCTCTAAAACATTTCGCGCTCGTAATACAAACAATATTTTTTCTACAACCGTCAAACAAGAATATTAATATTGTTTCGCGCCGTATTCCGCGAAAATTTTTGGCGCTCTAGTGTGCAAAATGCCTTTTTTAAATTTCATTAAAAAAGTAGTATTAATTTCGGTGTATGAAGTGCCACTTTTTTTCACACTTTGCTTTTAATATAGGAATGAACTATTCTAATTGGACGTTTCCTTAGTTACCAGAACTGACCAACGCACAACTAAATGAAAGCAAACACAATTCTATACAAAATAGGCTTGGATTTGAATATTTAATGAAATTTTAAAAATATGATAGACAACTCGTGTTAGCTTGCTTATTTTTCACGCGTGTGGAATATTAAACTCTGTTGCGCCTCGTTTAATAACCCTCCACACTTGTGAAAAAAAGTTGCACTTTAACACTTGTGGTCTAAATAACTATTTTCCGGTCGTCAATGGTAACGTAAATAAATACCCAACTTCGAGCATTGAGAAGAAATCTAAGAATTCCCATAATTTAAGTTATGGGAATTGGAGGAAATAGTATATAGGTATCTCCCTGATTTATTATTACTGTATAGAACGATTTAAAGGATGTTCAAAACATGTATCGATAAAATTTGTAAGGTGATCTTTAAAAGAAAGTATACACAGTGTTTAAAAGTATACCTACAAATTTTACAAGTTGGGCCTCTAGGCAAAAATAAGTAATACAGTTAACATAACAATGTACAGGTTGCGAGTTACAGTCTCTAAAAAGGGAAACATACAAATCAGATTTTTAATTATCTCAATAACATCTGAGATTATTGAATTAAAGTTGATATTTTACTTAATATTAATGAACTATACTATTTTGTAGTATTTGATTAAAACCCACCAGTGTGGCGATAGTTTAGCAATTTCTTAGCTTTACATTTTCAAGGAAACTCGATGTAAACTTTTTATTTCGAAAATTACTGGTATTAGAACAAAATTGAATAGAAAACTTTTTCTAGTACATTGTTCTCACTGTATATAACAGCAGTACGATAACATGAACAAGAAAATAACACGTATTGCTTGAGTAAGAAAGAGATAAACATAGCAGCAAATATTCGAGTAGGCATGACGCTTAGTTTAATTATGACATAAGTCAACTAAACATGCCTACTAAAATAATGTTTTCGTATGGTCATCTCTTTCTTACTCGAGCATTCTCTTTTGTTGTTCATGTTATCTCATTGCTATTATATACCGATGGGACCATAATTATATATAACAGCAATGAGATAACCTGAACAACAAAATAGAATGATCGAGTAAGAAAGAGATGACCATACGAAAAAATTATTTTAGTAGGCATGCTTGGTTGACATCTGTCATAATTAAAATAAGCGTCAGGCCTACTCGAATATTTGCTACTATGTTTATCTCTTTCTTACTCAAGCAATACGTGTTATTTTCTTGTTCAAGTTATCTTATTTCTGTTATATATAATTGTGGCCCGATCGGTATAATTACGGCCCCATCAGTATAAGGTAGTTTTCAGAAATCTGCATATATGCAACGTTTAGGGGGCACAGGGAGGAAAGCACAAGGGCGAGAGGCAGTTTTGGGAAAATATATGTTTTATAGTGTTCTAACAACTGGCTTAAATGCAGCTTTCCCCTAATTTTTCCTGACACTACATGAATTTTTTGCAGTTCCAATGTGGCGCACGATCTTTTATACTTTAGGGGTGTTCCCCATAATAATCCTTTTGGCGATTCTTGTGACCAAAATCAAAATTGGGCGTTGTGACCAAGTTGGGCGTTGTGACCAAGTTGGGCGTTGTGACCAGAATCGAAGTTGAGCGTTATGACCAAATTCTGAGTTGGGGTTTGTGACCAGTGGGCGTTGTGTCCAGGCCCCGTTTAAACTGGTGTGGATAAATAAAGTTATCAAGAAACTGTGGATTCAGTGTATATCTTACTTTGCTTTACTTATCGCGTTACCTGGTGAAATTAGTCAAAGTCAAAATAATTACTCGTATATGACAGCATGCCTCATTGTTTAACTGTCAATTGCTAACCTAGAAACGCAAAGCCCAATCTACATTACCCAAAAATTGCAAAAATTCTCTGTACGACTCGCCCGAATTTTTTATTCCGCGACTGTACAACGTTGACTTAGGTACCTTAAGAATAATACAATAATAAATTTTCACTAATAATGCACTCAGCTATCAGCATATACTCTGCATACCTTGTATCAGATCAGTTACTAAACACAAATTGCAGTTTAGTTACTTCATAAGCCAATTAAACTTTTTTGGTAGATCTAACCGGAAATCTAGTTTCCTATAAATTTTAAATAGATGGCACATCTATCAAAAACCTTCAAAATGTTTGAGATTAAGACACCAACTGAACAGAAATTATTGAGTAAGATTAAGTAATACGATTTCACTTCAGTGCCAGAATGTTAAAGAAGGATTAAGTTGTCAAGGTAGACACTGCTGGTTTCTTAGCACTTTCCCTAAAATGAGATGGTAATTTGGATTTGTGTTGTTAGGAAAGCACCGTGCTGAGGAGAAATTATTACTTGTTTATAATCAAGTGAGACAATTGGTTGTGTGTATCGTTATTAAATGAAATAAAGCTTCCCAAGCTAGAAATACTTACTTTAAGCGAGTGAAGGTATTACGGACTATAACAAATTCTGATCATGATATACCAGAAGACGCTCATATTGAACATTCTTTTCAGTTTCTCATTTGTTTAGAAATTAAAAATTATTGCAAATTATCTGCACATTTTTGGATAATCTTATTTAGGTAAATGTGGAACATCAAAATAGTTTGGTTTTTTTACGGTGTTGTCTATAATAATATGTAAGTATAGTATTTTGTAAATGTTTGATTTTTCTTAAATTATTTAGTAGTTTTCTCTAGAAACACTATTTACAATATACTCGGAATAATTCCAACAAAATATTTCAAATTGTGTTGAATTTTGCTATTTATATTAAATCCCTTACAGCAAGATGTAGGCAAAAACATTTATACTAAACTTTAAATACTCGTTGTTCTTGACTAAGTCTGTTGAAAAATAATATCGCCTTCAAATCTCTGATTGTTGATTTTAATCTTTGAACATATTTATTATTTAAAAGATATATTTCTATAATTCAGAAACTATTTGTCATACTTTTACTATAGTTTATTATTGTCATTTATTTCCTACACCATAAATAATAATCAATTATAGCAGCTTTTGTATCTTGAGTGCAAACACTTTAATTTTGTTCTAATTCAGTTTCGAAAAGTTATTTCCACATTCACTTTGGTTAGGAAAAGTGCTACACAGTACAGTAGCATAACCATTCGAACTCACATTTTTTTCTGATATAAGAATTTGTGTTTGTTGATTTCATAACAACCAAAAACTACTCGATTTCAACAATTTCCAATAAATCCTCAAGAAGTAACAGTTTTCGATACCACATTAGAAAAAATTGTGTACAACACGTAGAAATATTGTCGTTTTCTGAACTCTGCAGGTTATTAAACTAAGCTTCGCATAGAATTCAAATCTCAGGAATATTAATTTTTCTTAAATTGTACAAACAACTATTTCAGCACGGTATTATATCCCTTTTCCCTTCTATATTTACTTTATCATCTGTTTTCAATGTAAAAAATTGTTAAAAATTCTCAAATCTGTCAATTGTTAAATTTACCTGGGGATTTGTATATGTGCAAATATTTACTAGTAATTGATTGTCTTTGGATGAAATTTTAAAAATAAAAATATTTGAGTTGGAGTTTCCAAAAGAAAATTGACGCTTCAATACATTTACTAAATAAAGCAATTAGACTATTAAAAATTAGTTGAGGCAGTACCTAAATAATTTTTATTTTACAGTTTACTGAAAGAAAAACTCAGATCTACATGTTGAAAGCAAAACATCCACCAAACTCATGTCTACGTTAAATGGCAACCGAATAGCTAACATTCAATATTTTATAAGCCAAATTTAACAGGACAGTTAAAGAAAGTGAATTATTTATACATAAATATTTCCCATTTCTAGAAGCAAGTCCTGATAGAGTAATTGAAAATAACGGACTTGTAAAAGTTAGATGTCTGTATTTTATCAGAAACAGTAAAATTAAAGAAGCCGTCGTAAAATATAAAAACTATTGGATTAATTTAAATGCAGATGCTAAACTTTATATCAAACAAAACCAACATTGTTATTAAATACAAGGTTACCTAAATATATGCAAAGCTGCCTATTGTTATTTATAGTGTTATATACAGATATTGACATTGAGTTTATAATAATTGAAAAAAGTCAAATCTTTTGGCAGAACAAAATGTTATCCAAGATGAATATACGGATGGGGCCATAATTATATATAACAACAATAAGATAACATGAACAACAAAATAGAATGCTTGAGTAAGAAAGAGCTGACCATACAACAAAATGATTTTAGTAGGCACAATTAGTTGACTTATGTCATAATTAAAATAAGCGTCAGGCCTTCTCGTATATTTGCTACTATGTTTAGCTCTTTCTTACTCAAGCAATATGTGTTATTTTCTTGTTCATGTTATCTCATTGCGGTTATAACACGAGATCAATAAAAAAACCAATTAGGGTAGGCTGTAATATGTGTTATGCGTTTGGCAGAACTGCAGTGTATGGTCAGTCTATGTCAAATTCGAGATTAGTAGCTTAGGTTTTGTTTGTTGTTTGCATATATGTAATAGTTACTATATTGCTAGCGGCTATGAGTGGGAAACTCACGAAGGAAGTGAGACAGACAACCAACTCTTCAATGTATAATAGTGAGCTGTGCGCAAGCGCAGCGGCGTCGTCCGGCCAATGGGAAGTGGTCAAGTTTAAAATTCGCTTCTAAAGGCGGAGTTCGATTTCTCACGCATGCGCACGAGACGCGTTATACTGTAAGTGAAACTATGTCGGCGCCGTAATGTTTTCGGGCGTTCCGAGGCCCTACTAGCAATATATGTATAATACATATATGGTTGTTTGACACAGACTGACGTAAAACTTAACCTGCAAATCTCAAATTTGACATGGACTGACAATACACTTCAGTACTGCCAAACGTATAACACATGTCACAGCCTACCCTAATTGGTTTTTTTATTGATCTCTTGTTATATAATTGTGGTCCCATCGGTATATTTTGCCAGAATTAGCCAATCTAGAAAATACCTAGAGGACTGAGTAGATTTAGTAAAATGATAAAAAAACCTAATTAAATTAAGTATAATGCAATTTACAATATTTAATAATAAGCAATTAGCAATAAGGTTGATCACTAATGTACATACAGTCATACACTATATTAAAATAAATGGTTTTGGATGAAAAGCATTTTATTTTCAAACACATATTTGATAGTGTGCCTGTGTTTTCAGTAATAGAGTATAAAGTAGTGAAACCAGGTTTAAGGGGTGGGGTATCTATGTAGAGTTAATATTTTCTCTATTCCTCATATTTTATAGTTTTGAAAATATGGTTCTCGCCAAAAAAATCAGATACACCTATTTTTTCCAATGTAAGCTCAACTTTTAGAATAATATCTTAGTAACCTAAGCTTTTAAATGAACTGTCTAATTTTTCGTTGTCATTGAACATCGAAAAAAATTATTTGAAAACATGCCCCGTCATTTGAAAGATTTCAAAAAAGAAATAGTTATCGATAGGCTAATTGGAGGAATGCAAATAAGAGTGATTGCCACCTCAGTTTAATATAGATAAAAATACAATTTACCTTCTGAATATATCAGAAATTTACTAATTTCCAAGACAGATAGATTGCAAACACTAGAGACATTACAAAATATTAAGTTAATTTATGTTATTAAACATTCCTTGTTTGTAATAGTAGATTATGCAATAAGGGATAGAAATGCGTTATTTTGCTGAGGAGAAATTGCACTGAAGCAAAATAGCATTCTCTCCGAGTTGCATATACTATTTTTTTCACGTTGCAGGAAGATTAAAAACGAAAAACCCGTTTTTTTAAACGTCATTTTTTAACATTTTAGTTACAATTATTTTAAAATTAGTAGCCTATGGTAAATTTTAAAGTTGGTGGCACTGTAAGTCATTATGACAAGAGCTCACAATTATGTCAAATTCGAGGTTAGCAGGTTAGGTTTTGCGTCAGTTTGTGTCAAAACTGACGCAAAACCTAACCTGATAACCTCGAATTTGACATAATTGTTCTGTCAGTCATAATGAAAACTCCCTAGGGAAATTTTTGTCTTATTTAGTCTCTAGGGAGCAAATGTTCTACTTCTGTCACAATTTTGATGCTATAGAAACGGACTTCTACTCCCGGTCGTGGAAAAATGTAATTATTTATATGCCCACCATATTATTTTTCATTTGTAGTTTTTATAACATAATAGCAAAATAACAGGTAACTGTAAGTTAGGAGCATAGAAACTGCTTAAGCAATACCAAAATATAAAAATATTGTCACTAGATCTATTTAGGTGTACCCAATTTTACTGGCAACAACTAACCTATCCATAATAGAAAATGGATATAATTTTATAAAAGTGTATGCAAACTTATTTTTTCTAACTTGTTAAGAAAAGTTGACTCTTTCAAGTCAATTTACATCAATTTTACTTAGGAAATTACATACTTTTCCACACATTTTTTAAAATAGTTAGGAAATAGAATTTCCTGTTTTCAAAAACAGTAAAAAATGGAGATATTGATGTACAAATTTGACTTTTTAGACAAAATATTGTGTCTGCCACGTGTGGAAACTCGCTGACCTCACTGATCCTCGGTCAGCAAACATTCATCTCGTGCTGGAATAACCTTCATTTTCACACTTGGTAAACAAATAACTATTTTATTACTTTCACAGCAGTAACCAATTGTCAAAAATAATTACTTACTTTAATAGAAGAGAAGAAATAAAAACATTATTTAATAATAGGCAAATCCCAGAATGATAGCTCAAGCTAGCAGAAATTTCAATTACTAAATATATATTGAGCATTGCCATTAACACTGTTTTAATCAATGCATACTTTTTTATGCCGTAGACATATCTACAAATTCAAAATTGCCGAATCCTTAAGACGAATAATAGCACTGAAGGGCAAATGCACTTACCTACGTCTTTATTCAGTACCATTTAAGTTGCGTTATTTCGTGCATCTAAACCTGGTCGTTAGTAGTAGCAGTAGGTCTGAAGCCAGCTTGTGCATCTTGTGAATTATTAAAAATGGCAATACATTTTTGAGATTTTAACAAGTTTTGTAATTATTTTTTGTACCAAATGACACGTCACGTAAAGGAGGGTGTGACAAAATATAAAATGGTTTAGATGGTGCAATCTCATCTTAATTTTTCTAATTTTCTAAAATTGTATCAGGTAGGTCAGTTTTTTGCTTAAAAACACATTTAAAATGATTGTACAAACATCATTACCTTTTAACCTTGTGTGAAAGTTCTCTCTCTCCTCAGTCCGTTCACCCCTCGTAGGGGTATGGTGACATCATGAGTTAGGTAGTTGAGTTGATGGTCGTTTTCCAGAGATTTCTATCTTGAGCTGAGTGAAAGTTCACCAGCCTTTAAAATTTCCAATCAATTATTAATTAGGCAGATAATCATAAAACATCTATTTTTGTTCCTAGCAGTTGAAGAAACACTTTTCTTTGCAAATTTGTTAAAAAAAATTAATTTCAATCATAATTACAAAAAAAAAATCAGAAAATAAATTAAATTATAGGATATAGAACCATTTTTCAAGTGTCTAGTTTTAAGATATACCGAGTCCTTACTTTTATCTGCGTTGGAACAAAGATTTCTACAAATTTAGTGCCCTTATGATTTGATGAAAGTTGAACCAAGTTAATTTTGCACATGGAATTAGTATTAAAATATGTGTTAACTATTTATCAGGTTATTATCAATATTTTCAGCTAAATTGTGAATACTATTTATTTAGAATTAAAGATTTGTTTTTCAAAAACTTAAAAATTCGAAATTGTTGATAGGAAGAGATATATTGAAGTGAAATTGAATACACCAAACTCATGAGTTAAATCAATAATAGTACATTGCATGAGGATAAGTGAATATGTTTATACGAGTTATATAACCATCAACGGCAATGCATAACATTTTTATAAATTCACACTGTAGTATGTATTAGGGCAAAGATCCTTCCATGATATAACTAACATGGTATAGCCGTGCGCATGTTGCTGGCCAGCCGCTGCATCTGTGACGTCAGCGTGGAAGTATTTACGGCGAAGCAGACGGCTGTGACTGGGGAGTTTTATGTGACTGTTACGATTTGCATTCTTGAATAAAATGAACTATGTATATGCGGTTGTACGAATAGACTGTTAGCCATAAGCAATTTGTATCATAAATATTTTAAGGTAGAATTTCGTAGGTAAAATGGTCATATTAAAATTACAACAGCAAAAATGTAGCTGGTCTTTAGAAACCCTGCCGGCTAGAGCAAATTCCTTTTAGTAGAATTGTAAAACTTTATTAGTGATAATTTGCGAGGTGTCAAATTTAGCGTGCGAAACCTAAAAATTTGTGGAATTCGTAAGATTATTATGAATTCTCACGTACGTCTGTATGTGACAAAACTCCAAAATTTAGAACTGCTCTGATAGGCTTATTTGGAATTTTGAAAACGCCTACCGAGTTTTCTTGGTCAAACTGGACTTAGAATTTAGTTAGTTAATAAGTGACGGTATTAAACTTAAGGCGTACAATATTTCGTTTTTTGTCATTGTTTTGTGTATGCAAAATGCTTTGTTGTGCAAAGTGTAATACATACAACAGGAAAACAAGGGGACAGAATGTATCATATTACCAATTTCCGAAAAATGAAGAAATCCGAAAAATATGGATTAATGCTTGTAAGAGAGAGGATAGATTCAATGTTAAAAATGGTAAATATTGCCTGTTAAATAATTTTTATTAATTTACTTATTACAACTGTTTTAGCTCGAATATGCTCTAAACATTTTAATGATAAGTCTTACAAACGTGATTTAAAAGCAGAATTAATGGGCACTCCAGCGAAAAAAGTACTAAAAGAGTTTGCTGTCCCTACAGAAAACTTACCTAAAAAACCGAAATTACAGAAGCAGCAAAACAAGAGCTGTTATGCTGGTTTGCACCTGTAACCCTTACAAGTGGCACTTAGTAAAGTGCAACTTAATTCTAAATGTAACTTATATTTCCTTTACGTTGCACCAGCATTTTGTAAGCAACACTTGTTTAAGTACCACTTAGATATGGCAACAATGTAAATATTTGTTTTGTGAAGGTAGCTGCAAATGCTCGTTGAATGATGCGCACTCTGGTGTATAGAAAACGTTAAAACATTGTTATCTCTGTTTATCGTTAGAGTTTGTATATGTTCATCTCGTTCTACAAAGTAACTTTTATACAATAATGTAGAAATACACGATTCGCGCTGGACGGAAAATAAACATAACCTCCATAACCTATCTCAATCATATTGTTTTCGTGTTTTTTTCTTGGGAGCGACTAGTTTTTCTGTGCCGATTAAAAATGAGTGTGGTTATACCCGAAAAGAAGAAGCGTGGGGCTAATTTTAGCAATGACGAAATTATGGTGTTGTTAAACGTAGTGGGAAAATATAAAAATATTGTGGAGTGCAAAAGCACAAATGGCACTACTTGGCGGGAAAAGGATGCTGCTTGGGACAAGGTGACTTGCGAATTTAATGGCCAAGCGCCTAACCAAGTTCCAAGGAGCAAAGAGTCTTTAAAAAAGTGCTATGAAAATCAAAAAAAAAAAAACGCGCGTTGCTGCATGTGCCGAGAGGCGTAGTTTTATAAAAACTGGCGGTGGGACGGAAAAAGGAATCAAGAAGGACCCGTTACATGATTTCACCATGTCCCTCATAAGTGAGAAAAGTGTAACGGGTCTTGTAAATAAGTACGATGCCGACACCTTTCCGTTGCATCATGGTGAACAAGAAAATTACCAGCTATTTGAGATTGTGGATGAAGATGCGAATGCCACTTCAATCGGAACCACAAGTCCAATTGCATCAACCAGTACTGCGGTTGTAGAAGTAAAGGAAGCTGTAAGTTAGATTTCGTGTTAGATATTGTGCTGTTCGTATTGACTTGGCTTTTTTTTATTTTCAGGGGCAGGTTGAGCCTAAAGCTTTAGATTGGGGCGATTACAAGGTAGGCCATTTAAAAACGCCAAAGAACAGCAAACTGCAGCCAGCTCTAAAAAAAGCCAATGCCGACGTCGTGCCTAATGCATGGAGAACGCGTAAGAGGCCTGTTGCTGCCAGTTTTAAAAATTCCTACGACTTAACTCAAAATTATTCGGAGCTGGCAGAAGCTAAGTTGGAGTTGGTTAAACTACAACTCGAACAACTGCGAGAATCCTCTGCCAGGGAAAAAGAAGAGCGTGCAGTCAAAGAACAACGTGAAGCGGAGGAGTTTAAATTACGAAAAATTGGACTCCGGTTGGACAATGCCATTAAAAGGCTCAAATTAAGGAAGTTAGCAACTTCAAACAAATAAGTTATTAGTTATTGTAAGGTTTAGATTAATTATAATTATTTTTTTATCAATATCAACCTTTGCCCTTTTAATTATATAAATACAAAACATAATAAAGGAAAAATTCTATACAAATCAAAGGACAAAAATAAATTTTTACAAATTTGCAAAGTAGTTATTTATTAATGCTGCTCTGGCGTTCACACCAGCACCAGCTGCTTGATGTGGCAAATTTGGAATATGACCATCTTGGATTAGTTGATCAAGTATATGCAGTTCACCCTCCGGAGGTGGGGGTTCCACATCACCCATGGCAATTGCTATGTTATGTAACACTGCAGTAGCTACAATAACGGTTAAAGTTGTTTCTAGTTTTAATCTGCAGCCATACGCTAAGACAGGAAATCTTCGCTTCCAAACTCCAAAGCACCTTTCCACTGTATTTCTTGTACGGATATGTGCTTCATTATACAATTGTTCAGCTTCTCCAATTGGATTTGCTAATGGTGTCATCAAATATGACCGTATAGGGTAACCGCTGTCCCCTAAATTTTTAAATAAATTATTATATGAGCTAGTAAAATAGACTGTATACTAACCCAACAATAAACAATTATTAAATGCTCCATCTTCAAAACTTGCACAAATGTTGCTGTTGTTAAAAATTGTACTGTCATGGGAAGAGCCTGGCCACCTTGCAACAACATTGATTAATTCCAAATTACTGTTGCAAATACCTTGTACGTTGATTGAAAAATATTGTTTCCGATTTCTAAAAACCTCTGCATCATCACCACCTGAATAAAAAGAAAATAAAAATCCTTTATTACCGAGGTTTTTGGACCCAATTAAATCTTATTAATTATCAAAGTGCTCTTGCTAAAGTAAGTTTCAAAATACGAACCAGGCGATGATATTTTAATATGTGTACAATCCAACGCACCAACTACTCTAGGAAAGGCTGATATATTGTAAAACATATTTTGAGTGCTTTGAATATCTTGTGCTGTATTTGGAAATCTTATAAATCTTTGTGATTGAGCTGCTATGGCTTCAGAGACTCGTTTGACAATTCTACAAGCCGTTGATACATGCATTCCTCCAAAGTCTCCAATGCTGAGCAAATGTGTCCCAGTAGCGTAAAACCTTAGGCACGTTAGCAGTTGGTTGATGGGAGATACACAATTGTTACTAAAATTTATAAATTGACAGGTATAAAATCAATGCATGCTTCAGCGTCAGATCGATGTGTACTACTGTGCAGATTTATATCCATTTTATAAGTTTCACAATTATTGTAGGGTATGCATATAGCTACTTACATGTCATATGGAATTTCTAGTCGCTCTACAATGATGTCCAGCAAAAACAATACCACTTCTTTTGTCAATCGAATCGCTTGAAAAAACTTAATTCGTCTAAATCATGATAATAATCTGCACGTTCATAAACCTGCCGTGGAATTCCATTAAAAATAAAATGAATGGCATCTAAATCATCATCATCTTCTACATCAAACATTGGTTGTAGAGCCATAATTATTTTACAACAAAAAAACAGGCAAGTAGGTACCTATTAGGTTATGTTTACTTCTAATTTCCCACCAAAAACACGCCCAATCCGCGTCACGCTTGCGTATAACTGCAGCTTATATTTAAGGGCGACTTTAGGCGAAGGAAATCCATCACTTAAATTTAAGCGTGACTTATGTCTTAAGTGGACCTTATTTTATCTGGTGCAATGTGTTTTTAAGTTAAGGCGCAGTTTAAGTGACACTTAATACTTGAGGGTGACTGGTGCAAACGAGCGTTAGAGTAACTAAGAGGTTGCAGATAAAAGTTGTTCCGGAATTATTGCATGAAAATAAGTATGTCCATACTTATTAATTTAATACATTCGAGATAGTAATTGTTTGTTTATTAATTATGATAATAATTGTAGCATAGACACCAAAACTGCTGCCTCAGAACCAGGACCATCGCATGAAACTGATGCCACAATTATAGAATCTGAAAATACAAATGTTGCTGAATGATAAATAACTTGGTTTTGCTCTTTAAATATAGTTTGATTAATACCACTTTATTTTCTATTGCAGTAATGATATAAACATTTTAAAAGAGAAACTTCTTTACCTGCAGCAACAAAATGAATTGTTAATAAACAAAAATCGAGAACTTATTAACCAAATAAATAAGTCAACATCTAAAACCTCTTTAGAGAAGGTAAATACGAATATTACAGAAAAATTTAAAACTTTTTACTCCTGGACAAGTAAAATCCATAATGTTCAATAATAAAAGAGTGAAATGGTCAAGTGAGGATATAGCTTCCGCTATAACCCTGAAAAGTGTCAGCCCGAAAGCTTATTGCTACTTACGGGAAAAATTTAAATATCCACTGCTTGCTTTAACGACCTTAAGGAGATGGACAAGCTTCCTTAACTGAGAAGAAGGAGTTTTATCGGATGTAATGCTTCTCTTGGCAAACAAAGCTAAGAGCATGAAATCTGAAGAAAAGCATTTTGTTATATCTTTTGATGAAGTGCATTTATCACAGTTCATCAATTTTGATAAAAAACAGGAAAAAGTTATTGGTCCTCATAAAACTGTTCAGGTGGTTTTTTTACGTGGCCTAATATCTAAGTGGCAACAAGTAATATTTTATGCGTACGATCAACCTATGAACACAAACCTTTTAAATGAAATAATATTACAAACTGAAAATGCTGGATACAACGTAGTAGCTATGGTAAACGATATGGGACCAGGAAATATGAAGTTGTGGAAGACACTAGGCATTACTGTTGACAAAACATATTTTATTAACCCCTTTGAAAATTTGAGAAAAATATTTGTGTTTGCTGATGCTCCTCAGCTGATTAAGCTTTTGAGAAACCATTTTCTTGATCATGGATTTTTAGTAAACAATAAGATAGTTAACAAATTGCCCGTTGAGCAACTGTTGAAGGTATCTGGCGAATTAAACATCATCCATAAAGTAGCTCAGCACCATTTAGATGTTAAGGGCAATCAAAGACAGAAGGTTAAAAGGTTAAAACAGCAACAAAGTTGATTTCGAATACACTTTCTAGGGCACTTGAATATTCTGGAGGCAAAAATTATATTACTGGTAATTGGGAAGAAACAGCAATCTTTTTGAAAATGATGAATGACTGCTTTGATTTGTTAAACTCCAGAAACAAGTATGATAAACACCAAGGCACGAATGCCTACGGAGTGCAGTTAATTGAACAAATTGAATTGTTAAATAAAGTGGAACAAAATATAACCAATATGAGAACGCCCAATAAAAAATCATTGCTTCCTTTTCAAAGAGGTATTATAATTTCAGGAAAATCGTTGAAAGGTCTTTACGTAAAATTATACGAAAAAAACAAAATTGAATATATTTTGACGTAGGTATCGTTTAAATCAAGACGTGGTAGAAAACTTTTTTTCTTTTATAAGAAGCATGGGAGTGCAGAATGACCATCCAAGTGCTCATGATTTTATGTGTAGAATGAAATGGTACATATTAGGTCGACATTCTTCTGCAATACTTGCCAGCAACAAAAATGTAGAAATGCGTCTTCTGTGCATAGTACAACCGTAGACTTAGAGCAAAACACCACAACAGAACTTTTATTTCAGTCAATTCGCTTACAGGAAGACCCTGGCGAAACAGAAGTTTTTACTGTAGGGCAAATACTGCAGTGCCCTAATCAAAATGATGAAATCAAATTGGAATTAGACTCGAAATCATTGGAATATACCGGGTGTCAACGAATTTATTAGACAAGTCATATCTTCTAGAGTATTAGGTGTATTAAAATGAGATTTGGTACAGGTAAATGGTATAGGAATAGGAGAATTTTCGCGTATTTTTCACTTTTCGGTCACTTCCGGTTTCACCGGAAATGGCTCCGATTTTGAATTTTTAAATGGAACACCCTGTATATTTTTGCATATTTGGATTTCAGAGACAATTTTGGATCAGAATGTGACATTTTAAAAAGTTTTTAAGCCTACTTGATTTTTTTAGAGCCAGTTTTAATATGGCATCTAGGTGGCCATGATCAGACGCAAACTAATCTAAAGACCTCAGGTGATGTCAGAAAATTACAATCGCAAAGTTTTAGTGATTAGTATGATAGATAGGAATAAGACAAGTTGGCAAAAGCACGTTTTCTTGTCTAACTATTTTTGTTCAAATGGCGACCCTTTTTTGACAAGCACTTTCCGAAAAGAGAATTTTTTGGCGAATCTAACGATACTAATTTATTTGCGATTGGATTAAAAATAAGCTCATAAGTTAAATATTTCTAAGCAAAATACTAGATAATAATTTATTTACTTTTGTCAAGTGTGCCATGGATAAGTTTTTAAAATGTCACATGCTGATCCAAAATTGTCTCAGAAATCCAAATATGCAAAAATATACAGGGTGTTCTATTTAAAAATTCTAAACGGGAGCCATTTTCGGTGAAACCGAAAGTGACCAGAAAGTGAAAAATATGCGAAAACTTTCCTCTCCCTATGCCATTTACCTATACAAAATATCATTTTGATACACCTAATACTCTAGAAGTTATGACTTGTCTAATAAATTCGTTGACACGCGGTATAGCTGGATATTTTATCCAAAGCACGATTTTAATCCTAATGTGTCTGGATGGATTGTACACTTATCCAGAGGCAATTTAATAAAACCAACAAAAGAATTTCTCTCTGTAATAGAACGAGCAGAAATTTATATAAGACTAAGATTAATTAATTTTCAACTGAAATTTACAGCCAAAAACGAAACGCAGAAAAAAAGTTCAAAAAAATTCTACCAAAATATAATAAATAAGTGTTTTATAAGTGAAATTATTTTTGTATTCATTTCTGACAAACCATAACCATAAATAAAAGTATTTTTTAAATAAGTGTATTTTGTGATGTTATTATTGTTTGAAATTGCATAGGAAAGTCTGAGTTTTAAAAAGTGTACTTATAAATACGAAAATACATAAAATTTTGTTGAAATGTATCCAAGCTCCAAAGTGGATATGATAAAGGTTTTTAAATATTTATTCCTTCACGGAACCGTTATGCGTCTCAAATTTAATAAGAACAAAATAGAACAAGCTGAATTTTAGGTTAAAACAATTAAACACGAAAATTTCCACTAAATATTTATATCACGAAAACTGGACTACAATTGTTTCGGCCGAAAAAGTTCAGAAAAATTAAACGACCATCATTAGATAAAAACACCTAAAGGACAAATTAATTAAATTATGTGGTTTGACCACGAATAATTTTTTAAATTTTAATTCAATTTCGTTTGAACATAGGACGATTGTTCTTAAAGTGTTTTTGATCTGATATTGTTTCGGCCGAAACAGTTGTAATCCAGTTTTTGTAATGTAACTATTTAGTGGAAGACCTCATGTTTACTTACTTTAACCTAAAATTGCGCTTGTTCTATTTTGATCATATTAAATTTGAAGCATATAACACTTCTGTGAAAAGACTGAATATGTAAAAACGCCGTTGAAAACTATGCGAGTTGCTTTACAATGTCTATGCATTCCAGGAGTTTGCATCCACTGCTACGTCATGCGCGAACGGTACACGTTTGGGTTAGGCGGACGGCTATACCGTGTTAGTTATATCATGGATCCTTCATATTCTATTAATTTTATGTTAGACGTAATGTATCTTCAAAATAATAATAAATAACACATTCGAAAGGCTTACTATTTAAAATTACTTGCTTGATAATTGTAGGTATTAAAAATCGATAGTTGTTTATAATTTTAAATTCTAATGGATTGCCAAAATTGTAGTAAATTTTACTCAGAGGAAAAGCGTTATTACATTAGTAAATATATATTTTGAAGAAACCTAACTCATACAAAATGCAAGATTAGATTAATAATATTATATTGTTTTAAATAACTGTTTAATGTGTAGTATAGAATCAATAAGTAATCAAATTCAGCAATAATTTACCAACTGTGGAAAAGATAGGTAAATTATCTAAGTTAAGTAATCAATCAGTTATTTTAAGACTTTCGACAAATTGGTTTTATGACTGTTAACAATCGTTCCCGATGTTCAAGTGATAATTGTTTAAATTTATACCTGAAGCCCGTGATGTACCTAAATCTACAGAATCGGAAAAGAGACCGTGTCACTATTCCATCAGATGCTACAATTGGGAGTTTTGTAAAGGTTCTGAAAGAAAAGAAAATTCATATTATGAATGTTTGGTCATTTATTTACAGAAATATTATTAATTATTAGACATTTATTGTACTGTTATGTGATGTGTCTGGCAACATAAGAAACATACACAAGTTTGTTTCCACTTGTGCTTAGGCGCAAGCGCGTGATACAGCGGCGCAGGAACTACTGTAATTATGGGGGGGCAAATTTTTTTTTAGTATTTTAGCATAACTAAGCTCTATGGTCGACTGTTCCACAAACACTTTATTATAGTATTTTTTAACGTCCATAAAGTGCTGTTTTAGTTCATAAAGTAAAGTAAAACGGCCGCCTGTCAATGTCCAATAGTTATTATTAAAATAAATGTCATTTTATTCAAATCAGGAAAGATTATTTTAACTGAAAACTTTGCAAATAATAAAAAGGAATTCACCTTTAATACCTTATGGTAAGAGGTAGTGATTCTTGATATTGACTTTCCCCTAACCCCACACAGCAACGCTGATGTTGGGAATCTCCGTGATGTATGCACTGTCATGTGTTTCAATTAACCAAAATAGGTAAACATATTATTTTGCATATATCGGATATATTTAATCGGTCGCACAAAAAGTGCACAAGGATATACTAAGCCTAAAAATAAACCAAAAACTTAGAACCATTTTACGAAGTATTTGCCAAAATATAAGCAATTCAAGATTCGTAGAATTGGCAACGTTACAGATAATAAGTAGGTATGATGATTTCGGAGGCTTTCACGGCCATTGTTATTATGTAACAAACGACTTCTGGAATTGGGCCGTGTCATTATTGAAGTCGAAGAACTTATTCGACCTCAATAATGACAAGTCGTTTGTGACTGTAGGTATGATGTTCGTATGTAAGCATGTTAGATAGAATAATATTGTATTTTCAGTATGCGGAGTTGTTGCCACACGTTTTTCTGTTGAGAATTTAAAAAAGAAATACAATGGAAAAACCAATTGGTTAAATGATATCAAATGATTCGCACTTTAATTTTATTAACACTGCTTAGATAAGTGTTCTTTTTGTAAATTTTTGCTATGTTGTTGTTAAGAATGTAATTATAGCAAGTGTTATGGCTTTTATTAGAAAAATACAAGAGATAGAAAACAATGGTCCTTATATTTTCGTTTTAGTTTAAAACATAGAATAGCGTCGTGCACTTTTTTGTACGACCTATTAGATATACCCTGTATAATTCCAAAGTTAATAATCACTTCGATAGTTTAATTGTACGATAGTTTCGACAAGAATACGATAATGAACAGTTGGTGCTATATGTTTTTCTTATGCAGTTGGCAACACTGAATTTCTCAATGGTTTTACAAAGGTACAGACAATTGAGGCAGAAGGCAGCACACGAGCGTCTCACGCCAGATCCAATCTTGGCTGCAGTCAAGGTGTGAATTTAGGTTAACTGCATTTTAAGATTTGTGTGTACTCAGTACAAAAATCCCCTGTGTATGACCGTAAAAATGCGATTTATTCCAAAGGCTTAAAATTCGGTTTTACAACTTTTTCGAACCGCTGATATAACAGTTCCTTTCTGTGCATATTCTGTAAATGTGAAAATGTACCAGTGGGCTATACTTGAGTTTTCCCCACATTAAAATTAAATTGTGAAAGTGAAAGCAAACCATGTTATAGTATTTATAGTGAAAATTAAAAAATCTACGTCGATAAATAATTTAGGTCATAGTTATTTACTATACAAGTGGGATAAGAGCATCATTAATATACAAGTGTGCAAGTATATTAATGATGCATTATTACACATGTATTGTACAAAATTTTATCTTACAGTAGCGCCTATTACCATACATTATACAACTGTTTTCAGTGACTAAAATGAAGTTTTATTCACTAGTGAGTAAAAAATATTTTTATACTCACTAGTGAGTAAAACTTAATTTTAGTCACTGAAAACAGTTGTATAATGTATTTTATCTACGACCACTACTAAAAGTAGGCCTTTTAGCGCTAGCTCGTTTCACTAAAAGTGACGTTTTATAGTTTACCGTGTTTAAAGAAATCAGCTGTTTACTTTTAGCACATGTGCTAAAAGTGAAGGGAGGTTCAAAACTACAATTTCGAACTGCAAGTGAAGTTGTAAAGCTATTCTAGTTGCTTCTTGCGTTACAGGTAAAGCGTTTTTGAAATAATTAAAGCGTTATGTAATGAATACAGTCATATGTGGAGTATCAATAATTACATTTCGTAACTGACCTTGACAGCACGGGCGTGGCCAAACAATCGCCAGCGACGTAGGCTACTATTCATTATTATGCAGCGTCGCAGATGCGAACCTTTCTTAAATCGATATTTATGGATTAATAACGGTAAAATTAAGGTCGTAGATAAAATATTGTATGCAACGCGTGCTAAAAGTCTTTATGCGCGAGACATGTTATGAAACTCAGCCTTCGGCTTCGTTTCATAATTTTCATGTCTCGCGCATAAAAGTCGACTTTTAGCACTTGTTGCATAAATAGCTATTATACTCACTAGTGAATAAAACTTCATTTTAGTCACTGAAAACAGTTGTATAATGTATGGTAATAGCTGCTACTGTAACTACCTATTATCTGTTTTGCGACATATTCTGACTGCTCAAACTGTTTAGGCATACGAATTGCTACTGTAAGATAAAACGTCGTATATCACACGTGAGCGAAATGCCATTATAAGCTCGTGAGAAATTGTATCGCTCGTGCTGAGGTACTCGCGATTCAAAATTCTCACTCACAAATAATGATGCATTTCTCTCACTTATAATATAATCTACTATTATCTACAACTGCTTAAAATTGAGAAAAATGCATTAAGAGAAATGTCAGATCTGTCCTTTTCAAAAATATTTTAATATGCAAATGTCATTATGTCATTCATTACCTACCTGACTAGTGTAATGAACTTAATTACCTAACGGAAATAGTGTCAAATGAGTGACGTAATGAGTTACTTATCCCACTGGAGTAGATAAAACGATGTAAATGATTGCATTTTATGAGTGCACACAGACAGATCTGACAAACCATCTAGAGGCAATGTTGAAGCTCATCGCTGGCGTTTCCCTAAATGTAATATGCCGGCAGCCACATTATATTGACTATATTATGGTTTATGATACATACCAGACACGCCGGCACCGACTGGAAAGACGAAGTGATGCGTATTTTAGGTTATATTAGACTGAAATTATTTAAACAAACTTCTGCAACGATAGATCATCGCATCAACGATTGGCAAATTGTAAATATATCACGGTTGAATGTTCACAAACGCCTAATAAACATTAACAACGACAACAAGCACCTACTGTCAGAGACCAATAAACCTAACCTGGAACCTGCCGGTAAAAATAAAATCTCAAATGCAGATACATCGCGCATGAGCAGTAGATTTCGCACAAGAATGTGATCAGCGGTTTCAAAACAATTCAGAATGCACCAACAATATCCTATGCACGGAGTGTAGGGCGAAGGATATTAAAAGAGACAAAGAGAGCGGTCGCTTTCATAATGAAATGGCATCGTTTTGTGTTGTCTACGTCGCCTGCGTTGATATGTTGTTAGTTAGTTAGTATTTGTTGTGGGGAGAGTGATGTCAAGCAAGTATGCCTTCACAGGACCTATTTGCCAACCCCGTGGAGGTCTAGGCATGCAGCGTACCAGGTACAGTCGGCGCCTTTAGAAATCAGGACAAACGCCAGCTCACAGTAACCAGAGCAGAAAAATAAAAATAAATCAAATATTACAACACAACATATTACGTGTCCCGATTTCTAAGGAGCCGACTGTACCTTAGTCCTACTTAGAATTTTGCCGAGACTAAGGAGTTCCAACCCTAGCAAGGGATCTTTTACATGCTACACATCGTAGTAACATGGGACCCACGGCTTTACATCACTTCCAAATGATGGCATTCTGTAGAGGTTTTCATCCGCATTTTTTAATTTTTTAATAACCTCACCGGGATCGGGGATCGAACTCTCAACCCTTAGATTAGAAGCCAGAATGCTTAACCACAGAGCTATGGAGCCCAGCATAGGTTCTGTGAGTACATTTACAAAGCCACAAGGCCGGCCAGCCAGGCTATTTCAATAGTTCATATTTTACCCACTGGCGTTAGTTCACACAATTTGACTTTTCAAATTTGAAAGCTTGTGTTTGGTTAAAACATTTTTGAAAATGTCACATTGCCTTTCTTCGTATGGAAATATGGAAAGGAAAAATGTCTTCTATCATGAGTTTCATTCAAGTATGGTAAATTTTTGTGGCTGGGTAAAGGCTATCACGTAAAGAGGAATATGTGATCTGTCATATGGTGTCAACCAGCGGCAGTTTCATGAAGTGGCCATAAGAGAGTATTTGGCCATAATTTGCATATTACCGACATTCGGCTAGCTGGCAGGCTTGATAAAGATGCAGTTTTTGTTAATCAACGCAGATGACGGTTGTCTAGTTCATAGTGACCAAATTCTCCGCTAGATACGCTGCACTCCGGGCTTGCTTAGTGTAACTGTATAATACTTTAGTAAGAGTAGAGCAAACAGCGAAAAATTTTGGATCATTTTTTCATGGCTACCAAGATTTAATGATATATTGAAAAACAAAGTTGGTAAAACTGACACACGAGTTGTCAGTTTCATCAAATTCAATGTTAGCAGGTTAGGTTTTGTGTCAGTCTGTGTCAAAACTGACGCAAAACCTAACCTGCTAACATTGAATTTGATGAAACTGACAACTCGTGTGTCAGTTTTACCAACCTTGTTTTTCAATATATCATTAAATCTTGGTAGCCATGAAAAAATGATCCAAAATTGTTCGCTGTTTGCTCTACTCTTACTAAAGTATTATACAGGTACACTAGGCTTGCTCAGAGCCAGTAGATATAGAGAGTACCGCCACGTCCGCCATGTTTGTTCCTTTGTCATATGCGTCACTTTGAGGTTTTGTAACACAATTCCGTCAACGTGACATTTATTGGCAATCCAAAATTTTACTTAAAATTGGCAAGACTGTAAGTCTATGTCAAATTCGAGGTTAGTAGGTTAGGTTTTGTTTGTTATTTGACACAAACTGATGGAAAACATAACCTGATAACCTCGAATTTGACATAGACTTACAGTCTTGCCAATTTCAAGTAAAAATTTAGACATAACTCAATCAGTCATTGCTGATGGGAACAAAAATGGCGGCGATGGCTGCATTTTCACGGATCAAAGAATGGCGGTACTCTCTATATCTACTGGGCTTGCTCTTATGAACCTTGCTGTCTTGATTAATTTTTATAAACAGAGTTTTCTGCTAGTATATACATATTAATTCAATGCATGCAAGCAACTAATTTCTTTTATATTATTTCAGTTATGAAGGTCACGTCTAGTGAATACAACTCAAAATTATGTACAGATTGTGGCATGTAGTCTAATTTCAAGTACTTTCAAAGTCTTGTAGAATGCTCTGGGTGGAAATACTCACTCCTGAATGGTATAGAAATGAGAAATTTTTTGGGTTTCAAAAATTTGAGGACTGCGCTGTCAAAAAAAAATTGCTATACATGCCAATTCACGTATAACCATTTTTGTCGCAGATGCTGGATTTCCTCTATCCAAATTGTCCGGGTCAAATATTACAATAAATTGAATGAACTTTTGAAATTAGTGGATACATTGTAGGTAAATAGCATTACCTTTAAATTAATTTAATTTATCCTTTATCTAATAGACGTGTCTGTCCGGGACGCTGTTTTGTCTGTCTGGGACGCTGTTTCAGCAGCCAAACCGTAAGAGATAGAGAAAAAAGTTATGAAAGTTAGGTATATGTTTGGAATGGTCATGTCAGGTCCGGAACCGAATTTCAGTCCCTAACACTAATTATTAATCCTAACTTTTTAGGTTGGATTCTAGGCAAATTTTATCAAGGCGAATGCGACTGGTAGTTTGCTACCAACAATGACGTCATATACGTACGTGTGGTGAATACACGTTCTATTTGCAAAACGGTCTTTTTTGTTTTATTAAATGAGACATTTGTCTCACTGGACTGCTAGTAGTACTATAATACAATAGAAAATATCAATTGTGCATAATTTAATTTAGTTAATAATGTGGGCTTATCTGTATGCAAATTGTGATAAATTATTGTAACAAATTTCATATAAATATATTATTTATTTCTACTTGTGTAATTTTGTTTTTCTATTAATTATTTCCCTCAGACAACTCATACCATTAAACATTTTGACCAATCAAATTGTTCAAAAATGCACAGCGTACAAATTTTATCAAATTAACAGATGAAACGTGGGCTACAGATTTATTTGTCAAGTACTTCATGATTACACCTACCTATTTCAATAAATGTAAATAAATATCGGCTGTATACCCCCATACAAAATTTTAATGTGCGAGGTCAGAATAAACTAGGGCTTTTCTGTCCATTTTTCTTAATCCATACTTTCATATTCCCATTACCGCTTTTGCAATCAAGCACAAAATAATTCGATGACATTACTAAAGTTTCGATAACCGTGATATTGAAAAACAGTTACATTTTAACTATATAAAAACGGTAAGCATTTGCTCTTACAGCCACGAGTGGAACATTCCCACAGCTGTGGCGTATTGCTGTGCTAGACAACTTATGACACGAAAAGGTGCCACTTTTGGAACAAACCTCTTGGTGTCGTCCCCTCTCTACTCCATGGTCCTATGGCAAATGGCACTAGTAGGGTCCCCAGGGTTGAGACATGTGGGTGATTTGTTTTGGATCCACAAACCATGGAGTACCTGATTTTTGCCGATTTTAAACATTATGCCTACCCATATATTTAATAGTACTATATTGCTAGCGCGTGTAAGTGGGGAGGTCATAATTAAGTGAGACAGACAACGAACTCCTTTACACACTTGATGAGCTGTGCGCAAGCGTCGTCCGCGCAGTGGGGAAGTGAACCTCATGGTCAAGTTTAAAATTCGCTTCTAAAGACGGAGTTCGAATTCTCAGGCATGCGCATGAGACGCGTAATACTCAGAGTGAGACTATGTTGTCACCGTAATATTTTCGCCCGTTCCCAGACGCTGCTAGCAATATAGAAGTAAAGTTCATTTTTTTGCTATAATACCTCTCAAACTGTTGTAAGGTTGGCAAAATTGACAGTGAACTTTGTTGGATGATGTTTTGAGCCCTATCTACCCGCCGTGCTGACAATTTAAAAATTAATTATTTTAGGTTACCTTGGTCTCCTTCAGTTTTTGCTTCATTCCTAATGTTCTACTTTTCATGACATTTACCACTTTATATTCTGTTAAAATAATTTAAATTTGTTTATTGTTACCGACCTACCTATTTATTTTCATAATAGTGATTTGTCATTCTGACTCTGACAGCTACCTATGTTAAATAACCTCACAGTCTGATTAATAAAATTTGTTACTAGAAACCAGAGGTAACAACATAAATTGTGTAGAGACCCCAACAAATATCAATAGAAACACTAAAGCTTTGACACTGACAGGTATTATAGAAAAAAAATAAACTGTAAAAATATATGTGCCTACATCTTTCAAGTAAAACAATTGAAATCTATTTTTGCTAAATCATGATGTGTGATCCAATGGCTCATCTCTTAGTACATATTGAATAAATAGCACTGGGTTTTCGTTGCAACTTCTGTTTTCGGGCTGGGGCATTCAATTGAAGACTCAATCAGAGGCTCCAACCGCAGTCTATCGTTTTTCAACATGACTCAGAGTAGGCCATGACCATACATTTTTATAAGCGTGTAGATAGAAATTTAGTTAAAAACCAGCTTTTGATGTTGATTACAAATGAAGTTAGCAAGGTAAATAAGAACTAAAATTTCCACTTCTTTTCAAACATTTGTCACGAAAGCAACAATTGTCGAGAATTGGGTAGATTTTGGATATAACAACTTAGAACACTCACTGTCAGATAATATATTTTTATTAATAACAACTGATTGTTTTTTAAATACCCTGACATCAACATATCTACAATTACAACATCCTCCCACCTAAGTTAACAGAACACTTGGAGTTAACTTAAGCTGAAACAATACAAAAATACAATTTCGCAAATTCATTAGTCTAATAATTTATTAGAAATGTTAATTACTCTTCCGCTTCTTTTATTTCATCAACAGAAAGCGGAGCCGTTTTCTTCATAACGTGATCTCTGCTATTATTAAGAACTCTGTAAATCCAAGCTATCATTCGGTTGATTTTTTCAAATTTCGAAAAGTATCTATAGGTAATACCAGACTTTCTCTTCTCTTTCATAATAGCCTCTTCATCAAAGACACTCTCAGCTGAGGGCCATTTATCCAAAGTTTTCCGCAACCAGTCGGGTCCCTCCCATCATGAGGACTGCAAAAGTTGTCTTCTCGAGCAACCTCTAGAGGGTAAATCAGCTGGATTCTGCGCACCAGGGATATGATGCCATTGATCCACTTTTGTCTTCTTTCTGATGTCCTCTACACGATTCCACACGAAAGTGGCCTATTTATCTTCCCTCAGAATCCATGCTAATACAGCGGAAGTATCAGTCCAAAAGTATGGAACACACTTTTCAGGCAATGTTTTACCTTGTTACGGTCTTTAAACGGGTTTTACGACACCGCACCGGCTCATACAACTAAACAGCCGGCGCGGACGATATTCGACAAAATCGGTACAAAGGGTTCTTCTAGGCCGCTGCCCATGCCGCACAAGATAATGCCGGCTAAAGCATCAGTGAGCAAGGGGGAGTTCTTCACGAGATTACCTAAGGGCAACGGCCAGAGAAGCGGTAAATAACGATAAAAGTAAATAGGGCGCCACCAGGTCTGTCTCGGGGTCTACACGTGCAACCGGACCTGGACGGTTAGACGGAACGAGAAGTACACAGGGTACTACATCAGGAAGGTACTCGAGAAGCTGTAGAACTCAAAATTCAATTTCGGGAAAAATACTTGAATAACTATGTTGGGCCTCGTCGCCACTGCGGCTGCGTCGCCAGACCTACCTGTGTCGCTCCAATGCTCAAACTTCGTCGTACATCAATCGTTACACAGAAAACTTATCCTGAAAAGAGCATGCACAGATTCGCCACAATAATAAGGCCCTAGTTCAAATATTCGTCTATTGGTCTGACGTTCACAAAGGGGTAATTTACAGGGCTACCAAGATAACGCTATGCCTAAATTTAGTGCCCCAGCTGGAGTGGCGCGTTATTTCTAGTACAACATTACAGCAAATGGTCACACATAAATGGTTGCAATATCACTGGCCGAAATAATTGCTGATCATACAACCGGCCATGGGCGGCCTGACTATGAACTAAATCCAACGGGCCTTGATCGGACAGTACGCGAAACTGAAATTGACGGCGACGGAGCCACCAAGTTCGTGACCCAAGGCCGATATTCAAATTAGGCCCGCGCCCACCACGGATAATTATCCCAAAAAAAGGTCAACGACCCGAGAACAATAATTAGCGACCAAAGTCCATTAATTTAGTAGCCAGCGCGTTCAGATTTAAACCACACAAATAGCAGATGCTTATTTACAAAGGAAAGCGGCCCTCGTGCATTAAACGAGCGACCACAGTAAGCCTTGCAGACGATGTCTGATCGATTACACATTAAATTAGCAAGCAACAGGTGCCAGATTTGGCCACATAAATATCGAGTAACTAACGGCAAATGAATACGGCCAAAATACAGTGAATTAGCAAACACTGTGTGCAAGGTTTAGTCACACAAATAACAAGTAATTTGCGGCAAATGAATACGGCCAAAATACAGTGAATTGGCAAACACTGTGTGCAAGGTTTAGTCACATAAATAACAAGTAATTAGCGGCAAATGAATAGGGCCAAAATACAGTGAATTGGCAAACACTGTGTGCAAGGTTTAGTCACATAAATAACAAGTAATTAGCGGCAAATAAATACGGCCAAAATACAGTAAATTGGCAAACACTGTGTGCAAAGTTTAGTCACATAAATAACAGCTGATTAGTTACAACAGCTGCGATCAAAAAGCACTAATTTAGTTAGCACAATAAATTAGCCTGGGTTTAGGCCACATAAATGACAGCTAATACGTTCTGTTGGCAGTGATTAACGCACAGTAAAACTAGCACACCCACAATATAAGTTCAGTCCACATAAATGACAGATAATACGTTATAAATTGATTACACAGATACCTGTATTCTCGACGATCCTCGAGCGTCAGGGCAAGAGGTCCCCTAGCGACATGCCTGCAGAGGCGACGTAGGTGCGAAAGCGTGGGCGGCACGTGTGAATGCGGGCAGAAATCCGCCTTGTAAAGGCGTCAACTGGAATGCGTCCCTCATGAGATCAAAACGACGGTGATGCCAAGAGATCCAAACTTCCTGCAGATGTATTCCCTGTTTTATCGGGATAGAAGGGTCAACCCTCACCAGTAAAGCAGAATTCGGCCATTAAAATGCCCAAACACCCACGTACCGACGGTACACAACACGGCGTGCTACACGCTCCTTGCGTCTCAACGAACGACTCAGTAGTTACTGACTGCTTGCAGGAAAAACAAAATAATGCCTGCCAAGAACGAAAGCGTCACCAAGCGCCTCGGCGGCCAATGGGAAGGCGGCATCGTTCACTGGATAAAACAAAATAGTGTCGGTGTAACAAGGAAGACGAGGCCCCCTCATTTGCTCCAACAGGAATTTTTAACACACCTGAAACCAGCGTTGCGGAACTAAAGCCACGTGCAAGGGTCAGTATATAAAGGGTGGCCCAAATCGAGGTAACTGCGCTAAACTACAGGGTGTTCGAATTTAAAATTGCTAGAATATGTGATGAAAAGTTAAAATGCGCGAAACGGGTTTGAAATATAAACAGGCTGCCCTAAAGGCTTGAATGGTTAGTTGTATTCCTGTAAGCTGCCCAAAATGACCTGACACACTACACTTGAATATACTCTAGCTCCTATAGTCGCTGCAAGTAGCTCCAGGCGTGGAATTGTTACCATTTTCCTAGGTAAAATCTTTGTTTTGGCTTGTATCAACTGAACATTGACCCCAGAGTCGCTTGATATTCGCAAAAAAATTGCACTCGCCTAAGCATACTTGCTGGCATCACAAAACGTGTGAAGAGTCCATTTAGCTCGTCCAATAATTTTTGGAAGCCACCGGGGAATTTTGACATCATGTAAATAATGCAATTTCTCAGCCCACTGTAAAAACGTATATCTAATCTGGTTATCAACCTCGTCATCCCAACCAATTTTTGGAGATAGCGTGACTGGACATCTGAAACCTATTGGGTAAACAATCTTATGAGCCATGGATAAAATAATTCTTTTAGTGACTTTACTCTCAGAGAATTTCAAGCAGTTGTCACTGATTCTTAATGTATCGTGTTTTCGGTTCCACGTCAAACCAAGAACATTTGTACAACAATTATTCTGAGTGCTGTTCATTTCTGTGCACTCCCATCTCCTTAATTCGAGTTTTACTTCATTCTATAAGAACTAGCTTCACTAACAAGCTGTTTCACATCAGATTCATTGTCCAGGCTCGTCACCAAATTGTCGACATAGAAACTGTTTAGAAATATCAATTATAGCCAGGGAATATTTACTGCTTCGTTGCTGATGCTTAGTCTTCTCGGATGTTAAATGATGGCGAATTACTGCTCCCAGTAAAAACCGGCTACAGGCAACACCAAAAACAACTCGCTTCTGTCGGAAAACAATCAAGTTATCCTCCTTATCGTGCCAAAGAAACCGTAAAAAATCTCGGTCGCTCTGCAGTAAGCTGATCTGTAAAAATGCTCTTCTAATATCAGAGACCAAGCCAATTCTTTTCATCCTAAACTGGAGCAACAACTGAGGTATCTGTTCTATCAAATTCAGCCCCTTATACAAACAGTCGTTCAATGCCTGGGAATTCTTCTCATGCGCTGACGCATCAAAAACGGGTCGAATTCTGGTTGTACTATTTTCTCTTATTATATGTCTGTGAGGCAAGTAGTGTCCGCCTTCATCGGCTTCCCACACCCTTTCCAAAACTCCTTCTTTCAACCATTCATCTAGAACTTGCTGGTACTCATCGTAACAGCCATCAGTCTTCAATTTTCTGATAGTTGCACTTAATCTCCTAAGAGCCATTTCATAATTAGTAGGAATAGGTGGATGGCCTTCCTTCCAAGGCATATTCACTTCATATCTGATTGACTGTCGCTGTTTTTGAAAAATACCGTAAAGCTTCAGTTTGTAACTCCATATTGTCTTCGTTTCTGAAAAATCAGTAATGCCGATTAATTCGAGTTTTCAAGTCAGCAATATTAATATCATTAACAAGCATATTCGTAACCACCATAGCTATAGTACCCTTAGACGTACACTTAGAAACTTTTCCCATGATTGTCCAACCTAACTGAGTCTCTACTGCGACGAGTCCGCAGGATAACTCCTTCCGGTTACCTGTGTAGAGTTTTCCAGCAACATTAGCACCGATTAATACCTCTATTGGTCCAGCATCTTCGGAAATATCAGAAAAAATAATGTTGGTACCTGCAAGTTTTTTCGTCCAAGTTCCCTTAGGTACATGAGGTAAATTCCCACAAATATTCGCTTGGTCAATAGCCTCAAAGTTGCAACGATAACTATCATTTAAATTAGCGAGGTGAGTCCTGAATTTATTGTGCATGCAGATACTTGTCTTTTCTCCTCCAAATAACGTATGAACCACTGCTTTCTGTTCGACTGAGTGGTATTTCATTTCCTCCGCAGTTTGTTTCAAGATGTAGGATCGCTGAGATCCAGTATCTATGACAGCTCTTACCGGATGTTGGCAGTCATTTCCTCTCAACAAAACAACAGGAGTAGGGAGAAGTACACCTGTATCGGATGTAACATTGGCCAAAACATTGTCATTAGGTACACTGTCTTCAACGGTTTGATTTTTCTGAAACAGATTTGAAAGTTTTAGTTTTCTGATAATCGGGACATAGCAACAAAATATACTTTTTATTGCATACTGCACACTTTGGCCTGTATCGGAATTTCCTGGAGTTATGGGTCAGCGTCATGGCTTTCAAACAAATGAAACAGCACCTTTTTTCTCTTATAATCTGCATCTTTTCATCGAATGACATATTTCTAGCCCTGAAACAGTCTACACTGGAATGCTTTCCCGAACTACAAAAAATGCAACTTGGTTTATTTTATTGAGTACTTAGTAAGATGATCCATTGCAGTGGGTATATTCAACTCAGATGGGATTCTTAAGTTGTCTCTCTTCTTATTCAGTTTCCCTTGAATCATCCCAAAATCTGTCTTTGCTACAGAAATGCGTTCTTCGTTCTGTACTTTTTGTTTCACGAACTCCATCAGCCCAGTAAGACAAACTTCTGCCTTTTCCATATCGTTCGAAGATGAACTTCTCTGCCAAACTCGAAGAAAATCTTCTGTCATGCACGATTCTATCAATGGGCACAAAATAGATGCACATTTCCCCGTCATTACATCTAATGTTTCTAAGGCACGAAAGTGACACTCTAACTTATCATACAACTGAGACAAAGAACATTTCGAGAATCTAGAATTGTCCAAAAGCAAGCCTAAAAGTTCTCTAATATAAACTTCAATAAGAAGATCCTCTCTGCCAAACCATGCCTGGAGAGCCTGTTTAGCTAACATATGATTTTGAGTCCGGTGTCAACGCTCGTACTGAACGGACGCGATAAGTGACCGCAGTGCTATCGTGACCCCGAAAGTTTTACCGGCAACTTATGTTTATTTGCAACGTGAAGCAAATAAATAAGTCAATACTCAGGAATTAATCAGTTACAAACCAGTCTACTCCTACGGGGGTGGCGCAATGGCAACCACCAAACGAAATAGTGACCATCTTTCACCACCAATCAGTGACCTACAAAAGAAATACTTATGGAATCACGAAACACTACTCGAACAAAATAAATTTTATCTGCCAGAACATATTGATCTCCCCAACACAGAAAGACAAGAAGAAACTAATAACACAACCCCAGGACCCTCCAAAGATGAAACCAAGATAAAAATACCACCAATATTTCTGCATGGACCAGTAAATCACACACAGGTAATTGCGGACCTCAGTAATGTTAAAGATAAATTTATCACTGCCCTCAGCGGAACATTTTTGAAAATCACCCTAAATTCGGAGAATGATTACAGAGCTGTTGCCAAATACTACCTAGATAACAAAATAGCTTTTCATACATATCAAAACCCTAATGAAAGGCCTCTTTCGGTGGTAATAAAAAACGTGCCCCTCTCGCTAAAAGAAGAAGAAATACAACAAGAACTTGCACAGTATAGCCTCCCTATAACTCGGATTACCAGGCTTCTTAATAAAAACAAAGAACCAATACCGGTATGTGCAGTACTTCTTACTGCAAATGAGAAAGCCAAAGAAATTTACAAAATTAATTCCTTATGCCATGCACTTATCACGGTAGAACACAGAAGAACATCTGGCAACACTCCACAATGTCACAGATGCCAGCGCTATGGCCACACCAAGAATTACAACCGACTACAACCAAGATGTGTAAAATGCTTAGGTAATCACCATTATTCTGCCTGCGACAAAGATAAAAATGCTGCCGCGATATGTGTCAACTGCGGAGGCAATCACCCGGCCAACTTTCGTGGCTGTTTATACTTTCAAGAATCCAAGTACAACAGAAACAAATCTCATAGTATCAATAATAAAATAATGCGAATGGACGGCAATAGACAAGCACCTCCCGTAAACAACAACACACACTTCCCACCTCTTCCAAAAACGAATTCAAACAATCACAATCAACCATGGAATAACTCAAATCCTGAAACGGGATCACTAATTAACACAATATTAACAACAATCCTCAACTCAATCCAGCCCTACTTAGGGCAAATTAAACAATTCTTATCAACACACTTAATACCATTACTTCTTAATGGATAATAATAATAACAAAACCATTAATCATTTAAAACTCCTAAATTGGAATGCTAATGGCATTAAAGCCCAACGAGCCATATTTTCAGCTTTTCTCACACGACATAATGTTGATATAGCATGCGTTACCGAGACGCACTCAACTATACATGACCGCTTTAAAATTTCGGGATACCACTGCTATCGCACAGACAGAAATGCAAAGTACGCATCGGGAGGCGTAGCTATCTTTATTAAACGTAAACTTGACCATCACCAGCTACCACAGTTTAACATTACAAACCTGGAAACCACAGCGATCAATGTCAAAACACAGGAAGGAAACTATGTTAAAATAATTAGTGTGTATCGCCAACCTAATAAGCCTCTTCTCGAAACCGAAATTCATACTATCACTGATTCAAATGAACCGACATTGTTAATTGGTGATCTAAATTCGAAAAATACTATATGGGGATGCAGGAAAAATAATCCATCTGGACTAAGACTACTTACCTACTCAGAAAAGTATACTCTACAAATTCTAGCCCCAGAAGAACCAACCTACATTCCATATCGGGCAGATCATAAACCCGACATACTAGATATAATTGTGCAAAAGAATGTTAGTATGCAGATCTTCCAAAAGGTTTACGCCGAACTTAACTCAGACCATTTACCGGTATTAATCTCATTTATAGCTACACCAAATTTACGTTACCATAGCACCAAGCTAAGAAATAAGACGGTAGACTGGGAATATTTTCGCGAAACAATCGATGCTAAATTAAAATATCCCAACGACTTAAAAACTACAGACGATATTGATGAACTGGCCGATCACGTTAAAACGTGTATAACGGAAAGCATACAAACAGCTACAATTATCAGGAAAAATCCTAGATATACAAATCCGAAAATGCCTCCGCTATATATAATAGAATTGATAAAACGAAAAAGCCAACTTCGTAGGGAATGGCAACGTACCAGAAACAAAGTAACAAAAAACCTACTCAATAACCTAGGTCATCGAATCAAAAAGGAGCTTGAGCAGTACCAAATACAATCATACCAAAAATGCATTAACACTTTTGAACCTGGTGACCCAGGCCTTTGGAAGACTACAAGAAAAATCCTTGGTCAACCAGATGAACTACCATCTATACACACGCGGAATGAAATTCTAAATACAGATGAAGAGAAATGTGAAGCCTTTGCCAATTATTTGGAACACATCTTTACTCCGAACACACAATATCCCTCAGGGTATGCCAATATAATCAACCTACATCTCGAAACACATCTACCAATAGCAGGACATAATATGAAACCAACATCCCCTAAGGAACTTGCTAACATTATAAAAACTCTTCCACATAATAAAGCACCAGGTGAGGATGAGATAACGAACTTTACACTAAAAAATCTCACAAGAAAGGCGTTGGCATACCTATCCACACTCTACAATACATGTTTCAGGGTCGGTTATTTCCCTAGCAAATGGAAGCACGGAATCATAAGGATGTTTCCTAAACCAGGAAAAAATAAAAAAGAGCTGAATGGATATAGACCTATTAGTCTATTAACAACAATCTCAAAGGTGTTTGAAAAAGTAATTAGCAAAAGACTAAACGACGAAATTAACAACCTGGATCTCATCCCCAAATCTCAATTTGGATTTAAACAGGGACACTCCACCTGCCACCAGCTGCAACGCATTGTTGAAATAATAGAGAATGGCTTTGAATACAAGCAATATACAGTCGCAGTATTTATAGATTTAGCTCAGGCCTTCGATAGGGTGTGGATAGAAGGACTCAAATACAAAATATCTCAATTACACTTTCCAGATTATCTAAAAGCAATACTGTTCTCATACCTCGAAAACCGCTCATTTACAGTAAAAATACATACAGCCACATCTTCAACGCGACCAATAAAAGCAGGGGTACCGCAAGGTAGCATACTGGGCCCTACCTTGTTTAATATCTTTTTATATGATATTCCGAATACCAATGCTGACCTAGCACTGTATGCTGATGACACAGTACTATTAACCAAAAATGTAAACTTACCGGAAGCAGTAGCCCAACTACAAAAAGCTGTGGATACAGTAGTTAGATGGTTTAAAAAATGGAGCATGACAGTTAATCATACTAAGTGCGCTACCAAAATCTTTACCCTTAGGCGAATTAATCAGCCTCAATTAGTGCACATTAATAATTATGATATTCCCTGGAATACATCAGATGAACCAGTAAAATACCTAGGCATTTACCTAGATACCCGCCTAACGTGGAAGTATCATGTCAACAAAAAGCTGAATGAGGGTCACATTAGACTAGTGCAACTCTACCCACTAATTAACAAAAAGTCGTCTCTAAAAGCTGAATGTGCCTTGTTATTATATAAATCGCTGATACGGCCATTGGTCTTATATGGGTGTACAATTTGGGGTAACACATCACAAGCCAACCTAAACAGAATTCAAGTGCTACAAAATAAAGTACTCCGCACGGCAGTCAATGCCTCTTGGTTTGTTACAAATAAACAACTCCACAATGAACTAGGAATGGCAACCATTCACGAACACATTAAGAAACTAACCACAAACTTTCATCAAAATCTTAATAAATGTGCGGGTGCAACCTTCTATGAACTCGGACGGAAAGAGATACACATCAGACTAAAAAGAAAACTGCCACAAGACATTTACTTGACTGAAACTAGCAGTGATGAGGACTAACAGTGACTAAGTAACAGTGGTGATAATTAAGCAAACAAGTGATATGTTCAATTAGGTGCTATTTACCTTTCTGCTAATCTGTTATATTACAATATTTAAGAACTCTACCATGTATAACAATTAGTTGTTGAGCTGGTAAAATCTCTATTAAAAAAAAAAACATATGATTTTTTCTGAAGGTGGAAAGCTTTCCATAACTTGCCTAGCTCGAGACCCAGGAACTGTTGCTTGAAACAAATAATTAAATTTATCCTCGGGTGCTATGCTCTCATCATCGTCTATTTGTTTAAACTGGCTCCAGAAAGGCAGTCATTACTTTAAATCACCATTCAGCTTTCTAAATTCAATGGTAGGAAGTTTAAACTTTCGATAAAAGGCGTGTTTGTATGAGGATTCTAAAGCATTACTGCACTCATCTTGTTTATTATAATTCATTTTAGATTTGAGGTCAGAGAATATAGCCTTGACTTTTTCGTACTTTCTGCGATATTCGTCCTTGCTAACCGGCTCTGCTTCAAGAATGTCATCTTCTACTTCCATGTCGAGCATTAAATCGAATATTTCTGCATCTTTTTCCAATAGATCTCTCCAAACTGCTTCCACCATATTCATTAAAGCACGTATTTCAGCAAAATTAGGAACTTCTGCTGCTAATAATTCATTCAACGTGTTGACATATCTCGAAAGTGAGCCTCTGATTATCTTTCTTGATTTTTCAATCTTACATACATACATACATACATAATCGATCCTCTTCTACCTTACGGTGTCGAGGCGTCGTGGCAGAAGTCTCTCCACTCACGACGATTTTCGGTTAGTCTCTCCGCTTGTCTCCAGTTCATCCCCCTTTTGCTGAGGCTCTTCGCTATCTCACTGTTCCAACTTCTGCTTGGTCTTCCCCTTCTTCTCTTCTTATCTACTGCAGCCCTCCATATAGATTTCACCTTTCTGTCCTCGCTCATACGCACCATGTGTCCAAACCATGCTAATTGTCTCCGTTCTAATGTCACATGTACACCTTCGACATTTAAGCACTCGCGTATTGCACTGTTTTGGATACAGTCTTTCCTGGTCACTCCCGCCACTGCTCTCAGATACCGCATTTCGCTTGCTTGCACTCTGTTCTTATCTTTGTCGCTCATGGCCCACGTTTCACACCCGTATAATAGCACCGGTAAGTATATACTTTTAAAAATCTTACTTTTAGTGGAGATGCTTATTTCTTTCTTCCTAATAAATATTTTGTTCAAGGCAAAGTATAATTTGGCTGTGCTCGTTATTCTGTTGTTAATTTCCATTTCTAATTCGCCTTTTGCATTTATTATGGAACCTAGATATCTAAAATTATCTACTTGTCTTATCCGAGTATTGTTAATGATAATTTGTAGTTGCTGCTCAGTCCTACTTATTACCATAGTTTCGGTTTTATCAATGTTTATGCTCATGTTATTCTTTGTTAATTCTTCGTTCCATGTTGTTACGTTGTTTTGTAGGTCTTTTCCACTGTTCGCAATCAATACTAAATCATCTGCATACATTAGCTCTGAAATGTAGACTTGTTGCAAGTTATAAACTCCTACTCTGGTTCTCTTTAGCTTATGTTTACAGGTTTTGTTTATCTCGTCCATTAGTGTTATAAAGAGAAGAGGACTGAGAACTCCTCCTTGTTTGACCCCTTTGGTCGTCATGAATTCATTTGATGTAACATTGTTTGTTCTTATTACGTTTCTAGTATTTTCGTAGAGACTTCTGATAGCTCTAATTAGCATTTTATCGATTCCCCGTTTGTTCAGCACTTCCCATATTTTTTCACGAGGGCAGTTGTCGAACGCCTTGTTAAGGTCAATAAAGCAAAAATATAGTGTGTTGTCATGTGCTAAAGTTTTTTCTATTAGTTGCCTCAAACTGAATATGAGATCCGTAGTTCCTCTTTCGGGTCTGAAGCCGCATTGATTGTCATCTATTGTTGCTTCTATGTCTCGCCTCAACCGTTTCTCAAGTATAATTTCATACACTTTGCTGACACAACTTAATATAGATATTCCCCGGTAATTTGAGCACTTTTTTGTATCGCCTTTCTTAAACAGCGGTAAAATTATGGCAATTGTCCAGTCTCGCGGGATGACCCCAGCTTTCCATACCAAGTCTATTAATTTGTGTAGACATGCAAATCCTTCTCTGTCCATGTACTTTAGCATTTCTGCTTTTAAATTATCTTGCCCAGCAGCCTTGCCGTTTTTTAACTTTCTAACAGCTTGCCGCACCTCTTCTATGTCTATTCCATCCACTTCTCCTAGGTCCCTCACTTCTACATTGCTTTGTGTCGTCCTCTCCTCCCCGCCTTCTAATAACTCAGAGAAATATTCCCGCCATCTTTCCACTGTTTGCACGTTGTCCATTATTAGTCTGCCCTCTTTATCTTCTATACACTTAATACCTGCTGTTTTGTCCTTTCTGAAGTTTTTCAATGTGCGGTACAGCAGTTTTGAATTACCTTGGCTATTCTCTTCCATCTTATTTCCTAATTCTTCCCAGGTTTTTTGTTTGGCTTCACTGACCTTCTTTTTTACTTTACTTCTTTGTTCTTTATATGCTTGTTCGTTACGTGTTGTCTTATTACTAAGATATATTTTCCACAGCTCCTTTTTCTTTTTAACTTCTGCCTGTATTTCGGTATTCCACCAGGCGGTGTGTTTCTTGTGTCTTTGAACTGTTTTCCCACATATTTCTGTGGCAGCCTTGCTTATTGTCTTCTTGAACATTTCCCATAACTGTTCTATCTCACTAATCCCCTGCCAGTCTACCTTACTGAACTCCCTTTTTGTAGCTTCTCTGTACTTAATGCTCGTTTCTGGTTCTAAAAGTTTGTGAGCTTTAATTCCCGGTTGCTTATACTTTTCATTTTCCTTTCTCTGTGATGTTGATTCACCTGTTGTTTGTTTTATTTGTACCTGTACTAAATAATGGTCACTGCCGATTTCTCTGCCGCGGTACACCCTAACATCTTTGAGTAGCTTCTTCTGCTTATTTTCTACTAGTATTAAATCTATTATGGATTTCTCGTTTCGCGACTGCATTACACGCGTATACCTGTGAATATCCTTATGCTTAAAGAAGGTATTGCTTATTACCAGCTTGTTATGCAAACAGAACTCTATGATCCTCCAGCCGTTGTTATTATTATGCGAGCTATCTTCACCATACTGTCCCACTGGGTATCCTTTTTGGTTACTGCTGCCTACCCTTCCGTTGAAATCTCCTATTATATATATACTATTATTTATCAAGTCTTTTTCTTCTTGCAATACTTCCCAGAACATATCCTTCACCGCTTTATTCTCATTTTCAGATGGTCCGTAGGCTACTATTATCGTCAATGTCTCTTTCTTTCCATCCTTTATGTCCACTCTTATTAATCTCTCGTTGACAAATTTCCAACTTTTTATATCTTTTACATATTTTTTGTTTACGAGGATTCCTACTCCCGCACCAGCTCTTTGTTGTTCCGGTACTCCACTATATAGTAATAGGTGATCATTTCTTACCAATATGCTTCCTTGTCCCTTTTTTTTCGTTTCAGTGAGGCCTAAGATTATTAGGTTGCTCGCCTCAAATTCTTGTACCAGTTCATTTTCTTTTCCGTTCAACCCCTGTACATTCCACACTCCAATTCTTTTCGTTTCGCTATATTTCTTTTGTTGTACCAGTTTTTTATCCCTATTCTTATCCGTTTCCATTGCCAAGTTCGTCTTTGTGCTACCTGATCCTAATTCCACTAGTTTTTTGCATCCTCGTCTATTGGCGGTTCCTTCCTCACCGTTTCTTCCAGCCTGTCGTTGTTTTTGTTCCACTTCCACTCTACCCCATTGATATATAACTTTTGGTAGCCTACTGTAGTTCTTTTCCCCTGTTTTCTCTCTTCCCAAGCTCTTTTCCGTACTAGGTTATCAATGTCTCGTTCCCGCTTCGTCATATCGTTGTTGATGAAAATCTTTCCGCTACCTACATTCTTTAGTTTCATCTTATTTTCCATTATTTTTCTTTTCTCATCATTGTTTTCCATTTCCAGTAGACACGTCTTTGGTCCTAGTTTGTAGGCTTTTTTAATTATTACTTCTTTTTCTAGGTTCAACTTTACAAACGTACTCATCTCCTTTTTTAAGTTTTCCGGTTCACTCGTACTTGTTGTTAGGCCCGTTATAATTATATTGTTCCGCCTCTTCTCTCTTTCAAGGAGCTCTAATCTCTCATTCATTACAAATAATTCTTTTTTTATGCCTATGTTTTCTTTTTTTAGTTCCTCGTTCTCTTCCTTAAGTTTGCATAATTGTTTGTGATTTTCCGCTTGCTCTTGTCTAACTTGGTTTACTTCGATTGTTAGGTTTTGTAATATCAAAATCACCTTATCTAATTTATCCTCTTTATCCTGTTTCGGCTTGTTTGATGTTCTAGTATTTAGTTTTCTGCTTTTGATAGCTGCTCTTTCCTCGTAATCTTCACTATCTTCCGCTTCTGTTGCTCTCTTTTTCGTTGCTTTACCGCCGTCCGTTGACTCACCCTCCGTGCTGTTCATTATTGAGCGAGTTTATTATCACCCTGCACTTTTGTATATCTTAGAACAAATGATTTATTTACAAGCTCGGAATGATACGGTTCTGTAATTATTAAACTGCTGCTGTATTGTTTTCATTCAGTGTCGGAACCCTCCCGTTAAATTTTCGCTTCCAGCACCTTGTTGTTTTTAACCTCGCACCACCGCCCGAATCCGAGTTTAAATGTAAATATAAACACTTCTTATCGCTCTCTGGCTAATCTCCGGCGCGGCGTTCCAGCTGCAGACCCGTCCTTGCCCGATAAGCGCGCGTTACCTCGGCCGACCTTGCGTCGAACGACTCTTTACTCGCTTTTATTACTCGCAATAATTTAACTTTAATTTCGCTGCACTTTTTGCACTCTGTTTAACTTGCTACTAACTCTTCTGAAACTGAAACTTGGACCTTAACTAGCACCTTAACACCACTACGTGAAAATATAATGGGATAAAGCCCGATTTACGAGTGTTTTATCGCCACTCCGCACTCTCACGTCTTACTCGCGTACCCGTCCAGCCGATCGCTGGATATATAGGGAGAAAAGTAACGTTAAATAAGGGTTCTTGTGCAACATGCGTGAGAGTATTAATTTCTAATAAAGATTTACACATAGAACTGTCAAAGTATGACTATTTAAAAGTAATTGATAGGGGTGGCTTAAAAATACCTTCCAATTATCTAGTAACTATGCTTGCAGAAGCATATACTTTGTTTAAAATAATCATATCTGAGAGGTATGAAGAAGATTTTTTTAAACTTCATTGTCAGAGGTCGTCTTTGATAATTATAACACTAGAGTACCTACAATCTAAAAATCTTGTGAACAATGAAGATTTTTGCAGCGAATGTAATCTTCCATGTCCAAAATTAATTGAAATATGTCTCGGCTACTTCGCAAATATTTTGCTGAATAATTATTCAAAAATTAAAAATAATACCAATGAAGAATCTAAAAGGGCGAAAAAAAGAAATAAAGTGGCGAAGTTGCAATCAAAGTAACTGTTTGCAATATTTTTGTTTTATTATATACTTATATAGGATTAGGTACTAGAAACATATTTTGGATTTTTATGTTTCATGTTTAATTTGGAATTTATTTGGTGTGTCTTTATTTGCAAAACACCCTGTATGTATAAGTTAACATGTGTCAATAAACTTTGTTTTTTCATTTTGTTTTATTTGGTTTGCCCAAATAAGTAACCTAAGTAAATTCATTAGTGAAAAAGCATTTAATAATATAAAAGGCACCATCGTAGTAGTAAATAAATTATTAAAACATTTAAAAATCGCAAAAATATTGCGTTAAAACACTCGCACGGGGGCCTGCAGTGCTGCCTTGGATGGACTCCGATCGGCACCATTAAAACTCAAGTAACGTAGGCCTCGTCTCAAGCAACAACTGTTTCACACTTGCGATAAATTAGCACTTTTTCGCACTTTTAACAATATAAATGATTTTTGTAGTCAAAATGATGCAAACTTGATATCAAAATTACATATAAATTCTAAAAATTTGAATTTTTCCAAGTGTTTTATTTAAAATAAGAAAACTTAAGTTACCTAATTCATGTATAACCGAAAAATTTATTATAGCATCAAAATACTGCTAAAATGGAGAGTTTGTGCACACTTAGCTACTGAAATAA
Organism: Agriotes lineatus; assembly: GCA_940337035.1. NCBI lineage: Eukaryota > Metazoa > Arthropoda > Insecta > Coleoptera > Elateridae > Agriotes > Agriotes lineatus. The sequence goes on from CALNHX010000369.1 coordinate 285,869, forward strand.
TATCAATTACATCCAAGAACACATAAATATTGCAGAGTGAAAAAAATAATCGATTTGGGATCAAAAATAAAGTACCTACTCTTATTGTGCTGATATTTTGAAAATATGAAACCACAGTCATCTCAAAAAGTCATCAAATCTATCAATGACCATTAATCAATCTGCATGTAACCTTCTTTTCACAGAGGTTATCACCACAGAGTAAGAGATATATCTCAAAATATGATTATTTAAAATATAATACATTCATAATAGTAAAGAAAATAGAAATTTGACTAATAAATATGAATCACAATCCAAAAAAGAAATGAACAATGAACATATCCTTATATACAAAAGAGTGGATGAAAAAGAGCTAGAGGAGTTGCATGGCTGGTAAAATAAAATTGGGAAAATAAAAAAAACATGGATTTATATATCGAAAAGGCTAGTGCGGGTACACTTGCAGGTAGAGAGAATAGGGAACTATGTTTATTAATAGCTTACGGACCACATGAAGATGAAGGCTCAACAAGTAAAAACGATTTTTATAAAGAACTACAAACTGCAAGTGACCATTCCAGTCAAGGGTTGATACTAATTGGGGACGTCAATGGAACAGTATGGGGAAATACAAACAAACATGGGAGTGTAATAGGTACATACGGAGAAGGGGTAGAAAATAACTACCTTCCAGAAGAAAAATCTAGTAATAAACAATAAAGGATATGAATATAAAGAGGGGCCCTAAACTAAGTAAAAACGATGATGAAAATAGAACAAGAAATTATTGAAAACCTAAGATCTGAGAACTCAAAATTAATAGAAAAAATTAAAATGCACAAGTTGAAGAAACAGAAACATCAAGAAAAATTTGAGAAATACGCAAATAGAGAAATAAAAATATAAAGGAGCGCAGAAGGGACCGCAGGTTCTGAGCAAAAATGGCAACAATTCAAACTCTTGATTAAGAAAGCCATGGAAGTATTAACGTGGAAAATTTAAAGTAAATCCTGAAAGAAAGCAAACAGCATGGTGGGACAAATTCACGGTACAAAATTTTTAAACATTAAATTAGAATACTATAATAGTGATACTGAGAACAATCCCATCAGTAAGAAAATATTTCACAACTAATACAATAAATTGTCTCAAGCTATAAGTTTTTGAAAAAAAGTATTGAAGCTCCTTACTTACAACTTAAAAATGTGTAAATTTTAATTTGGAGACTATTAGAAATATGTATAAAAAGATATTTATGAGAGGGGTGGCTGTGGCTTCATATTTGAAACTACGTATGTTTAAATGATTAACTTTTTCTTATGAAGTTAGCTACATCATGTATAACAAAGAGTTACTCTTCAGTTGATTTTGATTTTTTGCTGCACTAGGCGATTTTCATGCATTTACGCGGTGTAATTTCAATTCCTAAGCACCAACTCGTTTTTAAAAATAAAATGTATTTGCATTTGTTACTTACTGCTCCTGACTACCAGTCGTCCTGTTAATTAATTCCTTTGTATCGATTGGCACTTTCTCATTTCCTTCAGTGTCCGAACTACTGTCGCTGGAGTCAGTGTTTGACCCGTCCGATTCACTATTGCTTAGTAATGAACTAACAGGGCTATCGACATTTGGTCCAATACTTGACAGACTTCCTGATAACTTAATACTACCTTCTTTTGATGTGCTTGATTCATTTTTTTGATCCATTTTATTTATAATAGGAACTAAGATAGGGGGAAGTCGAAAAAATTCATTACTAGAAGTATTAGAGGAGGACGTGTTCTGCGAATTTTCTGTGTCTTGTGACGCAGTCCGAACAATATTTAATTTTTTATCTGGTAGAATAGGCACTTTACTTGTATTGTTAATTAAACGTGGTTTGCTACGAAGAGCGCTACTTCTAAATTCGGGTTTTCCTAAGGACGTCAATATAAAATCGCAGTCGGGTTTCAAGTTTTTAGAAACATTTACGGCATTTGATGTTTTAGTAGCTAAACATTTAGTTTGAGATCTTAGGAGTTCCCAGTTTGTTCTTGCATTTGAGATGACCTCTTCTCTCCGAACATTCAAGCAGACGTCACTCGTCAAATCCATAAAGGCAGCATTTGAACTTTCCTTATTTCTTCTCCAAGCCATAGCTGCCTTTCGTACTTGGTCAGTTATTTGCATACTATTTAGGATTATAAGTTGGGGGAGATACGAAACTAAGAATGATACACAATCTCCCCCTAGGGATATAGGATTGTTATCAATTGCTATTTCTCTTATATTGGTTGCTTTTGCTAAACTGCACATGTCTTCAACTCTGTTAAAAAATACAAAAGTTCGATCATTTATAAAAAGTTTATATCTAGCTTGTCGTAGCAAAATATTACGCATTAATTTTTGCTTTTTGCTTTGTACAATTTAATTGCTTAGCACTAGATCTATTTAAATAACCTACTGTTAGTAGGTTTTTAGAAAGCAATTTTTAATAATTTGTTCAAATATTCAAGTTTATTTTTAATAAAATTACGATTGATTTACTTACGCTTGCAACTCATTATTACTTAAGAATAACTTCTGTAAATTGGATGTTTCACCAAATCCTAACAGTTTCTTAAGTCTATTTCTTCTAATGTTAAATTCTTGAAGTGACGCTAAGCCCTTCAGGTCAGAGGTACCTATGTTGCGAATCTGATTTCCAGCCAAATTCAACACTTTGAGTTGACTTAAAGCCGATAATCCACCGACATGCACAATCTGATTTCCATGAAGATCCAAAACTTCGATTTTTATTAAGTTTTCCAAACCTTCTATTCGTTTAATCCTGCAAAAATATAACTTGTTAACAAAAATTACGTTTTCCATAATTAATACAATTTCTGTTTACTAAGTGAAAATATAGTTCTAAGAATCGTGGAAACAACTAACCTGTCTTAATAAGGAATATCTTACATTTAGATCACTTAAATAGATTTGTATGGGAAAATATATTCCTTTCAGTCGATAGTCTAAGTACACATGAAACCCCATTGAAACAATGATCTTAATTTTCATCTTTATTCTACACTGGCAAACGCTACTGTGGAAAACAGTGGGTTAAAATAAAGCTCTGTTTACAACTTATTTATAGGACTGTTGCATGTCAAAGGTTCTTGAAGTATAAACTAAATTAATATAAATTGCATGATAACCATTTGCATGTTAAACCTCTTTCTGAGTAAATAACTATGCAGTACTACACTGTTGTTTATGACTACTTCATAAGGTCAATAACACAAAAACGAAAATATGAGACAAAATAATTTACTGTTAATGAATATAATTTACATTAGAAGATATTGATCAAATGTTTTTTATGGAGCTGTACTACTTAGTTCCACCTTGTATTTTATAAATAATAAATTAAATAGTTATAAAAGGAAATGTTTTGGAAGTGTAATTAAAAATGTCATTTTGTACTGATATTCAATGAATGTGACGTTTATACCGATGCACAATGACAGTTTAAATTACGTTTTTGAAATAACACCTTGATTAAAACAACATATTTGATGGTAGCCACGTATACAAGCTGTAAAAAAACTGATAAATCCCAAGGAAAAATGTTGATGTTTTGCCACTATAAAAACTCGTGATTGGCTGAATTTTGAAAAATCATGACATTTGATTGGATAATAAGAGATGTGAGAAATAGTCACATTAAATATTCTTAAATAATTATATACAGGGTCAAGCAACACTTACGTTATTTGTAAAAATGTTTCATACCGTACGCTATAGCAAAAAAAAATCATCACAAAGTTTTGTGAAGTCAGTTGTTTTTTTTTCTGACGACACACTGTGGTTATTTTTTTCATTCAATTCTGATTCCTTTTTTAATTTTCTTTATAACTTGATTTAAAAAAATATAGCTTTAATTAGAAAATGTAAACAGAATTACCCCTACCCCATAATGGTCAAATGGAGCTTGATTATACAGTCTGTCTCAACAACTATCATCACACATTGGAAAATCATTCTTGCGTAGGCATCGTGGTACGTGATTAGTCAGAAATGACCAACATCATATTAGTAATTTGAAATTGTTTCTGACCAATCGCGTACCTCAATGTGTACACAGCAATAATTGGTCCTTTCATAATTTCCCTATGTGTAATACTCTGCGAGGCACACTGTGTATATAGTGTGTATTTATATATAAAATTTAATAATTTACTGTCATGACAATTTTGTGATTGTTAAAACCATCAAAAAATGTTAATTGTTTTTTGTTTCTTACATTTACATTCCAAGTTTTTTGCATTTTAATGAGACATTTTTTTTGTAAATTTGTAAAGAGAATTAACAGGGAATCAGAATTGACATGTTATTTTAAAAAATCCAAGATGGCACTGACATAACAGAGTGCTGTGAAAAAACAATTGACTGCATAGATCTGTGGAGCAGTGGATCCCATTATCGTTTTGTAATTTTTATGATATAGCATGTGACACAAAAAATATATGCAAATAACGTGAGTGTTGCCTGATCCTGTATATTTACAAAAAAAAATAATACATTACTATAGTTAGGCACATAAAAATTGCACTCATAATTAAGTTGCACTAAAAAACATGAATTCAACTTAATTTAATCATCGTTCTCATTTTCATCATCTTTTTTGCTATAGATATTTATCTACACTGCTAATTTGGTGTAAACGTTTCTCATTTTCTTTGATTTTTTGATAAAATTCTAAACGTCAGATATTTTTATAATATAAACTACACTCAAAATAGCTCGGACAGTGGAAATTTTCAACTTATTTCTTTATTTGGTTCACTATCCGCTGACCATGGAAAATAGTCTTTCTACTGGTATTTTGGCCAGGTATTGCAAAAAAAATTGACAAACTTTTGTGTGCACCGAATTTTTGTTTAAAACTTAAATTTAAAATAATTAAAAGTTTATCGAATTGAAAAAAGAACAATCTGAATATACAGTGTGTCCCAGGATTGATGTTACAGGAGGTGAGATGGTCTAAAAATTTTTGAATTTTATTTTAAGGTTCTGGGATTCGGTCCTGCTTGGTTTGAAAAGAATTTTAAGAATATTTTCAGTTTTTGAAAAACAAGTTGGCCTTGTCAGAGAAGCGAAAACTATTTTATTTTCAGGTAAACTACCCTTACTGTTCATGATACGGCAAAATTTTATTAAGAAAATTTTTTTAGAATGATGAATTATGGCCCTATGCAAAATTTCAGAAAGATCTGTCGACTTAAAAAAAACTTTATTTTTTAGATAATTGTATGTTATTTTCAGGTAAACTACAATTTTTATTCATGATACGGTAAAATTTTATTAATAAAAGTTGTTTAGAATGAGAAATTACGACCCTATACAAAATTTCAGAAGGATCTGTCGACTTAGATTAAAACGTTATTTTTTAGATTAAACAAATTACATTTATAGTCTGTTCACTAAACATAAAAACACAAAGTGGCCTTTGATTTCTAAAATTTCATGAGTGTACTTCCAAAATGCATCTTTTGTCTATGAATCTACTTACAAAGTTACTATTAAACAAATAGGTTAAGAGTGTGACATTTAATTAGCATCTGTCATAACTACTTTTAAGGATGTTAAACAAATACTGTGTTAGATACTATTGATGTAGCATTTATTAATAAGTAGTTTTATTACATTTTATAAAAGTTCAGGCAAGAATTTCCAGAATAGTATGTACTTTGACACTGAATTAATATTTATTAATTGTCATTTTTACTTCCTTTTACTACTATAAAGGAAGTATTGGATTCACCCCAAAAATTCGAAATGGAGTTTTCAACAGATCTTCACGTTTTAGAGTCCCCTGATCCCAAAAAACATATTTTTTTTCATTGGTCTGTCTGTCTGTCTGTCTGTCTGTCTGTGTGTCTGTCTGTGTGTCTGTGAACAGAAAATCTCAAAAACGAAAAAAGGTATGGCATTGAAACTTCATATATAAGTTTTGTGTACTATGTAGATGAGACAGCAAGCTTTTGAAGAAAATCGCATAACCGGAAGTAGGTGTTTACTCTTGTGATTTTTCAGTTTTTTTCGATTTTTTCAAAAACGGCTCTAACGATTTTTTTTAAATTTTACATTTTTCTTACATTTTTAATGTGTATTGATCTGCGATAGGCGATTTTCCAGTTGAATACTTCTAAAGTGGGTTTCTTTTGTTTTTTTTTCTATTTTTTTTATTAACTCTTATTTTAAATAAAACACCCGGTATATTATTACATTTTTGAATTCACCTTAAAATTCTAGAGAAAATTTGTCTCTTCAACTAACACTCGATTTTGTACCGTTTTTGTAGAATTTGTAATTTTTGAAAATTTTTAACACATGGTTAAAAATTAAAAATGAAATTTTTGACTAATTATAAGATCACTGTAAAAGGAAGTTGTGTGAGTGTATCACACCAGATTTTTAAATTCAAAGTCACCTTTATGCAGGTATGGAAACCTTTGCAAAACAAAATACAGAATCCCTAGCAGACAAATTTTACGTATATGCCAACTTCAGAAAAATGTATATGTTTTTGTGTTTACTGAATGGCCTATATTAAAAATGACGGTTAAATCTAAGTCGACAGATCTTTCTGAAATTTTGTATAGGGCCATAATTTCTCATTCTGAACAACTTTTCTTCATACAATTTTGCCGTATCATGAACAAAAAGGGTAGTTTACCTGAAAATATAATAAAATAATTTAAAAAATAACGGTTTTTCCTAATTCGACGGATCTTTCTGAAATTTTGTATAGGGCCATAATTTATCATTATGAACAACTTTCCTGAATAGAATTTTGCCGTATCATGAACAAAAAGGGTAGTTTACCTGAAAATAAAATAGCTTTCGCTTCTCTGTCAAGGACTACTTGATTTTCAAAATATGAAAATATTCTTAAAATTCTTTTCAAACCAAGCAGGACCGAATCGCAGAACCTTAAAATAAAATTCAAAAATTTTTAGTACATCGCACCTCTTGTAACATCAATCCTGGAACACACTGTATATAGTATGAGCAAAAAGAAAATTCATCAAAGAACTGTTTGGAATTTTGAAGTCACATGTATTGTAACACCAGAAAATTATACCTAATTCCTGTTACTGACATTTTATAGACAGTCGCTAATATCGCAACGTAATCATAACCGTGACCGGGACTTCCCACAATAAACACAAGGAAATATTTTCAAAGCCTGCAGAAGAAGAAGAAGAAGAGGAAGATTATAACCTCACTTTGTAACATTTCAAATGACAGCTTCATATTTTCTGGTGTTATAATACTTCAAAACTCCAAAGGCACCCTTGGTAAACTTTGTTTTTGCTCATACGATACAAAAAAAGAGTTGGCAACACTACTATTTGGTAAAAATATATGGTAATATACAGTGGTCGGAATGTAAACTTTGACGAACCGGAACGCTGTCGGGGGGGGGGGGGGGGTGCAATCGAAAATTTGTGCGGAAAATAATAATAATGTTGATAATAATAAGTGTTTTTTCCGTCAATAGTCGACACAAACCAGTTTAATTTAATATTTAATTTCAAAGTGAAAAGACCCTAATTATAAAAAAACGAATTGGTATAAATACAACAAAATAAAGTTTATTCATTTCCTTCTATAATAACTCAGAAATAGGCAATAAAATCAAAATAATTCAACAAAATTCAAAATTCTAAATATTGTAAGGTAACAGAACAGATAATACATTATAGATAATTATTAATAATATTGATACTAATAAAAATATAAACATTGGTTAAAGAGTTAAAAAAGATCCAGATTTCTTGGTACCGAGTCTCCTTTTTGTGCTCTCTCTTTCTGCTGTTTATGTCAGACGCAGAATGAACAAAATAGGTAATGGAGGATAGAGCATAATGAGTAATGACTACCAAAGTACCAAGTCACACGCTTTTGAGCAGTTTCTAGCTATTGCCGTATGGTGGGTTGTCATCATTAATGGGTTTCACGTGTGATTTCGATTCAGATGGTTTCAAAAAGCAGGACACTGGCGCGCAAAGAATTTCAGCATAACAAACGTGGGTGTAATAGTAAACGGAATGGTTTTGTTTGGTAAATTTTTCACGAAAAGGAACGGCTTTTGATAAAATTTTACGAGACGGAACGACTCTTGATAATATTTCACAAACCGGAACGCCGTTCCGGTACATTCCGACCACTGGTAATATAAGAAATTATGAACGCATTTCAGTTAACACCAATCATACAGTTGTAAGATCTACTATACATATAAATAATGACAAAGGGGGAACTAAATTATTTGTAAAACAGAGGAAAAAACTGGGGTAGAAAACATCAACACTACAAACCGAGTAGAATTTACAACAAATGTAACTGAAAATCTAATTCACAGCGAACCTAACTACAAAGATTTGGTTCTGGTACAAGACCTATACAACTTCTTGAAACAAGCAATAAAGAAAGTACTTGCAGCATTAGTACTTCTCGACTACTGTATATCAAAAATACTATTGATTCTGTTCGGCTTAATTTTAATCACACAGATACATTTGGGCAACTCTGGGTTCAACTAAAACTTAATAAAAAAGTAATCAATATAGGAGTAATATATAGGCCACCTAACACCGACTGCAAATTGTTTTTAGATGAATTTGAAGACGTTTTATCAAATATCATTGCTCAATTTGACTCCGTTATATGCATGGGAGATTTTAACATAGATATACTTCAAATAAACAGTAACAGCGTATTGTTCGACCAAGTGCTTCAGAGTTTTGGCCTAACCCAACTCATTGTCGAACCAACACGTGTCAGCTCCACGACTTTTTCATTGATAGATTTAATTCTCGTCAGTGACGATGTTGACGTCAAAAAATCAGGAATTTTAAATTCTCTTTCTATCTCTGATCACTTTTTAACTTTCCTAAGCGTGGCTGGGGAGAAGGGTAGGAAGGCTTCACGGATTGAGCACATCTGTCAAAATTTCAAACATTTTAACTATGAAGCTTTTCTAGGTGACTTGCAGGCCATACCATGGTTTGAAATATTTGATATTGACAATATTGATCACAAAATTTCTTTTTTGAACAATAATTTATTAAATTTATTTAATTTTCATGCTCCTATTGTGACCGTAAAATTTTCAAAACCTAAGCAACCCTGGATTACTGACAACATCAAACTTATGATTAAATTAAGAAATAAAGCCCTCAAGGAGTACAAAAAATATAAAACTGTACCCAAGTGGGAATATTATAAATCGCTAAGAAATTTGGTCACTTCTTCTATTCGCAGAGAGAAAAGTGCATATCTGGAGTATTCGTACACTAATGATAATGTAAAAGATATTTGAAAAAAAATGGTAAATTTAAACATACCTATATAATAAAAAGAAAAATGACCCTACCAATCTCCCTCCTAACTTACAAAATCCTGATCAAATGAACAACTTTTTTATTAAATCTGCAGAGAGAATCCTCCAGATCCAGCATTACTGCGTTTCTATGTTGATAATCTAAGGGACAATATAAATGAGGCTTTTAAGTTGTCTACAGTTGCTGAGAGGGAAGTAGACCGAATTTTAAAATCAATTAAATCTAAGTCTCAAGGTGTTGATATGATCAATATTACTATGTTGAATTACTGCTTGCCTCATTTGCTACCTTACATCACACACATAATAAATTCTTGCATTACTACTGCCTCTTTTCCGAATATCTGGAAAGTAGCGCTTATTATACCTATCCCTAAGACACAGGTGCCCAAAGAATATAAAGATGTACGCCCTATAAGTATTCTTCCCACTTTGTCTAAAATTTTAGAAAAAATTATTGATTCACAATTGCGTAGCCACTTAACAAAATATAATATTCTTCCTAAGTTTCAATCGGGTTTTAGAAAAGATTATAGTTGTACCACTGCTTTGCTGAATGTCACTGACGACATTTTTAAAGCCATTGATAATAACAAGCTCACAGCACTTGCGCTAATTGACTTTAGCAAAGCATTTGATCACTTAAGTCATGAACTTTTACTAGCAGTTTTACACTACATTGGTTTGGACTCTACCACTGTTGCATTTTTCCGTTCATATCTAACTAATCGTTTTCAACAAGTAATTCTTAACAATCAAGTATCCTCTACTCTTGAAATTAAATCCGGCGTTCCACAAGGTTCAATATTAGGTCCTCTGCTCTTTTCAGTATACACCAGTAATTTCTTTCCTTCTTTTAAAAATGTCTCTTCACAATATCACCTTTACGCAGACGATACACAGCTGTATATCTCATTTTCTCCTGCTGAAGTAAACAGTGCAATTTCTCAACTTAACAGAGATCTAGCTACTTTAGTAGAAATATCAACAAAACATTGTTTAAAAATTAATGCAACTAAATCAACCTGCTTACTTTTTGGGAAACAAAAACCTAGAACTGAAATTCAGAATTCAGTTCAAATTTACATAGACAACAAACACGTACCATTTGTTAATTCCGCTAGAAATTTAGGTCTCATAATCGATAATAATTTAAGATATAAAGAACATGTCACAAAACTAATTCAAAGTGCTTATTGTAAACTGAAAATCCTTTATAATAGTAAAAATCTACTTAATAGAAAACTTAAACTTATGCTATGTGAATCTCTTGTATTATCGACCTTTAATTTTGGTGATGTTGTTTATGGTAGTTGCTTAGACAGTGTAGATATTCGAAGAATTCAGAAAGTACAAAATGCTTGCCTAAGATTCATTTATGGTATCAAACGTAGACAGAATATTTCTCATACACTTATCAGAGCTAAGTGGTTAAATATGTCTAATAGACGTTTAGCTCATTCCTTATGTTTTTATTACAAAATCATAAACAACAAAATACCACCATATCTATATGATCGTTTGACTTTTCGCACGGATGTTCATAATCTTAACATACGATCTCGTGGCCTACTTACACCTCCCCTTCACAGGTACGAAATTTTTAAGCGTTCATTTTCCTACAACATATACAAATTATTCAATTCGTTGCCTATACAATATAAATCATTTTCATACACTAAATTTAAAAAGAACATCCTAACTTACTTATTTAGTATTCAATCAAACTCTGATTGAGCTATAGGTATTGCAATTTTTCTAAGTGAGTTTTTGTTGAGCGTCAGCATCGACATGGCTATATATATTTAGTTTTTTAGTTTTTAAGCCAGGTCCTCATGGTAGATCAGCTGTTCGTGTGTTTGTACGAACATGCTAAATGTGGACCTTTTAACCATCGCCAAATAATCAAGTATCTGTACGAATTTCTAATTTGTTTTCTAGGTGCGGTTAATAAATACAATTATTATTATTATTATTATTATTATTTTCGCAATCAACGTCTTAAAAAACCTCAATAACGACACCAATATCGATTTTTAGGCTTATTTACTTCATTTCACATCCTAAGGGGTTGATTTTTGGAAAATCACAAAATTCTTGTTTGCTTATTTGTTTTTAGGAGTACTCCTACGAAGTTTCAAGTCGAAATGTTTTTTAATATTATTTTTCCATACAAAGTTGGAACCTCCATTTTATCCCTTTAGGGGTTGAATTTCAAAATATTCTTCCTTATTCCTTGTATACATCATAAAGGGAACCTCGGTGCAAAATTTCAGCTTTCTAGGTCCAAGGATTTGGGCTGGGCTTTGATGACTCAGTGAGTCAGGACTTTCTCTATACCTATAATAACGGGTGTTCATAAATTATCCCGGTCCAGCGTGTTCTGACAAAATAAATTAATTTGAAGAGCATGTCGTAACTCGTAATCGTCTGCGCTCGTAATATATCGCGCCGGCGTGAATAGCGAATACGTCAGCTGTCATTTCGTCTCAAAAACTTAGAAATACGTTTTCTTCTGCAGTTTTTGTTAAAAAGTCAGTTCTTTTCATAACTTACGTGTTATATCATCCTTATTTTTTGCGTTTATAAAATGGTGTTCACATTAGAACAGAAAACTTTTATGGTGGAAAGTTATTTTCGTAATGGAGTGAAGGTCAATGACGTTTGGAAATATTCAGTACAGAATTGCTTTGAAGAGTATCGTACCAAGTTTCCCCGGAGAGGTTGTTGATTATAAACTATTTCAAGACAATCTTAATCGCTGTGTCAAACTTTTTCGCGAAACTGGAAGTCTTGCTCATCAGAAAGGTGCAGGCCGACCATTGAAGCGTAGTGCCGAGGCTATAGTTGTAGCTACAGAAGTAATGAAAAATGCCTCTAGAACTTCTATTCGCAATTTGTCACAACAAGTTAACCTCTCTGTAGGAGCGTGCCACATGATGTTGCATAAAGACACGCAGTTATATCCGTATCGTATGGCTGTAGTTCAAGAATTATTGCCAGGTGATCCTGCACAAAGATTGCGATTCTGTGAATGGTTTATCAACACCCTTAGTAACAATGATGACACACTAAGAAAATGCTTTTTCACTGACGAAGCATGGTTTTGCAGAACGGGATTTGTTAATTCACAAAATTTTAGAACGTGGAGCACTGAAAATCCTCATGCGATTTTTGAAACGAAAAGATTGGGGTTTGTGCTGCCATCAGTGGTAGAAAGATAATTGGACCTATATTTTTTTAAGGTAATTTATTTAATGTTCTCAAAATTAGACTTTTTGGTTATTGCTTCTAATTTATAGGCAACATAAACGCGGAAAAATATCGACATGAAATTTTACAGCCGTTTCTAGAGGAATCACATGATGATGAACTGCAAGAAGGGTACTTTTAGCAAGATGGTGCAACACCTCACTGCACACATGAAACATTGGCTATTTTACGACAATTCTTTGGCGATCGAATTGTCAGTCGAAATACAGAAATCCCATTGCCTGCGAGATCGTGCGACTTGACACCTTGTGACTTTTTTATGGCCTCACATTAAAAACTATATATGCTACACCAATCAATAATTTAGAAGAACTTAGGCAACGAATTTCACAAAAATTTGATGAAATTAATAACACAACACGCATGTTAGAAAATGTGATACATTCTGTTAAGCATCGTGTATTAAAATGTTACCAACAAGATGGTGGCCATTTTCAACATCTTTTATAGTAAATTATCTAAAAGTTATATTAGCCTGTGTTGTATTATTGTCATGTTTACAATTACATTAAAGTGAGGTTATGCCTATGTGATTTAATCTAGACATGCTGTGACAAACACAACATTTTATCATAGGTGAGTTGACCGGAATAATTAACGAACACCTGTTATATAAGATTGTTGGTATGTGTCTTTTATGAGTTTGTTATGTTGTGAACACTATAGAACCAAGAGGTAAATAAATATAGTTACTAGTCTGTTTTGCTATAATTTTGATTGGCTTGGTATATCTCTAACCTTGGGGAGGTCAGACCAAGGATTTGTCTGCGTCGAGGACCTGGCGCCCTCTCCCTTAGTTTCTTTTTCAGCTTTGCTGGAACCCCGACCTTCTCGACTACAGTGACTTTATATGAGACAGTGGCGACAATAGAGTGTATTCTTTTTTATTGGTCGCTCGAATCGGCCGCCATTAAGAGGCAAATTTTGTTGATGCTTTTGTTTGTTTATACCAAATCGAGGTTAGCAGGTTAGATTTTGCGTCAGTTTGTGTCAAATTCGAGGTTAGCAGGTTAGATTTTGCGTCAGTTTGTGTCAAAACTGACACAAAACCTAACCTGATAACCTCGAATTTAACATAGACTTACAGTGCCACCAACATATTATTTATACGTTGTGGAGCCATGACTATTCAAAAACGTTCAATTTATTAAACAAAGTTAGTAGGCCATTCGCCGCCATTTTGTGGAAAATTGTGCCTATTGTCGCCACTGTCTCTACCAAGGCTCTGTACTCTCGACGAGTTAGCCAACCTAGGCCGATATTTACCAGCTGGCAAAATACCTAATACAACTTTCGCCAACAGGTAAGGGCTGCCCTTCGCCATCGTTCGTTACAAAAGTCACTAGCAAAAATCTCTTTCCAGGCACCCTTCTTATCGAAGGAGCGTCTTTTCGAAAAAAATAAATTCTTGCGCGCAGCGCTTGCCCAAAATAAGGAGCGTGCAGGATATTGAAATTACAGATGGAGCCGACTCGAAGAGCGGATCGCAAAAGAATGCACAAATGAAATGGAGCGTTACATATGTTGAATGCAATTATCAATATCAATGATATCGATTGTGATATAAGGAGGAGTATGTTATAGCTGAAGTGTTGGTTGTAGCTAATGTATGAATTAATTACATGTTAGCATAAAAAAACATACGCTTTTTTAGTAAAGCTCACTCACGTTTTATATTTTGGATGTGTCGTTGTAGCGAAAAGATGTCTTACTTACCATTTCACTTAGACGTTTTATAGTTGTTTAAAGGTGTTAATGGTTTAACATTTTAACCATAATATATTTAGTAGAGACAAGTGTATATAAGAGAAGCACTTTTTCCAACGTAAATTAAAACATAAGTTACAGCTAAAACAGTCAAAACCAAAGTAGACTTAACGAGATAATATGGACAAAGCAGTTGGTGAGGCAGAGACACTTATTTTTTAATATATACAAATTGAATATAATTATTAATTTATTTTTGCTAGTGTCGGCTATTTATCGTTTTAAAAAACTTTCAGTTTTGCGGTTAGCAAGAAAGAGCAGAAAGCTTATTGACAGCATTCCTGATTGCTCACCTTTTAGCCATAGACATCTTTTAATTCTATAAATATCCAAATTATATTATTGTGGCTACTAAAGACAGTATTATTGTTAGACACAGAGAATAGGAAATAAAGAAGCAATAATTGAACATAAAAATGATGTAGATATTTCATGTTTTTTAACACCATATACATACTACCAAATTATTGTGCAGTTTATAGCTTGCATATTTTATTTTAAAAAATTAGAGCATTTTCCAAGCCTTATAACATTTTTTGGTGAAAAGTACAGTAAATATTTATGGAACCACTACATTGCTAAAACTGAGTTCAAAGGTGACCACGATCACAAAGCATGTTGCAATTGCTCCAGCAACCTGAAAAATAGGTGATATAAAGTAATGGTATTCAATGATTTTTTTTAAACAAGACTCAAATTAGAAATTGGATAATATCAAGAAATAATTAAATTAAAATCACAGAAGACCTCACAACAAATTAAATAAGTACCAAACGCGGAGTGAGACAAGGAGATACAATCTCTCCAAAGTTGTTTACCCTTGCCCTCGAAGAAACATTTAAAAAACTAGATTGGGAAAAAAAGGCATTAACATCGATGGCCAACGCCTAAATCGCCTTCGCTTTGCAGACGACATCGTACTAATCAGCACCAACCTACAAGAGATGTTAAGCGAACTTAAAGCGACGTCGGAAGAAATAGGCCTCTCCATGAACATGGAAAAAACAAAAGTTGTGTCTTCAGAAAACATCAACATAAGAGTCGGAAATGACACATTGGAAAATGTAGCACTATGGGCAGCTACCGGAAAATTCATAATTAAAAACCCAAAAATACCAATCAACTTGAAAAAAGAGGTGTTTAATATGTGTAATGTGTATACTGCCGGTATTAACATATGGAATCAAGACAATGTCGCTAACTATCAAATCAGCAACAAGATTAAAAACAACACGAAGGGCGATAGAAAGCGCCATGCTGGGCATAAGCCTAAGAGACAGAATCACAAACAAAGAAATCAGAGAAAGAACAAAGGTAGAGGACGTTGTGGAAAGAATTGCGAAGACAAAATGGAGATGGGCTGGACATGTGGCCAAACAAGAGAAGGTAAAGTGGCCAAAACGTATTTTAACGTGGAGATCAAGAATACAAAAGCATAGCAACTACATGTATGTTATGAAAGTTGGACTATTGGATCACTATGATTAGTTATTAGTTTATCTTGTGTACTTTTCCCTTCTTCGTCTACAGTGTGTTTGACTGCATACGGAACATAGGAAAACACCAGAGCTAAATTTTGCCAGAGATCAACGAGGGCGATGCCCGGCTTCTGAAGCTCTGTGGTACAGTTGTCAGATTTATATCGTTCTGCTCAAGTTATTTATCGACGTAAATTAGTTAAAGTTGAATGCTTTTGTGCTTACACGTAAGGACGTAAGAGAAACTTAAGGTTACGAAAATATGGAGTATTTGTTGCCTAGTAAAATTAGTTCTAAGTTTTTTTTTGAAAAATCGACAATGGAAAAGTTACTTTGCTCGATTTGTGTATCTATACAGAATCTGGTGATTTTAGGATACGCTTTCTTATATTTTTCTTGATTATGTCATTTGAAAGTAAAATAATAATAATATATCATTTAATTAAACCATAAAATTTTTAATTATTATTTGTAATTAGCGATGTTACTTACCGTCAGTAATAAGATTTCGTTAATAACGAATATTTTGCAAGCAGTAAATTTTAGATCGAGTTGTAGAAGTTGCAACATGAAATACAGGATCTGGAAACAAGTTAAGTACTATAAAGTAACAGATAAAAAAGTCTTACTTAATAAATTATTTGGCTGACAAAATCAAAGCTTAAACTTTTATTTTATGCACAATTTTTTAAAAATGAATTTTTTCTATATATACGTTTTATTTTGACTTTATTTGACGAGTCTACAACGCCTGGAGTTATTTCTGGGATATTTAAAATGTTCAAGACACATATATAAATGTTAAATATTTAATATCATACTAAAAATATTAAAACAATGACGTTTTTATACGATCGTGTCAAAATGACAACTTTTTGCACAGTTTCTAGTGTCAAAAGTAACGTTTGTAGCACTCTTAATATTAGGAAGTTTTTGCAATTTCGTTGTGCTAAAATAGAGATCCGCTAAAGCTTATGTTACCTAGCGACGTCAACGATACAGCCAGTCAAAATAAAATTTTTCGATTATAGCGTAATGTTATCGTAACGCTATTTTAACGAGACGTTGTGCAAAAACTCCCTATTAGCGCCCCAATTACTTCTTTTTTGCACGTTGCCTTTGGTGGCGTGTTTTAATACTATATTAAAACACAACATAACCTAGAATATCTAACACAATGTGACGGAAAAAGTGTCACCGAACTAAGTTTTTATATTTCTGTTACGATCGTACAAAAAATAGCTCATGATACACGTGTATAAGTGCCACGTTAAAAGCACTCCGCTTTGCGTCGTGCTTTTAAACTCGTCGCACGTGCTTTAAAGGTGTACTTATACACTAGTATCAGAATATACTATTATTATGCTACGTTTAACGAAAAGATTCAGTAATAAACATACTGGGGCGTCCGTGATCGCAAAAAATTAAAAGATTAAATTGTTCAATTTCAAATGAAAATGAGTGCACGAATTTGTGAGAGGGGCTTTCACTGAATTTGTTCGTTAAACGTAGTACAGCAATGTAGTTATAAATATCGCACATAACATTGTTGCATTATTAGCATGCTATTGATGAATATAAACATTTCCTTGGACAGTTATTTTTACAATAAACGATGGACCTTAGAAACCGCCCACATTTCCAAGTCAAATTTGTCAGCATTGGGAAGAGCTGGAAATCTCGTTTGTTTCGCTTTCAAAATAGCAACTCAAAAGTTTTATTGATAGTTATTGATAGTATATTATCAGGTCGTGCATACGATGGATCATCCAATGTTTCCAATTTTTACTTCCTTTTACAATAAAGGAAGTATTGGATTCACCCCAAAAATTCGAAATTGAGTTTTCAACAGATCTTCAGGTTTTAGAGTCCCCTGAACCCAAAAAACATATTTTTTTCATTGGTCTGTCTGTCTGTGTGCCTGTGAACAGATTATCTCAAAAACGATAAGAGATATGGCGTTGAAACTTCATATATAAGTTTTGTGTACTATGTAGATGCGACAGTAAGCTTTTGAAGAAAATCGCATAACCGGAAGTATGGTGTTTAGTCTTGTAATTTTTCAGTTTTCTTCGATTTCTTCAAAACGGCTCTAACGATTTTTTAAAAACTTTACATTTTTATTACAGTTTTAATTTGTATTGATGTGATTTTCCAGTTGAATACCTCTAAAATGGGATTATTTTGTCTTTTTATTTTTTTTTATTAACTCCTACGTTAAATAGAACACCCGGTATATTATTACATTTTTGAATTCAGGTTAAAATTTTAGAGAAAATTTGTCTCTTGAACTAACGCTCTACTTATTCTGTCTGGTTTTGTAGAATTTGTAATTTTTGAAATTTTTTGACAAATGCTCAAAAATTAAAAATCAAATTTTTGGCTAATTATAAGATCACTGTAAAAGAAAGTTGTATGCGTGTATCACATCATGTTTCTTAAATTATATGTTTATATAATATATAAAATATATAAATCCCCCTTGTGGATGGGGGACAGAATACATCTACAGTCTTTCCCGCTTGTCGTAAGAAGCGACTAAAGAGAAGTTCCCAGTGAGGCTAGCAATCTACAAGTAAAATCTCTATCGAACTTTCTCATAGAACCGACCAGCAGTCTCGGAACAGCACTAATTATACGA
Organism: Agriotes lineatus; assembly: GCA_940337035.1. Taxonomy (NCBI): domain Eukaryota; kingdom Metazoa; phylum Arthropoda; class Insecta; order Coleoptera; family Elateridae; genus Agriotes; species Agriotes lineatus. The sequence goes on from CALNHX010000369.1 coordinate 304,386, forward strand.
AGACGAGCTCGGTAGGAAAGAGGACCACGAATAGAACATCGTACACACGGAAATAGGAAAAGAAAGAAAAAATCGGGGAGTTTCATAATCAGATGTGTTTGCTGGAACATCAAAACGTGAAACTGCAAAGATCAGGAGATACTCCTAGAGCTAAGTGAACGTAAAATAAATATTTGTGCTCTAGCACAAACTAAGAAAAAGAGAACAATCAAATACACGGGTTACACGATGATGTACAGCGCAAAGATAAAGGCAGGAAAGGGCAAAGTCAGGTATGGGTATATTAATTAACGGTAATTACCAACACAACATTGACGAAATACAGTATATCAATGAAATAATTCTGAAACCTACAATGCAGTTAGGAAAGAAAATTTACATTATAAGCGTGAGCTCCCAGATATGAGAAAGCCTAAAAATAAAATAGATATATTTCATGAAAATCTACAGGCAGCAAATCTACTATCACAACTGCATGATTATCAGAATTACAAAAGGAACTTATAGCGGCCTTGCTAAACGCAGACGGTTTGTTATGACATACGAGAGCGACCTAGTAAGGCAAGCACCTTTGCACTTCGGAATAATGCAATTTTAGTAGTAAGCGATATGTAAATAGTATATATAGGTGATTCATTAACATCGAGATACCACTTTTAATAAGCCATACAATTTTGGGCAGTAAGGCTTTGCCTCAGGTGGTGATCTTTGCCTCAAAATACAGATTGCAGTTTCAACCGTATGCTCACAATTAAAATGGGCGGAGCCAGCGCAAGTAATAGTGACAGCCTCCAAGCAATTCTGTTCACACATCTTAAAAATACACCAACAGATGTAAAATTACTAATAGTGGGTGTTCTGAATGCCAGAATAAGGAACATACCGATTAATGGCGTAAAACAGCGATTTAACGAAAATCACATAAATACTAATGATACAATTTTGGGCCCATAACGAATACAGAATCAATAGTACGTTCTTTGATCATAAATAGCAATACAAAATCACTTGGAATGATATTACTGGCCAAATATCGTTATAGACGATATAATAGCAAACAGAACAATACATCAATCCGAAATTATATACATAACATGGCTAACATCAACAAAGATAGCTACAGATCTCAAAAATAAAGTCATTAGTGGTATCAAAAGAATCTATACGATGTAACCTAGCCCTAAATATAGTAGCTACACAGAACAGGTCATGAAATTTAACTGCTTGGGAGTGGATATCTCAAGTGATAGAAATCTAACACAAGAAGTAAACGCTCAAACAAACAAGTCGGCAGTTCTAACGGGATGCTTGAGGGATATAACAGTGAGTAACAGATATATGAGAGTCGAAGAAATGGTCGAAGAATATATCATATATTTTCGGCCAATAATGTCATATGCTATAGAAACAAGAGCAAATACTGTTATTACTAAAAAGATCATTGCAAACCACTGAAATGAAGATACATGGGAGCATAAATACCTAAGAGACCGAATTAGAAACGACCGTATTAGACAAATCTGTATCACCCAGGATGTGATAGGATGGTCCCGGCAGTGCCGAAGAAAATGGAATATTACACGAATGACAGATGACAGGCTAGTTAAAATAGCACGAGACCAAACACCAAGAACACTGAGACGGTAGAATGACCGCCAAAGCGCTGGAAAGAGAACTGGAACTCAGTTTCTCAAGAGAATTGAGATGTCGGAATAAACAGGTCAATGACCTAAATAAAAAAGAAGAAGGAGAAGATGTCTATAAAGAAATAATCTGATAATGGATATTCTATGTAAGTTAAATACAAAAAATCTTCAACTTACGACTTTGCGTTAGGAGTACATATTATGCTTACACAGAAATTTGAATACAAATTCAAGTGATTCAATTAAGAGTATTATATAATAATAGTTATTTATGGTATAAGTGTGTTATATTACAAATAATTTACAAGAGAAGACAGGCCGAGATGGGTCATTTCTTTAGTGAATTATTTGTCATAACACAAACGTGCCATCCAACAACTCAATAAATATCTAAAAAACATAAATTTTGTATTGACGATCGTGAAAACTCATAGTGACAAATTGGAAAGTACCGCGCGATCAAATACATTTATAATAGAGCCGCTTGTGATTCATGTTATACGTTTGGCAGTACTGAAGCGTATTGTCAGTCTATGTCAAATTCGAGGTTAGTAGGTTAGACTTTGTTTGTTATTTGACACAAATCTCAACCTAAAATTTCAAATTTGACAAAGATTGATAGTGTTACCAACAATACAGTAGTGAGTGATTTGGTTTTTATCTCACTAGTGGGTTATGGTTTAACTCACCAGTGGGTTATGGACCACTTTGGAGGTCTAAAATCGATTTAGTAATAGCCTTATAACTAGTTGTGGATAAAATAAGTTAATTTTTACTTGCACATATATATTATTAAGGTTCCTCCTATTCCCAGTAGTTTTAAGATGAAAAACAATTTTATGAATAAGAGATCCTGGTTTTCTGGCCTGTAACAATATTAGCGCTTAGTTTTCTTAATGGATTTTATTACTATAAATTACCTCTTCAACAATTGACGAACAGACATTGGCTAACATACACATTTGTGCAGCTGCAAAGAACGACTTGGCTCCCATGAAAATAACATACAATTTGGGAAGAGAATGAAAAGTGCCTAGTATTACATGTTTGCTGAAGTAGAACAGCGGAACTAGCACAGTAAGAAATGTCTCTATAAAAATAAACAGCAACTGTGCAGAATAAGCGATGTTCAATTCTAAGCAAATTCTGCAAAGTTCTTGATGTATCTCTCTTATATTTTCCAAATCCTTTAAAATGAAATTCTCTTCGATGGATCTCGTAGAAACCCTAAAATACAAAATATAATTCAAATATTAACTGAATTTGTTGTGAGTGGATATGCACCATGAACAAGTGCGTATCACGTTACATTCATTCATTTGTCCAAAGACTACAGTGTAAATTCCAAACCACCCCTTCACCTTCTCATTGATTCCATCTTTGGCCATTGACTGCGCAATTTAAAGAACAAATGACATCCATGTCTTAGTGAGTCTGTTGGATAAGCACGTACTCGAGATTTATTATTAATTTATGTTTGTGTCGATTGTACCTTTTGAACTGTCACCTAAATTATTTGGGTGGGCTGGAATTGTAGAAAGACTACAATACTCTGAATCAGTTAATTATTCTTTGCATGTATATCTTTTTATGACCACATATAGTGAATACGATGGAAAAAGTCACATGAGTTGGTGTAAAAAATTCTTTAATCCTTGTCTTACTAAGTAACATATAATGTAAACAAAGAAGTATAAGTGACACCAATATAAGCTATACATTTTATTATTTAAATGTAATAACAACAAATATTATATTTTAATCCTACTCATGTACTACTTAATTTGACAAAGAACTATTTACTTTTATATTCTGTAAGATACATTTAGTAGAGTCTTCGAGATTGGATGTTATTGAACTATTGAACACTCACTGTGTTTATGTCCAATTCGTGGTTTTTTAAATTACTTCTCTGTGATTCTTGAACTTAGTTAGTTCTTATGGACGGTAGACCATAGGAGTTTCGATACTATCGGGACGATATACGGGGAAATAAAAAATAAACATGATCGCGGGAGTCATTGAAAACAACAAACTTGCGTAATCTGTAGCATGCTTTTTGATGACACGGAACTGTCAAATTTTTTAAATTTAAAATTCTCTTTCAACTACTTGTTTAACAACCTATTGTTATTTTAATGCTACCTATCAATTTAATGTATAAATTTGATTTAAATTACATATTTTTGCATAATTATGTAGCTGATTATTAGATTGTTAGTGACAGTTAGTTGTAGTTCAAATGTACAGAATTGTTCATGGATTCCCGCAATCAAGTTTATTTTTTAGCTCCCGGTAGTTTAACTGTTTTAATATAATAATTTAATATCAATGCCACAACGGCTTGGGGAGATTTTTCAAAATAAGGATATAGTAGAGCAGCACATATAAGTTTTAATTCCATCAAACATTTTTATCTATATTTGCTCTTAACTTTTAAAATATTCTTCAACATAATTTTTGATAATGTTTGAACTCTGTGCTAGCAGGGTTATTAATTTAGCCGTACAAAATATCTTGAAACTGAATTAGAATTCCAAGTTTTGTTATGCTTAGGTTCTGTTGTTTGATTGACACCTTTGAGTTCCCAAAAGTTAATATAATAAATACCGTTCCACATGTGTCTAATAATGAATACCAGTCTTAATTTTAAGAGTTCTATTATAATTACAACATTTTATACACACGTTCTGGCAAAAGTTTCTGTGTCTCTTGTGTCGAGTATTGGGGTTGCATTGTGATTGTGGTTGGAGTTTGGAGTGAGTGATTGTGGAGGGGTACACGGCAATCTGGTTACTTAGCTGAGACGACTAGTATTGGTGTTTAAGCTTAAGGCTCATAAGGACAGGGGTTAGGCAACACATTTTACAAGAATAAATTTTTTGAAATATAATAAACTTGTAATGTTATTTCTGCCTGTCTGAATCAACTTGGAAGATGCCTGGCTACATTAATATGAATCTTAACTATATTACTTGCGGTTTACCAATATGTTGTGCTTATATTCAATTTTGATCAGGTAGAAATTAATAAAATGTGTTTTTTCAATTGACTAAATATTAACTACAAGAGTGGCACTTTTTAAAAAATGGTGATGTACAAGGGTGTATAAACACAATTAATACCAAAATCAATATTGACAATATACTTTGACATTCATTTAAACCCGGAATCATTCAAAAACCGTATCTAAATCGAACAAAATTACTAAACAGGGTACCAAAATGCCCCATTGCGCTCTGCTCAGGTAGACAGGTTTTTAGCCTAGAGCGTTCTGAGCTAAACGAGCAGATTAGAAATCCGCGAAACGCAACAGATTATACCGGTTTGGCTCTCGTTCTTCATTTCAAATGCATCTTTTTAATAATTGGTTCCGGTATAATTTCTTCTTTCAGTGCTTGTGTCCTGAAAATGATACCAAACTTTCTGTCTTTTGTTAATATTGTTTTTGCAAAGTTTGTTGTCTAGGCATCTACTTCAGTTATCAGAAATTTTGTTTATCCATGAACATTTATAAGGTGGTGAAAAACTAGCGCATTATCTGTGCGCTACTTCGTCGGCCTTCACTATTTGATGCTACATTTAAATATCAATTTTAAATTTTCATTTCGAGTTTAGCAGCTGTGGCTACATTTTTATATTTAAGGTAGAAATATGTACATGATTTACTTTCTTACTATTCCAAAGCACTCCGTTAATTACCATACAATCAAAATATTCTTTTTATATGTAAATATTGGAAGTTTATTTTTGTAAAAAAAATACATAGAAAACATTGACATTAGATCTTACAACATTACGAAAAAATTGAGATACACGATAAACCATGTTTATAGCAACAGCTCAGTGCATGGTATGTTTACCAGACTCAGATTTTTGCAAAAGAAATATTTTATTTTGCCGATTGTAAGGAAATGGAGCTGGATATTGGAACAAGAATGAACTCGGAAAAGAACAGTAGTGATATAACGCTCTATTTTTCAACACCTTGTAGTTTCGGTAACTTTCGGTTAAATCAAGATCCAACGCTATTAAACAGCAATTCAACTCTGGTCATGTGCCTTCTTAAGATATGCCACATTTAGTCTCTCTTGCACGTTGTTTGACGTGTTCTTGATTTATCTCAGGCCTTCTTCAATTTGTTCTGTTACGATCCAGTGGACCCTTCAGTTATCTTCAAGGTAAGACATAATTATGCAGTTCCTGGTGCGAATGTTATATCGTGGTAAGCCGAAACCACGCTTCTCACTAGAAATTCAAGCGTGTGCGCCTAACTTTGATCTTCAGGAAGATTAGTTGTCATTTTGCTTATATTCATAGTAAATTACTCAAAACAATATAGGACATTTCATAATAATAAGATATAAGAAAACGGGTAGTTAAAACAACATCTGTTATTTCTATACTTCAAGCGTTATGAAATATAATGTAATTGTTTTGAGCAGTGTAGTTTGCTTTCAGAGAACCATTCCTTGTTGATTTATGAAATTTCACTAATTTTAGTTTTATTTCATTGTATTAATTTGGTACCTTTAGCAGAGCTTAACTCATTGATAGTAAACGGTTATGATTCTTCTAATATTGTAATTGCACACCTCTAAATTCAACAGTTTTTCATATATTCGAGTTTATAAATAAAAAACAATTTGAGCCTCGTAAAATTCGTTATTTAAAGATATGACGAACAAACATTGTTAAAATGCTAATTAAAACTGTCGACCTTCGAATACAACAAATATCAAGTTTGAAAATTAAAAAGGTACGCATTCTTAGCAAAATTTCTTTCTTTCCAGTAAAATCTATGCAGCAAGGTATCCGGGCTCTTAGAAAATGCCGAAACCAGAACAAGAAATATTTGAACATCAAATGTAATTTGGAAGTAGGAAATTTTTCTATACCTATTCGTTTTTTATGGTTTTTGTCTGATTTAATTTGTTACTAGATTTCATTTACTACTACTTTACTTGTTACTTCCCTCGTCTGAAAGACGAAGGAGGTATTGTAATCACGAAAAAATCACCTTCCCAGATTTCTTCAGATCTTCACTTTCAAGGTGCCTAGATGACGAAAAAGAGGTTTTCTTAATTCCGTCTCTCTGTCTTTCTGTCTGTCTGTCAGTCTGTCTGTCTGTCTATCTGTTGCCAGTATAGCTCAAAAACTATTTGTCGGAGAAAGACGATATTTTGCATACATATTATATATCTACCTCGCATGAAACCGGTACAATTTCATACAAATATATACAGAGCGAGCACCTTAAAAAATAGATATTCACATTTTAGGATCCCTAGATGACGAAAAACAGGTTTTCTCAATTCCGTCTGTATGTCTGTCTGTCTGTTGGCGGTGTAACTCAAAAAATATTTGTCGGAGAAAGACGATATTTTGCATACACATTATATCCTGGAATGAAACCGGTAAAATTTCAAACAAATATATACAGGGTGAGCACCTTAAAAAAATAAAACTTTGTTTATTTTTATTCAATTTCGTAATAGATAGAAGTAATCAATTGTACATAGTGCACGCTTTATTCTTACTAAAAATGGAAGCCAATAGATACAGAATACATATTTTACAATACAAAAACGAGGCACAAATTGGCGAGTTACTTAATATAGCTGCGAAGCAGGAATACGAGAAGTTGATGCTTCGTGGCGCATGTAGAAATTGCACGGTTCGTTAAAATCCCGGAGAACATCATGGCTGTACGTGCTTTTCGCATGCCGTTCGAATTCGACCACCAGTAACTTTTTTTTTATTTGAAAATTTATTTAATTTATTAGAAACGTGAAGAAAGTTTTACTCCTAACTTTTAAATTAGGCCGGGAGCCGCATAATGCACAAATCTTTTCGCGAGGCTATCAGTCTGAAAATAGAGGCATTTTATGAATACATCGCATATACAAGCTTAGTTTTGAATATTTCTCGATGATTCTTAAACTAGTGAAAGCTTATATTCTTTCTACATTCAGATGATATCAAATTACTCTCAAAACTACTTTTAACAACTGCTACAGAAATTGTTTAAATAAAGCGTACGAGGAATTTGCGGGATAAACTTTAGCATCGACATATTTTGGAAACGATTACAGATAAGTGTATATATCCTGCGTATGACATGTTTAAAAAGAAATAAATAAATTTTTAGTGAAAGAATGATCTGCATTGGTTTATTGATGTAAAAATATAATTAATTTTCCATTGTCTGATTTAGGTAGTTGAAACGCACTCGCACACGAAACTTAAAACATGCCCGGCGCCGGCGTGAAGGTTAAGCCTGCTGAAACGAAACGATATCAACAGGTCTTCGTAGCGTTGTTAAAAATTGGTGAACCCGCTTTTTTCGCAATCGCAAGCGCCGCGGTTCAAATCCCTCCGGTACCGGATTTTTTTTTTGAAAATGTATTTAATTTATTAGAAACTTGAAAATATTTTTACTTCTAACTTAATTTTATTTTTAAAATTATTTAGTGTCACAATGTCGACGAGGAAAGTTCTGAGTAAAGCCATTTACAGATTTTTTTCGTCTTTTTGTTTATTGTGTCAACAATGATTTTTATTTTCCACCCATGTTTTTACTTCCCTCGTCTGAAAGACGAAGGAAGTATTGTAATCACGAAAAAATCACCTTCTGAGATTTTTTCAGATCTTCAAGGTGCCTAGATGACGAAAAAAAGGTTTTTCTTAATTTCGTCTCTCTGTCTTTCTGTCTGTCTGTCAGTCTGTCTGTCTGTCTGTTTGTCTGTTGGCAGTAGTATAGCTCAAAAACTATTTGTCGGAGAAAGACGATATTTTGCATACATATTCTATATCTACCTCGCATGAAACCGGTACAATTTCATACAAATATATACAGAGCGAGCACCTTAAAATAATAAAATGTTTATTTTTGTGTTAATTTTGAAATAAAAAGAAGTAATAACTTTCAAATAGGTCAGGCTTTACATTTGCCGAAAATAAGACTCAACCGATACAGGTTAATGTCACAAAAAAGTAAAAACGTTTCAACTGCAGTTACATCCACTGCGGAGATGCGGTTACGATCGCTATGCAGGTGCGGCGGGTTCAAACCCCGGCGGGTTACGTTTTTTTAAATTTGCAAATTAATCTAATTCGGGCGAAAGAAGTTCTGGGTAAATCGTTTTACAGAATTTTTGTCGTGTTCTAAGTGTTTTAATGTGCATTTTAACGGTATTTGTTTTGAGATAAAGAACGTCAAGAAGCTTAAATTGGTTTCTATGTTCAAATGTGAACGGTTGAATTAAAGGGTATGAAGTAAGATATCATAAGGAAGGTCATTAAGTAAGCTCTTTTCAAAAATACTAAAACGTACAGGCTTTTTTGAATTACCGATATTAAATTCGTAAATTTTAAGCACCCAATATACAGCATCAATACCCAGAGGAAAAATGATTAACTTTAGATCCACACAACTTGATATGACAATGATTTTCAGTTCGACGCAGAAATTTAAGTTACCTAACTATTTATACTTTATAGGCTATCATAGAAAGATGTAAATGCGGAGAAAAATTATCGTTTTCAGTGGTACCATAGCGTTTGTTGATAGCAATTTATCGCATTTCATATGGTAATCTATCTATACATATACAGTGTGGTCCATTAAGTGTGCAACAAATGGGACATTTTTTTATTAGTTGTAAAACCAAAATTTAAATACTGCCAAAAGTTAGTGCATGTTTGATAACCATATCAGATGCCCTTAGAATGGCTTCAAGTCAAACAATATACAGGGCAGGACAAAAAATATGAAATTCGTTCAAGAATAAAGTTACCTTATTTAAAAAAATATAGCAAAATGTTATTGAGAAAAGTTGTTTAGAATCAAAAGTTATGCTCAAATACAAAGTCACGGCCTCCTATTCGAGTTTTTATTCTTTTTTTGTAAAATTCTGTATTATCCCCGTACGATACATATTTTTATTATTCTGATTTTATTAAGAGTTTTTCATATGTAAATTATTATTAGTAAAGCATTTGCCTTGTTAAAATGAATATTTGCGAAATTCTAAAGTTCTGTTAAATATCGTTGCAACAAACATGAAGTGGACGCTTACCTAAAAAAATATAAATCCAAGTAAATTTTACAAATACCCATCAAGTTGCTAAAAGTTATTTAAAAGGGATATGGTTGTGGCTACTTTAAATACATATAAAATCAAAATAATAAAAATATGTATCATACGGGGGTAATACAAAATTTTCCAAAAAAGAATCAAAATTCGAATAGGAGGCCGTGACTTTGTATTTGAGCATAACTTTTAATTCTAACCCACTTTTCTCAATAAAATTTTTCTATATTATTTTAAATAAGGTAACTTTGTTCTTGAACGAATTTCATATTTTTTGTCCTGCCCTGTATATTGTTTGACTTGAAGCCATTCTAAGGGCATCTGATATGGTTATCGAACATGCACTAACTTTTGGCAATATTTAAATTTCGATTGTACAACTAATAAAAAAATTTCCCATTTGTTGCACACTTAATGGACCACACTGTATAAAAGAAAGTCACAACCCTGACTAATGAACGCAGAGCCGTAACCACTGGCACTACGAACTTGAAATTTGGGTGGAAGGTTCAATTTGTTAAGTAAGGTAGTGCTAAGAAAGGATTTTTTGAAATTCGATCCCTAAAAGGGTGAAAACGGGTAAAATGTGTTTTCGCGAATTCCTCAATATCTTTTACACCCGATAAGATATCGACTTGGTGTATACTTGCAAAGATTTTCAATGCAAATACTTGGAAACGTATTTAAGGATTTTGCCCTAATCAACCCCTAAAGGTGCAAATATGGATTCGGGGTGAATTAAAGAACCCATCGTATCTCCTATGTTTATTGAGTGAGAACATTCTTTTTCTGGCACATAGATGTATCTTTAAACTATTTAAAAAGTGGTTTAAGGAATTTTAAAAAAATTACCCCTAAGAGGGTAAAAAAGGGTAAACTTCTTTTTCACGTATTCCTCAATATCTCTTAGACCTAATAAGATATAGACTTGGTGTGTGCTTGCATAGGTATCCATGCAAGTTTCTAAAAACATATTTCAGGATTTTGCCCTAATCAACCCTTAAAGGTACGAATCTCTATTCGGGGTGAATTATGAAACCCCTTGTATCTCCTGTCTTTGTTGAGTTAGAATATTATTTTTTGGCATATAGATGTGTTTTTCAAATCTTTAGAAAGAGGTTTTAAGGTTTTTTTACATTTCACCCCTAAATTCTACCCGCGAGGGATGAAAAGGGATAAACTGCGTTTTCACGAATTTTTCAATATCGCTTATAATAAAATATGAAAATTTTTGAAATTCCATCTCCAAGTGGTGGAAACAGGTATCCTGCTATAATTTATGACTACAACATTTAATAAGTACATAGATTTTTGATTTTATCTAATTGTTACACTAAAACTATAGTTTTATCAATGTATACAAGGGTAACGACAATTATATACACATTTCCAGGGGGATGTGAAGAATAAAGGAGTTGAGGAGAACTTTTTTCGGAAGAATATTGTTTCCTTTTTACCTACAATATTGTTTTCCAGCCTTTGTTAGTTTAGTGTATTGAGTGAGGGGGAGGGGAGGGGACTCCAGAATTGATTTAAGATTTAGAAGAAGAAACAAACATTTGTAGTCCGTACGAAGAACGGGCATCTTGCTAGCGTTCTATCTTTGTACATTCAAAATCGTTGAGAAAGGTGGTACTTTACACTATATCAATCATTACGACATAGCAACAAGCTTTCGTCTTCTGTTTGGCAATACTGTTGGTGGCGTCGAGCTCTATAGCTCAGTGGTTACGCATTCTGCCTACTGATCTTAGGGTAGATAGCGCGATCCCCGATCCCTGTGAGGTTTTTAAAAATAAAAAAAAATGCGGATGAAAACCTCTACAAAATGCCATCATTCGGAAGTGATGTAAAGCCGTGGGTCCCATGTTACTACGATGTGTAGCATGTAAAGGATCCCTTGCTAAAGTTAGTCTCGGCAAAATTCTAAGTAGGGTTAAAGTAGTTGGTACTCTGCATGCCTACACCTTATCCATGAGGTTAGCAAAAAGGGCCTATAAAGGCCTACTTCCTGACATCAGTCTCCCTACAACTGATACTAACTACTAACTAACTGTTGGTGGCACTGTCAGTCTATGTCATATTCGCAGTTAGCAGGCTAACCTGCTAACCTCGAATTTGACACTGACTTACAATGCCACCAACAATAAACTTCAGTACTGCCAACCTCAGAACATCAACTAGAGTTGCTTATTGCGCTTCAGTACATACAAACGAGTTCTACTCAGGTTGGTTACGTTTGGCATTTAATGTCACTTTTTTATATAAATTTAACATTTCACATTTCTATATAAAATGCGATAAAATAGTATACGGACGCGTTAGGTATGTGGTTTTACTGAACTCGTATGGCTGATTAAGTAGTTACTCGCAAACGCTCGTACTCAAACCAGCTCAGTAAAACACCACTTTTCTAAACTAGTTGCGTAATGTGCTATTATTATTAGTACGTTTGGTTCTTGTACTTATAATAAATAACGGCTTGCATACTATTTAGTAATTCGCAGGCCTGTACTCTTATTAAAATCGTTAAAAACCCTTTTTAAAGAAGACTTACTTTTTAAAAAACGTTGGTACTTCGTTTTCTGTCGAAGGCGCAATACTGCATATTCTCCTGGAGTAGTTACTACTTATCCGTGACAATCGTATATTTAGCCAGCTAAATCTTTGTTTCAGTAGCAAAACCATTGTAATAAACTGCAGTTCTCCAAATGCTGTTATAAAGGGAGCGGTATATGCAGTAATATTTAAGATCGATTCAACATTAACTGTTTCAAGAAATGCTATGTAATTCAGGATAATTAGTGAACATACAATTGCAGAAGTTAGTACACTTGTTACTATTACAATTTTCCTAGTTTTGCCATAACTTTTATGAACTCTGACTTGGAGATTGGATTCTAGCTGTTCATCAAGAATTGAAATTGCTTTGATAAGAGCGATAATCTATAAAAACAATTAAATGTGTATATCTAATTTAACTACAAATATATCTCTCACCTTTTTCTTAAAAACGCACCCAAACGTTATGCTTACAATTATACTACTTGTGCTTAAAAATATGTGTAGAGTATCTATAATGGTCATGACAAAACCTTTATCCGAATTAGGCCTCATATCAATGGCAATAAAGAAATTGACACTTAAAAGACCGATTAGTACGATGCTATAGAGAACATTTAATTTTGACGTGGAGTAACGATTATTATATATACTGAAGGGTGCTAAACCAAATAATTTTGTTGTATAGAACATTGGCAAGAGAGCGAAATAAATATTGCTGTTAGTTGACATGTTCTTCAATATTAATTTTGCTTTAGTAGGTATATTGATGAACCTGAAATGTATATGCAATTACTATCATTTTAATAGAAAACAATGTTGTTGAGTTACCAAATTCAATTAGACTGGTCACATTTGGGGTCACATTGAAGTGTTTCGTTACAAATTAAAAACTGCAGCGAACAGAAAATACACTTATAGCTTCACTTAACACCGACTGCTTTGTTTGTTTGTGTGAATCAAGTGAAGTGATTTTAGAAAATCATTAGATATTTACGATTTACTTTATTATTTAAAATAGAACAGACTTGAATAATTTATCAAGCTGATTAGCTTATTTATAAACATAACTATCGCGTATCTTGTCTGTCAGGTAATAAAATGCCTATTTTTCCATATACTCATTAGCAGACTGACAGTTGACTAAAAATAACTTTTTGTTACGTGGATGTACAAGGTCTGTTCTGTTAATTTCGGTAATAGCAGGCCATGGATGACAATAAAAAATATCTAGATAAAGTTCATTCTTTTTACAGTTTTCATTTGTAACTTTGAGAGGTTGGGTTTAAACCGCATAGAGAGACAAATCTTTGACTCTTCGCCTAAGACGAAGGAAGTATGTATTGTAATCCTGAAAAAATCACCCTCCAAGATTTCTTCAAATCTTCATATTCAGGGTCACTAGATGACGAAAAACATGTTTATCCGCAAACGTCACAAAAGTGACAACTTATTTGTCTTTATTGACAAGGTAAAAGTGTCACTTTATCTGCCTAAGCAGACAAAATAGCGACTTTTGCGTACTTTATCTGCCTAAGCACACAAAATGATTGCTCTCTTTCTTTCTTTCTATGTTTGTTCGCCATCTCCTCCGAAGATACTGGACCGATTAAATTGTATGATGGCTTAAAATTTTGCTAATTTTTAGAATTAGTTCGTAGGCCGGTTTTTATTTTCAAAAAAGTACGAAAAAGTTTTAATTTAAATAAACCTTTAAGCAGCGGATCGGAGCATCTGTCGCCGTGGGTTATGGTGTGACAGCTGCTGTGGCCGTGTGCTATTAGCACGGGTGATTCAGTATGTTCATATATCATTACAGTTGCGCGTTATCTGAACAACAGAGGTTGGCGCAGGGGTACAGTGCTAGCCTGAAATTTACCTGAATACGTTTGCGGATAAAATAGTATATGTTATTCGGAGTAAAAGTGACTTTATGTGGCTTAGCTGAATTATTTGCCTCACTAACGTTCGGCTAAATAAACTTCAGCTTCGCCACATAAAGTATCACTTTTACTCCTAATAACATAATCTACTATTTTCCAATTCCGTCTGTCTGTTTGTTCATCTGTCTGTCCGTCTGTCTGTCCTTTGACGGTATAGCTCAAAAACTACTTGTTGGAGGAAGACAATATTTTGCATGCGGATTAATTGTCTACCTGGCACGAAGTCGAATATACTTTCGGTCAAATATATACAGAGTGAGCACCTTAAAAAATAAAATTCTCCCTATTTTCGTGTTAACTCAAGAACTATTATTAAATAAAAATAATGTTTTGCATATAGCTCAAGTTTTTACCCTTGACGGAAATCTGCATCCTTTGGGAGCAGTACATACAGGGTGGACTTCTTAAAAATATTTTTTTCCTTTGTTATTTTCAAAATTTAAAGTTTCAAAACTTTAACTAGCAAGGGAAGTTCCAAGTAAATCTATTTACCATGTTTTATAAATTTTGTTGTTTACTAGACCATTCTAGAGGTGCAACGGAATGCCTTTTGGGGATGATTTTCTACAATTATAAAAATTTAGTAGTAGCTTTCGGAGACCATAGTCTTTCGTTATCCACAGTTAATTACTATTTTCGAGAATTTAAACGTGTTATGTGTTTATCTGTGTTTCTGATAAATACACGATTTAAGAGGAAGTGTGGAGAATTTATGTCTCCATGGTTACTATAGAAGCTAATTTAACATAATAAACTTTTTTGAGATATGTATGTCAATAACTAGAAACGGTACAATTGTTATTTACGGTAGTTGATTCTTGTAGGCCGTCAGGCTGAGTGGGGTCTTTTCTCGAATAAATTATGTGTAATAACAGAAGCTTCATTTAACATGATAAAGATTCACCTTGAGCTAATCTCCCAAGAGGGCGGATATAAGCCGCCATTCTGAAGATATTAGCGCAAAAATCGCCCCCGGCGACACTTAATTTAATTAAATAAAAGAAATCTAGACCACACCCGCGTGGATTACTAGCAAACGCCGTCAGTTTCCGATTTTCAAAACAACATCATAAATAGCCAACAGGGACCCCGGCCTGCAATAAAAACACGCCGGCACCTCGACCAAGGGCCAACATGTGCGTTGCATCAGATTCTTAGAAAACAGCACCTCGGCAAAAATAATGCATACACAAGAAGCTCAATGACGCGGCCAATTTAAATAAGAAAACCCCTAACGTCATTAAAGGATAATCGGCTTTAAAGAATTAGCCATCGCTAATGACCCAAGCACCAGGAGCGTTTGTCTAAAGCAAGAAGTACGTTAAACTGAAAGACCACGGGCACGAGCCGAAGTGCGAGCAAATAAAAGCCGAAATATTAAAATAAACTTATTAAGCGTACGGAGCTCAAGCGAGGTAACAAGAAGCATACGAAAATAGCACCCCCAAAGACCCTAGGGCGAGTTTTAGAAATCGGAGCGATTCTAAAAGAACGAACACGCAAAAATTATAAACAAATAATTTTTAGATCTTTCGCGAACCCCGGCCGCGTGTCGAAAAATTCCATCAAAGACAGCACAACAAAGGAATTTGACAGACACATGCGTTAACCCCAGGTAAAGGAATTAAGACGCATCTCAAACACGAGGCGAACCCCGCCAGCGGAATTCAACTGCGACTTCGGGATTAAACGCATCGACGAACCACGAAAATTAATTAGATACATATATCGCGACCGCGATTAAAAGCACCAGCGAATTAAGAGTAAGGTAGTCGAGTTGGGTCATTAGAAGCGCCTTCAGGATTCCAGTGTGCCACATTAAAAAAACCCCCGCTCTGAAAATAAGACGAAAGCAAACGCGAAATTAATAATAAATTAAGAAGCAACCCCCCGGAAGCAAAAGTAGCGCGTCCAACCTCAAACAACGGCCGTCCGGGAGAAAACGGTGGAGTAGAAGCCCCTGTTAAGAACATCGCAAGCCATAGACTAGCAACCAGAAGATTCATTCGATAGAGGGAAACTTCTCGAATCATCCTTCCTCTTCAGCTTAGACCCTCGGTCACTAGAAAGCCAAACCTTTTGCTCTCGATTCTCTTGATCTCAGAAACAAAGGGTGTCCGAGTCGCCGCCGCCGATCGCCGCCATCACCGTCCGCCTACACCCGGAGGAACGTCCAGCCCCAGGTCCTGCCGCCCCCCAGACCATAGCGCTCCTCGCCACCTACGCTGCACCGCTTCCCCCCACGCCGCGAACCGCGTCCAGCCAGGATACCACAAAAGTAAGCCCCTGGACAACCACCCCAGACGTTACGTTAGCCAGACCGCCGCCCACGGCAACCGCGCGCCCTCCCCAGGTACGAGTTAGACTCCAAACCCCCACACTTTCTTGTTTTCTATTCCAGCACTCAGGAACTGCTGGAACGCCTCTTCTGGGCCATCGCCGCCCAGTTCGCACCGAGACTACCCTCCTCCGACAGGGCCCGGCTGAGCCGCCGTCCCCCAGGTGCCCAAGCCACCGCCCCTACGGAGACGCCTGTCCCCCAGCTGTCCCCGCACGTCGCAGCCCGGAGACAACCCCCACCGGACGAGCCGCCTACGAGGCCGCAACGCCCGTAAGCTCGCCCACCGCTTCGCTTG
Source organism: Agriotes lineatus (assembly GCA_940337035.1). Taxonomy (NCBI): domain Eukaryota; kingdom Metazoa; phylum Arthropoda; class Insecta; order Coleoptera; family Elateridae; genus Agriotes; species Agriotes lineatus. The sequence goes on from CALNHX010000369.1 coordinate 321,269, forward strand.
GCCCAAGTCCGCCTCACCTGCCGCCCCCCAACTCCTGGGAGTCGCCTTCTTCCTGAGTCCTGAGGAGAAGGCCGAGTTCGAGAGACTGTGGAAGGAGACGACAGGCCGGAGGCCGACCACCGCTTCCCGCTGCGCGAAGTGCAGGCGACCCCACGCCGCCCCCGAGACGCCACCGACCGCTCCATCGCCCGCTCCACCAGAGGGAAGGTTTGTTACGAGGGGAATCCATTATGTATAGAAAATGGAGGTAATTAATTCGAGGATCTGCTATAACATTTCTATTAGATCGATTATTATTCAGTTTTGGTCCAATTTTTTAATAGTTCAGTTGTTTTTATTTTTTCCTTACTTTACTGCCAATGCTGTTAATGTATTTGTAATGTTTCAGTATTAAATCTACCACAATCTACTTTCTTCATTCGAGTCCCGAATCAAAAAGGTTGTGAGTTGAATTATAGTTCGTTTGTGTTGCAATTTTGTATTGTTGTCAATATTTCAATTTTATATTTCCTTGACATAGCCCCATCTCTTGGCTGCAGGGTAGACAAGTTACCACACTGTGTAATATCCACTTCCGTATTTAAATTAAATAGATATTTAAAAACAAGACCCTGGACGACTTTTATGTAGCTGTTTGTGTTGAAAAATTTAGTGTTATCGAAAAGCTGCGTAAGGAAAATCAGAGTAAACCTGCTCCGTTAAACTAAAGTAACATTTCCAGTTGTGGATTAAATGCAAAATTTTCAGGGTTCAACGTCTTCCTATAACCTCCTTAGTTTTGGCTCCATGTTTTTGAAACACCTTGTATATTCTAAACATATTAAAAAAAATTCCTTCTTGTAAAAATTAGAAATGTGTCGGGTTGGCGTCTTTCTTCAAGGCCACTGAAGATGACGGCTTAGCTGTCGAAATACGTATTTAGCGGTTGTTAAATATTTGTGTGGTTAGGGGTTTTTAACGAATTGTGTCATATACTGAGAATTCGTTTCATATATTCTTATAAAATTTGATTTTTGTAGTGTAAACAGCAAGTATGTGGTGTAATTTTGTAATACATTTGAAGAGAAAATAGTGCGTTTTGTTATACTGTGAATAGTATAAACGTAAGCAGAAGTACGAGGTAAGTAACCATTTATTTGTTTTATTTTATATCTTTAAAAATTGCACTCTCACAATAAATACTTCTAAACAATAGTGCACAGCCGTTGCCTCTTATGGTAGGTTCTTCCGGGTTATGCTGTGGTCGTCGATTAATACTTGACGTTTCGCTGCTCATGCTGTCAGCCGCTTGAGAAGTTTTCTAAAGACCGATGTTGGTGTCACATGCTCGCGGTATATACCGAGGAATCGTTATGGTTGTCTGTAAATCATGTATGCTATTGGAACTTGTAATTCCGCTTGGGTTGCTTAGGTGAAACGATTCGATTGGCTTTACAGAGCTACCTTCTACGTGTTACTGAGGTGGTAACCGTCTTATCGATTAAAGTTGTTCAGATTTTTAATACTCTCATAGGGAATTGCGAATAACAGGAGCGTAGTATGTTGTAATTTCTGGCTAGTATGTTTACGGAGTCGTAATTTTATTCTGTGGTTTCTGGTCCTAACAAGTGTTCTGCGATGGTTGAGTTTTGTGTATTTTCAAGTCGTGTGTGGCTCTGGTTTCTTTTATTCTACGTTGGACGCTTCCTCCTGTTTGTCCGATGTAAGAATTTGCCACAGGGTATACCTGAGCTTGTAAACAACTTCTGTCTGTAGCTTGGGCAATAGAATCTTTGCTGGAAGGGATCAAGTGTTCTATCTTTCTCATTTACCAGAGCGGGCCCCCCAATGCTTTTTCTTATCTAATAAGACCTGTCTTATTGTATCCGTTACTACGGCGATGAAGGGCTACTACCACGGCATAACCCGGAAGAACCTACCATTAGTGTTCTATGTAGTTGATACTTCAGTTTATACTTTATTTGAGAACATTTACTTCGTATAGTTCCAAAAATAGACTGAGTACCATTTCAGTCAAGCTATTAACGTGTTATAAAAGAAAATGAAATACGTTATTGCGACTGCGTGTTTGTTGTACACAAAACGATAAACATTTTCTTCTAATGATGAATTTATCTTAAAATAATTTTTGGATAAATACACATACGAGTATTATTGTAAGTTTGCCAAACAGTTATTATAGATAGTTATAAACAAAGATAGTCTATTATATTCTGTTCATAAATCACATATATTTAAAAAAAAATAGTTGTGTTTTATATAATGGTTTACAGTATTTTGGACTACAATAGTCTTAGTTCAGGTAGTTCCAACAGCAATTATATATATAATTACATCTAAAATCTTATCAAGATTTGCAACAAAGGTGAACTAACTTTTGACCGTATCTACATAATGTACTTATTATATAATGATCGATGTGCGAGTATCTACAAATTACTAATATGTTCACAGTAATTGGTTGCATATATTTTTACTTATGACAGACAGACGTGTCGCCTATTGTTTTAGGTGAATATTGAAATTCCAGAAATATACCCCATTGTTAATCATCGATATAATGTCAGTTTAAAAATGTAGTTATAATAACATGTGTGAAATGTGATGTATTCCAAATTATTGACTTCCCTTTTTGAATAATTTGTATAACACTAGAGACATAAGAATGTCGGTAGCGTAAGATACTTGTCTAACGTTTTCCCTAGAAATTAACCTTTTACATTTGAAAATCAGCTTTATTGAAATTAAAACTGTTGTCATATTTTACTTCTTCATTTTAAATTTTGTATTTATTGGGAAGGCATATTTCCGACTTTTAACAGCTTAATAGTATACGTTGAAAAACGGTTTTTCATACTGACAGTCACTTCATCTATTGAATTGCGTATTTGATTACTATTAATTGTTAAGTACTTATATCGTGTGTTCCAAAAAACTCATTCGCAGCAAACCATGATCAAATTGAAGTTTGCCGTAACTTGAGATATACCCATTGATGCAAATGAACTACCACGTCAGAGAGAACTAAATTACATCTTGACCTTGAATTATTTTCCTAAAAATATACGAAACCCTTAACAAAAACCATTTTTATTGACCGTTATGATTATTACACTCGTTGTTGTTGTGTCATCTTATTTTACTTTTTGCTTGATACAATTAAACCTAATGCAGTGTAAACTTTTACCTGTCACAGTGACAGATGTGTTCATAAACTAATTGTAATCTGACATTTACCTACAGAATTAAGTTAAGACATTACTAGATTTTTTATCTTTCTTTCCAAGGCCTACCCTAAATGGGGGGGTTTTTTTTGGAACACACGATACTATAATTCTAATAATTTACCTAGAAATTTATTTATAAGTTGTCGATCGAATTTATTTAATGTATTCTATTATCATAAACGATAGTTTAAATGCATTTGCATGAGATTACTTTTGAATATTATTTGCTTGCTTTTAAGTGTTTGTGCCATCTGGAGTGTTATACCGATGGGGCCACAATTATAACGGGTGTTCATAAACAGTCGTCATCCCAGTAGGTTTTGACTTCAAAAACGTATGTCTATTAAAATTGAGAAAAAATGCGCTATGACAGTACTCAATGACGTTTCATTGTGTTGCACGAATTAATCAAAGATATAACATTTTGTTTTTCAAAGCAACTGGGATGACGACTGTTTATGAACACCCGTTATATAACAGCAATAAGATAACATGAACAAGAAGATAACACGTATTGCTTGAGTAAGAAAGAGATAAACATAGTAGCAAATATTCGAGTAGCCTGACGCCTATTTTAATTATGACAGATGTCAACCAAGCATGCCAACTAAAATAATTTTTTCGTATGGTCATCTTTTTCTTACTCAAGCATTATATTTTGTTGTTCATGTTATCTCATTGCTGTTATACCAGGTGACTATAAATGATTGTGATTTTTTTTCTTAGGTTGGCACTGTTTATGTTGGTGGCACTGTAAGTCTATGTCAAATTCGAGGTTAATAGGTTAGGTTTGCGTCAGTTTTGACACAGAATGACGCAAAACCTAACCTGCAAACATTGAATTTGACATAGACTTACAGTGCCACCAACATAAACAGTGCCAACCTAAGAAAAAAATCACAATCATTTATAGTCACCCGGTATATAATTATGGCCCCATCAGTATACCATTTAGGGAATGTTTCCCATTGTTGAACCTGACGCCCTTACTAACGCATTGAGTTGAACTCACAATTCATTCAAGATCTTCTAGTTGCAGTACAATTGCTAATTCAAATACTATACATTTTAAACACATATATACACGGTTTTCATAGTTAAGTTGGCACTTTTACTAACTTCGTTATAATTGGTGCTATAAAGTCAGTTAAGTAGGCAAAGTAGTAGTATTTTTTTCATCAATTACGATGGTGAAAACGGAATCAAAATATAATATGGCGTTTGCGAGTTATGTTAAACAGTTTCATTTTTTCAAATGGGACACTCAGTATACAACATTCACAATCGATAGGAAGTTGAATTCTGAACAAAGTGTCCTATGACCTTTCATCCTAATGTCAAAAATGACAAAGGTATTTATGATTTTTCAAATTCGTCAAGGTGGCTGTGTTAGCGGCAACTTTGCCTTACCATAAAATAGAAATTAAGAAGAATATCCATGAAGTGAAACAATATCGTTTATTTCAAATTATTCTATGAACTTAAAAAAACAAAATTCAAATTAGATGCTCAAAAACATCACCCTCTTGCCCCAAGCAATTTTGAGCCCGCTTGTAAATGCTCCTAGTGGTTCTTTTTGACATAACTCGCGAACGCCATGTACGATTTTGATAGTAATTGGTGAAAAAAATGCTACTACTTTGCTTACTTAATTGACTTTGTAGCTCTAATAATAAGGAGATTAGCAACAGTGCCGACGTAACTATGAAAACCGTGTATATAGCTAAATTCCGATTAAAAATATATCCTTTCATCTTCTTCACTCGTAAGTACATGAGTGAGAATCTTTATAAATTTATAAATAAATTATACAAGATTTTGATATTTCTCAAAAACCTTTGATATTTAAATTTTATTTAAAATTTTGAACTGCACAGCTTTTATAACTAAAAGGAATATTGTTTACAAGTTGGCAGTTATAAATTAAATAATAACTTCGCTAAGATGTAGAACAAAATTGCTGAATTGATTTCTTCTAGGGATGGACGTATGACGTGAAAACAGCCGTGTCACGCCTGGTCACGTCGTGAACGTGACTAATATTTGAAAATCGGGACGTGAACGTGAGTGAAAATTTCCATGGCGTGATTCACGTTTCACGTTAAATATTTAGTAACGAATAAAAGATTACAGGGTGCCCCACCCACACGCTGCCCAACTCATTTGGAAGATCTAGAGATGGAGCTGCGTATGCGCATCTGTGTTGTGGTGTGAGTGTTGTGTGTACTGTGTACAGTCAATGGCGTACTGCCTGGGAATTAATAATTATTTCTATTCTAAGGTTCTATATAAGGCAGCCAGGACGCACGGACGCAAGAAGTGCTTGCAATATCTCAAAAACGCTGGCTTCGCATACGCCTGTCCTTCGAATTCGGTCAAGGGTAATATTTTTTTTAGTTGAAAATTTATGTAATTTATTAGAAACGTGAAGATCTTTTTACCCCTGGCTTATTTTGATTTTTAAAATTATTTATGTGCACTTACGAAGGAAGTTCTGGGTAAAGCCTTTTACAGATTTTTATTGGTTTTAAAATTAAACATTCTATTCTATCTGAATTTGAATCTTGAAATAAAAGTTGCGAGTCACGCCGTGAACGTGTGCGTGAGCGTGCGTGAACGTGAGTGTTTAAAGCAAGCGTGAAACGTGCGTGACGTGAGTGACTACTCACTCACGCGCCGATCTCTACTTCCTTCTAATTCATTTTAGAGTCGTAGGTTTTCTATTAACATTAGTAGAGGAAATTGCTGTAACTAGTAACTACTTAGCTACTTGTTTATAAAGCGGCCAATGAGGGCGGTGACAGTATTACTTCAATTTATCTCACTCGTTTGTTATTTGACTGATAATGACATACAGAAAACTAAAGTACTTCTAATGTAAGCTTTTCTTAGCACATATACGAGGATTGTTCAGTAAAAACTCATCTTTATTTAAAAAAAAACCCAATTACAAAAATTCGTCCTGTGCATGAAGGTACTTATTTCACCTAGTCACCAAGAGATGAACACCCTGCTAAGAAAATGTCTGTGGTTGCGGTTTAAAGAATTCTTGCACAGCTATAATACACTTCTGTGTCTGACTGAAAACAGCGACTGTAATTTCTTTACTAGTTCAAAAATGTAGACAGCTCAGGATGAAAAAGCTTATACTTACACCAATTTCTGAAATGTTTCTAACGCATTGAGTGCCACGTCTTTGAGCAAAAAGTGAACATTAAAAGTTTTACAAAAAGAAAACAGGAAACACTGCAGTCTTAACTGAAAACACTTTTATTAGAACTTACATATCTAAAAAACCATATATCTTATCAACAAAATTTATCAATGAATTGAGTTCTAACACTCTAAACAGATGTGTAGTTGATTAGGGCATTTGTTCCAGTATGTGTACACCATTTTTTTTTATTGTAGCAGCTTTAATGTCTTTTCTAACGTAATTTTAGTATAGAAGGAAGTGCATTTATTTGTAGCTTTTTGCCAACCTCCTAAAAAATAAGAAACACTTGAATGCCGTGGTCCCCCAAGAAAAATCAATATTTACATGGAGGCCGAGTCATTAATATATGAATAACACCTTGAAAACTGTGGAGGCGCTGGAAAAAATTAACAACAAATACTGAGTTCTACTATAATGTTAACCACAAAAGTAACAAAATATAGAAACAAATATACATGGCTTCGGAGAGTGATATGTTGAAATCGTGTTAGCACACAATGTGCTAAGGAGTACATAACGATTTTTCATAATCAGACCATCCACACATGCCGTGTTGTTTTCAGTTGATGCAGTATGAGCTGTATCCTGTCTTCCATTTTTCAACTTCCTTCACTATTATTTTCAGTTGAAACATGCGTTTCAATGAACAGTTTACATTCGCTTACAGATCTTACTCAGACAGGTTGTCGACTACAAACTCCATTTCTATTACAAACATTTTAAACATGAAATACCATTTAAGCGTATACAGCTTATCAATGTGTTGGTTGCAAACATTACTAATATTTAACAAATCTGAAATAATTATTGAGTTTGTGTCCAATGTTAATCTGATGAGGGATGGATTTTTGTTGAACAGGCCTCGTGGTTAATAATAAGAAATTTATTAAACTCTCTTCTATTGTTTACTATCACGTATTTTCTAAAATTAAAAATATATCCAAAAATATTAATAATTGCAGCTTGTTACATTTGTCATCATTAATAGTAAGATATTTTAAGCCACTACAATTATCAGAAAGGTGCATTACTCTCACAGTTCAGATATAACATCAATAACACGACAAAAGTTGACTGAAATGGTTAATATTAAAACTAAAGTTTAATTTTTGCTTTTCTATAAATATACTGCAAAACTAGGCTGATGTTGCGTTTAGATGTTTATTTCCTTGATTTGAAAGCTCAAATTGTATTACAATGACTAAGTATGCCGATGCAGCACCTACAATCTGAAGAAAATGTTTAGATACTGGTTTTATTGCCTGTGGTAGATACTTAACTGAATACAACAAGGTCTCATTGATGGGAAAGACTCCACAAGCGTTGAATTCCACATTATAGTGAGCAAGTTGTAACGAAAATGAAGAAAGCTGTAATAAAACAGACGGTAAATTTAAACACTAAAATATCTAAAATATTAAAAAAAAAATTAGTGACTTAGTAGTTCGCTAAAGTTCGACTCACTTGTATTTGTAATGCACGTTTATCAGGTAAAATTTCACTGGGAGGCATTACGTCGTGTATTAAAGACCCAGTTCGTCTAGCCTGCAATATAGTAAACAAGTGTTATATTAGTTATTTACTATACAAGTGGGATAGGTGCTTCATTAATATACGTGTGTGTAAGCACACAAGTATATTAGTGATGCATTATCACATATGTATTGTACAAAATTTCATCTAAAACTGCCTCAAATTGAGAAAAGTGCATTAAGAGAAATGTCAGATCTGTCATTTTAAAATAAAATGTCATTATGTCCTTCATTTGACATTATTTCAGTTAGGTAATGAAGCCATTACACCACTCAGTTAGGTAATGAAACCATTACACCACTCAGTTAGGTAATGAAGCCATTACATAACTGAGTGGTGGAATGGGCTTCATTACTTAATGGAAATAGTGTCAAATGAGTGACGTAATAAGTCCTTATCCAAGCAGTTGTAGATAAATATAATTAATAAATTAAACGTAACTTTTATATTAAGAAAGAATCATATGAAAAAATACTACGAAGAGCTATTGATACGTTTTTAGTCTAACATAGAAGAGTTACGCTACCTCAAAATTTTATTTATTCATTCTAATCCCGTTTCAACTTTATATATCTACTTATAAAATAATTATAAACCTTTCAAAAATATTGTTCTTGGTTTTCAAACCACTCTTCTACAACACTTACTACCATTTCTATGATGACAACCTCTTTTCCTTCAAATTTTGAGGTTTTGAAAATAGGTAATAATTCTAAAAAGACCAAATCCAGAGAATATGGCAGATAGCAAAGAAAATCGTAGTTGAATTAAATAATTCATTGCAACGCAGCAAGGAACTTTCGTAACAATTTCATTACGAAGTTTAGTAAGTAATCTGCGATAGTACATTATTGTCCCAGTTGTAACTTTGCTCTAAGAGGGAATTATTCTGCTGTTGTTTTTTTGACTTCAAAACTGCTATAGAGATAGGAAGACCAGAGTGTCTCTATTCCTTTGGCTCTTTTTTAATTTCTAAATAGTAATTTACGTTTTCTCCATAGTTGCAGTACGACCTAGAAGATAAATTATCTCACTCTCAATTGATTTTAGTCTCAGAGTCCAAACATTTGGGGATTCATTTAGCAAACTCCAGTCTGATATCCAAATTATGTTGCATGATATAAGACATATGTTTATAGGAAATGTTCAAAATGTCTGCTGTAGCTTTAGCGCAGTTCTTTATTTCTCCAAAATCATGTCATATTGATATTTTCTCGAGTAGGCACAAAAGTGAGTCTTCGAACGTGGTCTCCATCTCAATTCTGTTCTTGCCCTCTTAAAATCAGCAAACCGTTTTTTTATGGTAGCGTAGAAAATATAATTATACTTCGGGGCATTCTACATATCTGCATAAATTTGTTTTTGGGAAATCCAAAAATAGATGCTATAATACCGACCCATGCTGAATTTTATCGATATACAAATTTTTGTGTCCTTTTTTCCAATCATTCGAAGAGGCATCGGTTGAACTTTTTTATTTTTACTTCCCTCGTCTGAAAGACGAAGGAAGTATTGTAATCACGAAAAAATCACCTTCCGAGATTTCTTCAGATCTTCACGTTTCAGGTTCCGACGAAAAAGAGGTTTTCTTAATTCCGTCTGTCTGTCTGTTGGCAGTATAGCTCAAACACTATTTGTCGGAGCTAGATGATATTTTGCATACATATTATATTATATCTACCTAGCATGAAACCGGTACAATTTCATACAAATATATACAGAGTGAGCACTTTAAAAAAAATAAAATGTTGTTTATTTTTGGGTTAATTTTGAAATAATTTAGAAGGAAGTAATAACTTTCACATTGGTCAGGCTTTACATTTTCCGAAAATAAGACTCAACCGATACAGGATAATGTCACAAAAGAGTAAAAACATGTCAACAATAAGACCTCTCTGTTCAAGAGAGGCGCGCACCGCGCTTTATCTATAAGGCTTGATGGCGCAGTTGGAATTTCGATTCAGTTACATCCGCTGCGGAGATGGGGTTACGATCGCTATGCATTTTTTTATATTTGCAAATTCGGGCGAGGGAAGGTCTGGGTAAAGCCTTTTACAGATTTTTTATATTGGAATGACGTTCTCCAGCACGCTTTTTAGTCAAAACTAGAACTATTGTGTGTTCAAAAAAAAACTTATCTAGGGTAGATCTTGGAAAGAAAGATAAAATATCTAGCCATGTCTTAACTTAAGTCTGTTGGGAAATGTCAGATTGCATATTGTTTATGAAAACATCTGCCACTGTAACAAGTAAAAGTTTACGCTGCATTAAGTTTAATTGTATCAAGCAGAAAGGAAGATGAGATGGCATGTACACAACAACAACGAGTGTAATAACCATAACGGCCAATAAAAACTGTTTTCGTTAAGTGTTTTGTATATTTTTAGGAAAATAGTTCAAGATCAAGATGTAATTTAGTTCTCTCTGACTTATGGTAGTTCATTTGCTTCAATGGGTATATATCAAGTTACGGCAAACTTCAATTTGATCATGGCATGATGCGAATGAGGTTTTTTTTGTGAACACACGATACAATGAGCTTCACTCTTCTTCAATTTTTCGTAACTTTTTATTTTTATATGTTGTTTGCAGGTTACGAATAATGTCAATGCAAGGTTAATGTCACTGTCTTTTCTCTGCTTCTACTTTCTGTCGTTAGCAAAAGTTATATTTTGTGCCAGAATGACATAACATACCAACAACCAAAGTTAAAAATATTAGATTTAGTTCGCACATTTAAATATCAGCTATAATAAATTATTATTACCAACATACATTTTTGTAGTAAAATTTCTCAAATTAAATTGTTTTTTTTAATAATAAAAAAATAGAATATATTATAAAGCACTTGTTATAGAAAACTAATTCAGCAGTCGTTTTTCAAAGTCGAATTTCAAATTCGTGAAAGAATGCATGGTTTTCTATAACTTGTACTTTAGTATACTATTTACTGACAAAGTTGGTGTAAATATTCATTAGCAATTCTGTTTTAATCAATGACTATTGCGTGGAAAACAAACAAACGTATACATAAATGTATTTAAACAAATACGTAAAAACCATATAGACATATATATTAAAATGTCAGAAATAATATCGAGACGATTGCAAATAGTTTTCTGTAAAATGCAACAAAAACTTTAGTTATGGGGTTATAGCTGGAGATTAGGAAAAACTAAACGCGGAACTCACATAAAATGTCAAAATGTTAAGCTTCAGTTTACATTTTTGTATTAAACAATTTGTCCTTATATACAGAGTGCCCATTTTATCATTCTGTCGCTGAAGACTTGCAAATAGGCGAGACAATTAACCCTTCGGGGGGGGGGGGGGGGGGGGGGAGGGTGATAAAATGGGAACAGATCATTTAGGTTATTATTAGAGGACTGCAATTCAATTGCCTGGGTAATAAATTTATTAGCTAGCCGTATATTCATTGGAAATATCTACAACTATTTTCTTTTTAAAATTTAATCCAATGAACTAAATTAAAAAAAATGACAGATTTGAGAATTTTTCTTAACTTTCTACATCGAAAATGTGAAATGTAAAAGTGAATGTAGAAGAAAAAGTTATTGTAGACAAACTGTCTCTCTGGAAGTAGTCTGTAATATATACCATTGAGTATTTTTAAAACATAAAAAAATAAACAGTTTGTTAAGAGAATATAAATACCTCGTGTGCTGTAAATGAACAGCAAATTGCTAAAGCAAAAATTTGAGTAATTGCTAAAGTAAGTATACTATGCGTGTAACAAATCAGCGCCGTTGATAAGTCTTTGGTCGTATTTGTAATGCTCTTGGTTGCCCAAAAAAATAGTAATAAGACAGCTGTTAGAAATTTCGTTAGTATGAGAAGCAGAAGTTGTACTGAAAATGCCGCATTAAAGTGTTTGCTAACTGTACAAAGTTGGTGATGAATAGCCTTTGCCTTTCGAATCATATGAAATACTTTATTTAGGACAAAGTTGTTCTTCCTGAAAATGAATATAATTGACACAAAGACTTGCTAGGTACTATTATTATATGTGAGAACCTTTTATTTGCCACTTACTTGTTTATAACTGCGATATTACTGCTATTCGAATGTATATGGCTTACAATCGGAGATTTTCTTAAAACCTGCTTAATTTCTAACATATGTATATTTAGCCAGCGAAACCTTTGCCATAAGCTAAGTACAAAGACGCAAAATTGCAGTTCCATTATTGTGCTTAATATCATTGGATTTGCATATGCTACAAGATCTCCAATAACTAAGACATCTGTTGTGATGGCATCCAGAATTACAACTATCGCGAGGTAAGTAATTACTAAAAATATGGAAATTATAATCCAGAGCTTATTCCTGCCACAGAGTTGTTGAATATTGAAAGTAAAGCTAAGTCGTTGCAATTGATTGTCAACTGCAAACATTTCTCTAATTGCGAGCATTACCTGAAATTTTAAAATGGATAGTTTCGTTAATAATTAGTTTTCTCCACAATTCATTTACAAAATGTTTTCGGGGCAATTTAAAAAGAACGTGGAATTTGAATAGTGCATAATATACTTACTTCTTTTCTATGAACACAACTAAGAACTAGAGTGATACCCATGCTTGTCACGTTTATGTAGTCAGTAGCGTAATCCCATACTGTCATAATTATTCCAAAAGTTCTACTTTGGCGTTTAAGGAAAGCGTGTATGGTGTAACCTGATAGTATAAATATTAGGAAAATTGTCCAAGACAAACATAGCTTAGATTCTTGCGGTCCAACTTTACTGATGCTGAATGGTGACAGTCCAATTACTTTTGTACAGTAAATAATTGGTTTTAAGGTATCATAAAGGGAATTAGATTTAAACATGCTAAAAAGACTTGCACGAATAAAATTTCTAGTTTTATGTTAACAGTCGACCTTTTTCCGAATAAACAACTGGTGCTAGGTTAGCCTGTAAATAATTAATAAGTGTGTGACTGCAGCACACAATACATAGCGCAGATATCAAGGTAGACTTGTCAACTGCTGCGTGCTTAATGTTCTTGAAATTGCTTTTAAAATACTGTTTGAGTAAAGTTTTCCCTTGTTAATGCAATAGTACAATATGATGATTAATAAAAACTACCACCACTAGAAATTTAAAATAATCGTATATGTTCAAATCACGCAACAATACAAATTAATTTGCACTGCACGAATATATTTTATCGGTTTAAAATTTTGCCTACCGATTAATTTGAGAGTAGAATACAGTTAGAAGATTGTAAAAGAGAATTTCTCAGAAGAAATATGTTACTCACACAAATTATCGACAAAAGTGAACGAAATATATTCAATAAAAAGGAATAATTTCATTTCTACTTAATCATAGAGCTTCTACTAAAATAAAACTTTATTGGTATTGGAGCTTATTCCACTTTATTGGACAATTGGTTGATTAATTTCTTACGAAGTTATATGCCCTCAGAGCTGGGCAGTAATTAATTACCTTGTAATTAAATTACTACTTAAATTACTCTTTGTTAATTTGCTTTGGAATTGAATTACTTTTAAAATTTCGGTAATTGTAATTGGTAATTGCCATTTCTATTGAAAAGTACTTAACAATTACTTTTTAAATGTAATTACTTACTACATTCAATTAGTCAATTGCTTTTGAGTAATTAATTTACTCTAAAGTGTTTAAATTACTTTGTAAGTAATTGCATGATTTTCTGGTAATTCAATTACTAAATTATTGGCCTCGATAGGTTATTGAAAGTCTAGAACGCAAAAAATAAGATAAGGCCATATTAAGTTCCATGTTAAGCAAATGTCAATATGGCATTCCTAGAGCACTATAAGTATAATTTATGATTTTCTAGGACTAGTCGGATAACAGCTAATCTTGTGCACGAGAAGAGACATACTTGGTGCAGACGCGTATCTTATTAGATGAGATGTGCATGTGTTGTGACTTGTGTAGTGTACGCTGTGCAGGATGTAGGATTGTAGCTTGCTAATATTTATTATATAAAAAGCGAACAATATGTCTGCGGTAACTGCAGAGTTATTTTTTTCAAATGGATCCATTTTACAGTATTGGTTTATAATTATTTATTTATTTCAATTTGCTTGTTTAAAACGATATACTAGCATATGACTATCTAAATACTACTAAACACGAATATACAACAGTTTCTAGTGAAAGTAATGTATGTTGTGCAATTACAATTACTAAGTAATAAATAATTGAATTACTATTTCATTTGAGTAATTGAAGAGCTGATAGTTCACTTACTTCACTGGGGGGTAATTAGTAATTTGTAATTAATTACTTTTGCAAAGTAGTTTTCCCAGCTCTGTTTAAAAATATATTTCGTTTGCAGCATAACAGGCTACCTACAGCATATTTGTGCAAACTAATGTTTGATCACGGGACAAGACAATTTAGTGTAATTAAGTGAAATAGTGCCGATGCGGAAATAGACTGTAAAAAACTAGATAGCGGCACGTGCCGATTACAATATGTGTTTACAATATTCAGCTAACTTCGGCTTACTGGGTCAAGTTACATTACGATAAGGAAGTTTTATGTAGACTGCTGCAATTTTAGTACTATCACTAGGTCAGATTTACACATTGCAAATGTGCATTATTATGCGAACGTCATGTTTTCGTGCCTACACCAATATTAGGTTTTCAGTTGAAAAGGCAGCAACATGACATACATGTAATCATATATAAAGACTGTATTTGTTTAACAATTTTCAATATACTTCTAAACTCTGAGGTGTATTCACTTGTGACCGACGCAGGCTACAAATGTATAAAGGGTAGTTAGGCCTGGCTACTCCAGTCACATTTTAAATCAAAATTCTTCCTCTCCTTTCATCAAGCGTAAACCCCTTTCAATAAAACAACCTGATTATATAACATTATACAATTTATGTTCCTAGGTGCAAACTGAACGAGTGCAAAAAGTAATTCTCGGAACTACGCAAATCGAAGGCTTGCATAAGTTCAAAGAGCATCGCGGACAATATTCGTTCTAGAGACAGTTGAAACTCGAATAGTGTTAGCGATGAAGTTGTAGTTGTAGACGATATATAAATTTCTTTTAGTAGATTGCATAATTTGGATTGATAACGATAATGTTATGAAAGTTTCAAATTCTTTTTTAATTAGTTGTTGGATAGTTTTCCTATTAATATTTTCTCCGACCAAATGAATATGTTGTTGGCTACAGAACTATATATCACCAAAAGATTATTGAAATATAAATAACCAAACATTTTATTAATCCCAGGACATCGTTTGAAAATAGTTTCTTAGAAAGCTTAGAAGAGGCTTCTTCTATTTTACTAAAAATAAAACGTTTCCAGGAAGTCATAGCAGAATTTTAGTTGCACAGATAAATAGGTAAAAATTAAAACTACAATAAGTAAAAATTCAATATAGCAATTACTTATATATCATTATCGACAATGTAAATAATGCAATAAAACCACGAAGAGAGGTTTTTGTTACACCTAGTTACAATGCTTCCATGCATTTTGTTTATCTAACGATTAAAAGATAAATATAATAAGTATAAATAATAAATACCTCTCGCACTGTAGTAGAACAACAGACCACCAGAGCCATAATTTGAACAGTAGTAAATACAAGTATGCTATGCAGATAACAAGTAGATGCTAGAGATGTTTTTTCAGAAGTTTTAATGCTTTTAGTGCCTGTGCATGATTTTTGTATTTTGGATTAGAAATAAAATCTTGTTCTTAAAATAGCCATGTTTTTTCTCTGGAAAATTGAGCATAATCGTTAGTAACGGTTGTTCAGTAATAAAGCAGTTTGGGGTTGGCCATAACTTGAAAACCGTCTTTTCTTAATTGAAAATTCTAAAATGACATGAAAGAGAACATGACAACTGAGAGTTAAAAATAAATCATAGTCAACCCCAAACGGTTTTATTAATGAACACCCTCTATTATCCCGTTATATGTATTATTTGACAGGCGAACAAGTCTATAGCTTTGAGTAAAATAATTAAAGACGCAAGATCAAATTATATAAAGAATGAACATAAGTTATTTATTTAGTAACTGAAACATACAAAGATAAATCATTAAAGATTAGGTAAGAGTAAAATCTGCTCTTTGGTATTAGCTTAAGCTACGGCTGTGGACAATACAATCGCATGGGTAATACAGGATAATCAGCATTTTGCAAAATTTTTAATTGGGCCGTACCTTGAGCTTCTTATATATTTCAGGTAAATGGTGTCTTTTTCGAATATTTATAAAATTAATCATTATAGTAGTAGATAATTGTAGAGTGCGTTCTGATCAATGTGATTTTTAGGCTAACCTAAATAATTAAAAAAAATTGAAATAATTTTTCAGATTTTCAATATATTTTCCATTGGGTAGTAAAATTTTTCTTATTTATAAACACATTGAAAATATTATTTATCTTCATAACGCGCGTACAAGAAGCGTCTAGTGAACTGTAAAGAAATAGAAGCAGTAGTAAATGGGAACTGTTTAAAATTGCACTGTTAGATACGATAAAGAACGTGTATGAAACAAGAAAAATAAATACAGGATTTAAAAGAAGTAGATGGTGGAATATAAAGTAACAGACAAGAAAATAGGACAAAAAAATATGTCAGAACAAAAGCAAAGATAGACATGGCAGATAAGATTTAATAAGTACAGAAAACGTGAGCGGCCAAAGAAAAAACTAAAAAATAAAACAAAATGGGAAAGATTTGGGCAGGAGATTGAACAAACGTGTATGGCAGAAACTAGAAATAGTTTTGGTGTCCGGTAAAAAAACTCAAAAGGAAGAAAACAGAAAAGAACAAAAGTATAAAAGACGAAAGTGTTAATTTAGTAACAAAGAAAACCTTTCATAGAATTTTGGGTTGGTCACGATGGATTGAGCGGTTGCTACAGAAATTCTAAATGTGTAAAACTAGTCAAAGTCGAAAGCAATACTTCGTTTATTATGAATTCAGTCCAGGGAATTGGACAGGAAATGAAATTAATAATATTTTACAATACCTATTAGTCTATCATTATGGCTCTAAAAAGATCACTTCAACGCAATTACCGTATTATTTCGCAAGTAAGTACTGCCAATTTAAACATAATGCAAATAATAATATATTTTTTTCGTATGTGGAACATGTTAATAATCTTCCAATATTTTGGAAACTGCCTGTATAGTTATATTACCACAGTTTGGCAAGTGAATTCAAATAAAGACCGAAAGATTTGAAGAAATAGCTATTGGTTTTTTGATTACAGAAAGCCTGGATTAGTATAATGTACAAGTCGTTTTATTAAAAGGCATATTAAATGAAATACTTCTTATGATGTCATATTTTGTTCAAAATTTGAATTCGCTGTCTTAGAAAACAGATTTTTTTAAACAAAGCATCCTTTACTCTGTAAATTTCTACGTGATTAAATTTTTTTCTTGAAATCTACTTATTCTTATTATTTTAATTAAAACTATAGACTGGTTCACACATCTGCGAAAGTATACGATAGGGTATTTACAGTAGCGATTTACATCATCCCTAATGATATTCAAAACTAGTTATTAGAAGAACAATATATTTTTCAAAACTTACTTGTTATTTGAATATCCGGTATCAATGGGGTTTGAACTAACTTTACTCAAAGTTGCAGATTTTTCTAGAATTCTCTTAATTTTTAGAATTGTCATATTTAGGTACAAAAACCTTTGTCGTACAAGCAGAACCATGAAACAAAATAGAAGCTCAGTAACCGTACTTATAACTCTTGGGAATGAATAAGCCACAATGTCGCTAATAAATGTAATATCTGCTTTAAAATTACGGGCAGGATCAAAAACTGAGAGGAGAACAATGTGAATAACTACTAAAATTATAGCCACAGCAGTCCAGATCATTTGTATGCCGTTTTCATATCGAAATTAAAATTGATTTTTTTTAGTTTTCTATCGACATTAGAAATTTCTTTAAAGCAAGTCATCATCTGAAATGTTTAATATATATATCATTGTCTTAGTTTTTTTAAAATTTGTGAAAGAGTAATACTTACAAATTTTCTGTATATGCAGTTTAAAGTTAAAGTTGTAAACATACTGGCAATGTTTATATAATCATTAGCATAGTCCAAAAATTTCATAACTATTCCGTAAGTTTGGCTTTTTCGGTTGTAGAAAGCCAATAAGGAACTACTGGTAGTTATTGCTAGGATAAAAATTGTCCAAATAACGCTTGACGTTGATTCGTAGGGTTCGTCTTTATTGATGCTGACTGTAATTACTCCAAATAATTTACAAAAATACATCACTGGTTGTATTGCAAAATAAAAAAAGTGGGCGTTGAACATGTTTAATGGGTTTCTTCTTCTTCTTCCTCTTTTTGTAGGCCAGTGGCCTGTTTTAACTACAAAGTGTTTCGTTGAGAGAATTGTAAATACTAGCATGTTATGTTTCACTTATTAAATAGATTATGAATGCAATTTGCGTATAAAAAACGTTTATATATGATTTACTGTAAACTATTTACAACTGTAAGACAATACACTGCAGTCAGCTAACCTAATGTTAAAAATCTATTATACTCAGTACAGAGAAATAAATAAATAATTTATTATGCAAAGCTATACAGTGGGTTTAATTTAGCACTTAACTTTGAAGTGGGTGGTAGACTGGTATATTATTACCATGCACAATTTCTGAACTTCATAAATTTGTAGAATATTCGTAATACGAGCCTGCATTCATTCACACAAACATTGAATAATGCCATTGTTGATATAGAATAACGTTTAAAAAGGGCTTCATCAGAAATGAAACAAAAGACACTGTAAATCACACCAGAGGCGGAATTCTTCTACCGATCGGAAAGGAGGTGCAATTTATAGTCAAGAGCGGGGTATGGCAATAAGCACTTTTCACATGAAAGAAACAGGGTATTAGTCCAAGATAAACAACCCCATATCAGTTAAATTTCTTAACACAAAGTATGAAGCTAAAAATTGGTACACATATAAATTTGAGTATACTGATTCTTAATATCGAAAAGGAAGGTTGCCCAAACAAGGAAACGGTACCACACAGTGGGTCAAAATCCTGAAAAGCTGGCCAAAACTTTGGATGAACTTAGACTCAAGCTAAAATTGGTATACAGTAGGATTTTAGGTCGCTAATTACAAATATGAAATCAAAATTACTGTAAATAAAAATGGCGAAATCAATGTGGCGGCTGTAGTGAAAAATTATCAGGCTTTGATAAAAATTGGAATACAGGAAGTTTTACAGCAGCTGATTACAAATTCGATTTCAAAATACTGTAAATAAAATGGCTGATTCTCTATTTTTTTATGATTTTCCATCATACGACTTCGCTTATGGCTTGTTCTACTTTGTCGTTGGTCATGTATTTAGTTTTGCATATGTTTTTTCTTGATCTTATTAGAAGTACCTCCACCATTTCTTGCAATTTTTTTCTGCTTTCACTGAATGAATACCTTATTCAGTATACTAGTAAAAAGACTATGGAATTGCCAGAGATCTAATGACCAAGCAAGAATAAAAAATTGTGTAACATCTGATAACAGAAATAAAGTTATAGACATAAGTGCCATTAATACAACGAAACTAGGTAGGGATCATTGTATAGTACTAACAAAGATGTATTAGAACACAGTACAAGAACAAAGAAAATTAGCAACAAGTAATTTCCACTAAATTAACGTAATATAGCTGAAACTGAAAACTACGGAATACCAGTAAAAACGTCAAAATTATATATTACATGGAAAAATGAAAAAGACACTCTCGTTAATGAAAAATATCTCCACTGACAGCAACAAAACCGGCACAGCGCAAGAAAGAAACACTGATTAAAGAAACGTTTTTTTGCTATAGATGAGCATGATAAGTCACTAACCTTATTTTCAAACTGACGTCAATTAACATTCGGCAGCTTTTGTATGATGTCCGTTTGTCTTCAACATGCCTCTGTTAGTATTCTTGTAGATAAACGCGTGTTGTAGCTGCCTGGGTACGTCTGTTACGTATTCATGCGTACCGATCGAGCGCACTTCATTCTCGAGCGGCCCTGTCGCCATCGCGTGCTTTATAATGCAACGATAAGCAAGTACGTGAGGCAGCTTTCTTAAGCCGAGCGGGTAAAGTGTGTGACTAGCAATTAGACTGATCATGGCTATGGCGCAGAGTCAAATTTTACCATTTTCTTTCTTTGCGAATCAGTGTAATTCACGTTGCCCGGTGTTTTATTTAACCTTTCAGTATTCTTCAAATATTAAGACATTTTCACTTATTTTGTACATAATCTTGAACACTTTTCAACTGTCATTCAATCTGACAAAAGCTGTTACAGTGCTTTATTTAAGAAATACTATCGTCCTTGACTATGAACTAAGTGAACGGGAGGTATTTTTCTGTAAGGGTATATACACATCTTTATTTAGCTTGTAAGTTTTGAATTGCGTTATACTGTTATATTTTTTAAGCAAAACACACGGTTGCTATGGTACTGCTTACTGCGCTTGTTGGTATATTTTGTATAACGTAAGAAGTAGGTGAAGCTAAATTGAAGCACGAGAAACAAATAGCAGTTATATCTTTCTATTTAGACAAATGCAATAGACATTTAATAATTTATTTTTTTAAATGTAAATTTGGGAGAAAAGGAACCCAGACGTAATTGTGGGATAATTTATAAAAATTCTAAAACTCAAAAAATAAGACGTATGTATCTATTGTCATATTATTTTACATTTTCGAAAAAATTGGAAGTAGGAACTGTATATTATTGGCACCAGATCTTATCCCTCAAATTTTGTTCAGGGGCGGCCATCTCAATGCTAAAAATGTGGAAGGGCTGTAAATATTTTCTGGGATATATTACTACTTATTATGAAGTGAAATTGATTATTCCTGTATATTTCGATTTAGAAATCTATCGATACTAACTCCGTTAATGCTCGTTTTTCGAAAAAAATCTCAAAGGGTTGTAGCGATTCAAATTACAACGGATATGCTATAATCATTTTCAGATTTCCATATAATTTTTTTTTGTATTCGCTCCCCAAACTGGTTACTTTGGAAACTATCTAGGATCCTCAAAATGGCCATTTAGAGGCCTTGTACTTAAAGTCGTCATGGCAACATTTTAGCGGACTCAAACATTAGTTGCCATGACGACTTTAAGTACAAGGCCTCTAAATGGCCATTTTGAGGATCCTAGACAGTTTCCAAAGTAACCAGTTTGGGGTGCGAAAAATACATTTTCGCGCGGCCTCCTAATATAATGCCGCGTTAATGGTAATTGAAACTTCATATTATAATGTTTGGAGAGCTAATACAAAAAAAACGTTGTATGCAACACGTCCTCAAATGGCTTTAGAGGACTCATCTTCATATTACGGACTCGGCTGCGCTTCGCTCCGCCTCATCCGGAAACATTACGACTCGTCCTCTAAATCCTGGCTTTGAGGACTAGTTACATAAAATACTATTAAATGTTATGACGTCATTAATATATATTTTTTGACAACATATATTTGTATCCTTGATTTCGGTAGTAAATTTTAATTTGTTTTCAACGGTGTACAATTTTAAATAGGTATATTAAATAAGAATTGGAAAAAGGAAATAGTCAAAACTAAAAATAAGTTTGTTAATAAATATTTCTCACAGAAAATACAAATACGCACTTAGTTTATTATAATATTTACCAATTCTTCGATTGCCAACTTCAAAAAATAGTTTTAATTAGGTTTCCTTATTATTTAAACTTTAAAGCAGCTTTTTTCATTTTTTTAAATGAAATCTACTCAAAATTTTATACTGTCGAAATATATTAAAATTTACCACCGATATAAATGATTAAATATAAGTACTCTTCTGGGTAGACCTTACTTCTACAGAGTTTTTCCCCGGGGTGATTGATGTGGAAAGTCTTGAAAACAGGAATAAGGAGCCGTGGACCAAAGGTTGTGGCGATGGACCTGCGGCCCATTACTCGTAAAACAATATAAATGCAACAAAATCTACTAAACTACCTTGGAAGTCGAAATGGAAATTACGACGGCGAAAACAGCTAGGAAAAAAGACCATAAATGTAGGAACATGAAATGTTAAAAAATGTAAAAGGAAAATGAAGGATGTAATAAACTAAATAGAAAAGCTGAAGATGGATATCACAGCAATTACAGAAAAAAAAAATGTGGTATTGAGAAAATCGGAAACTTCATTTACATATACAGCGGGGTACTTAAAGAAGAGTGAGCTAAAAGAGGAATTTCAATAATAGTAAATAAGAAATATAAACATAAAATAACAAACTGGGAAACAATTCATGAAATAATTGCTGTGATAAATTTTAACCACTTTGGATATAAACTGTCAATAATAGGAGTACATGCTCCAAACGAAGACGCTAACAGCACTGAAAAAGACCAACACGAAAAGAGCCTCACTGACACAATAAGTAGAATTGGCAATCAGAGAGAGATAATGATAGGCAATTTCAATGCCAGAACGGAAAGGAAGGAAAAAAGTTCTGTAGTGAGAAGACGCCATGAATGAGAATCGTCAAAGACTAATTGATATGTATAAACAGTATACCCTTAAAATATGTAACGGATCCTTTGATTACAAAAACATACACAAATTCCCATGGACACAGGAAACTATAAATCTAAAATGTACGTTATTATTAACCAGGAGACCCAACAAAAAACAACATGTTCTATTTACGTGATAAGTTCTTACATAAATTGCAGACCAATCCAATTTGATTATTTTTAATCACGTGAGTCAGTTTGACAAATCAGATCACACTTGAAGTGAAAACGACCCTAGGGTGATTTTCAATCACCATGGAAACTACTTAATTAAAATTCAGTAGTATCTTATGACAAGTTGGTGGCACTGTAAATCTAAGTCAGTTTTGACACAGACTGACCCAAAACCTAACCTCAAGTTTGACATAGACTTACAGTGCAACCAAAAGAAAAATTATTAATTTATTTAAGAACTTATCTTTCCGAATTCACCGCGGCCAGTGATAAATTCTTATAATTTTGACAAATAATATCCCTCAAGTGCCTTACCTTTAAGAAATAATCCTCGGCTTCGCCTCGGGGGATTTATAGGTAACGCACTTTCGGGTTGTTATTTGTTAAAATTGCGGGTGATTATCACTGCCTTAGTAAATTATATCTGAGAATATCATTAATAAAAGTTGTTTAGAATGTAAAATTATGTTCCCATCCAAAATTTCAGAAATGTCAGCTTACTTTTATGAAACCGTGCTAATAGGAAAAGTACCTCATTTAAACTACAATCCTTTTTTCGTTTTTCTATAAAAATGGTTTTATATATTTCTGTCAAAATAAACCAACCTACAGTCAAATACACAAATAGATTTTTTTCCAAGTTTCTTCCTCTACATAGATGTGCTTTACTAAGGAAAATACTATAATGTGGGCTCGCCTTACCCCGCTTTAGCAGTTCTACGGTTAATAATGTAATATTTTGCTTAATCTCATGGATAGTAAATTCTCCACACCGGTAACATAATATCAAAATGTAGTACTAGAAACACTCGTGACTATAATAAATTGACTTAGATCATCCTTATGCAGCTTCTTATATCTCCATTTACTTGTAAATCCCCGAATGTAAGAACAATAAAGTGCTTTAAGGATTCTGATTAGTGTATATGCCGAAACTTGTTTAAAAATGTCAGATACTGCTTTCTTTGCATTAATGTGGTAAAATAGAAAACAAGTTAGTTTAATATATATTGAAGATACAAGTCTGATTATGAGCATCTTAACGATACGAGTGTGATTGCCAAAACGAGGCGGTGAGGCGAGTTTTGCGGCAATCAAACGACTTTCGTTAAGTGCCATAAGCAAACGTGTATTGTTCAATATTTTATCTTCATCAATAAATTCTGGTTTAATATATGTTTTATATAAAAAACTTAGTACTCAGCACTGAGTGCGCTAATGAAGCTCAATGATACTAAAACGAATTTGGTTAACAGTCTATAACAACACCAATGGAGATAATAGATATTAACGATACAAGTTTGATTATGATCATCTTAACGAGTTTCGTTAAGTGCCATAAGCAAACGTGTATTGTTCAATATTTTTACTTCCTTTTACTATAAAGGAAGTATTGGATTCACCCCAAAAATTCGAAATTGAGTTTTCAACGGATCTTCACGTTTTAGAGTCCCCTGATCCCAAAAAACATATTTTTTTTCATTGGTCTGTCTGTGTGTGTGTGTGTCTGTGTGTGTGTCTGTGAACAGAATATCTCAAAAACGAAAAGAGGTATGGCGTTGAAACTTCATATATAAGTTTTGTGTACTATGTAGATGAGACAGCAAGCTTTTGAAGAAAATCGCATAACCGGAAGTAGGTGTTTACTCTTGTGATTTTTCAGTTTTTTTCGATTTTTTCAAAAACGGCTCTAACGATTTTTTTTAAATTTTACATTTTTCTTACATTTTTAATGTGTATTAATGTGAGATAGGTGATTTTCCAGTTGAATACTTCTAAAATAGGTTTCTTTTGTTTTTTTTTTCTATTTTTTTTATTAACTCCTATTTTAAATAAAACACCCGGTATATTATTACATTTTTGAATTCACCTTAAAATTCTAGAGAAAATTTGTCTCTTCAACTAATACTCGATTTTGTACCGTTTTTGTAGAATTTGTAATTTTTGAAAATTTTTAACAAATGGTTAAAAATTAAAAATGTAATTTTTGACTAATTATAAGATCACTGTAAAAGGAAGTTGTGTGAGTGTATCACACCAGATTTTATCTTTATCAATAAATTCTGGTTTAATATATTTATTATATAAAAAACTCTGTACTCAGCACTGAGTGCGCTAATGAAGCTCTTAACGATACTACAATTAATTTGGTTAACAGGCTATAACAACACCGATGGAGATAATAGATATTAACGATACAAGTTTGATTATGAGCATCTTAACGACACGAGTTTGATTGCCAAAAACGAGGCGGTGAGCCGAGTTTTGCGGCAATCAAACGAGTCTCGTTAAGTGCCATAAGCAAACGTGTATTGTTCAATATTTTATCTTCATCAATAAATTCTGGTTCAATGTATTTCTTGATACAAAAAGAGTGCGGTAATATTCATTACCGCACTGAGTGCCGTAATATCTATCCATTACCGCACTGAGTGCGGTAATATCCATTACCGCACTCAGTGCGGTAATGACGCTCATAACAATACTAAAATTAGTTTGGTTAAGAGTCTATAACAACACCGATGAAGATAATAGATATTAACGATACAAGTTTGATTATGAGCATCTTAACGACACGAGTTTGATTGCCAAAAACGAGGCGGTGAGCCGAGTTTTGCGGCATTCAAACGAGTCTCGTTAAGTGTCACAAGCAAACGTGTATTGCTCAATATTTTATCTTCATCAATAAATTCTGGTTCAATGTATTTCTTTACACAAAAAGAGTGCGGTAATATCCATTACCGCACTGAGTGCAGTAATTAAGCTCTTAACGATACTAAAATTAATTTGGTTAAGAGTCTATAACAACACTGATGGAGATAATAGATATTAACGATACAAGTTTGATTATGAGCATTCTAACGAAACGACTTTCGTTAAGTGCCATAAGCAAACGTGTATTGTTCAATATTTTCACTTCATCAATAAATTCTGGTTCAGTGTATTTTTTTATATAAAAAGAGTGTGGTAATATCTATCCATTATAGCACTGAGTGCGGTAATGGATAGATATTACCATTACCGCACTCAGTGCGATAATGAAGCTCTTAACGATACTAAAATTAATTTGGTTACAATACCGATAAAGATAAATAAAGTAAATTAACATATTCGAAAAGAACAGGTTACTAAATATTTCTTAAAATCCTGACGAATTGCAAAAATTTTTAAGTAATTTCCAGAATGAGCATGAAAAATGCGTGAAGTATACGTATTCGCTTATTAGAAGAACGTGTGTCTATAAGAAGAAGGTGTGTCGACCGGTGGCATCAGTCTTAAATAATTTATCGTTAAATGTTACTAGACTACTATAAATACCTCTTGTGTGGTGGCCGAACAAGAAAGAACCAGCCCAACTATTTGGAAAATTGCTAACAGAATTATGCTATGCATATAGCAAACAAATGCCGTTGATATGTCCTCATTGCTTTGAATACTTCTGGCAGCCCAAAAAAATAAAATCAATACAATTGTCAGAAATTTCGTTAGTACTAATAACAAAATCTGTATGGAAAAGGCCTGGTTTAATTTCTTGCTGACTGTACTAAGCTGACGATGTATAGCTTTGGTTTTTATAATTACAGTTACTATTTTAGTTTGCATATAATCGTAGTCCATTCTGGAAATATTAAAAAAGAAAAGTAAAATATGAATTGGCAAAACTAGCTCAAAGTTACGATTTTTTAAGCAGAGAACTTACTTTTTAGTAGTACTTATGATGGATTCATGAGTTTTGCCAACGGTGCTAGATGGTTTGCTTAAGATTTCTTTAATTTCTAAAACCTCTAAGTTCAGCCAAAAGAATCTTCGTCTCAAAAGGAGAATTAGAGCGCAAAATTCTAGTTCCATGATGGCGCTGATAATTATAGGATTTGCATATGCTATAAGATCACCAATCATTGATACATCTGGATTAAAGAAACTAAGGGCATCGAGAACTACCATTACGGAGAGATATGTAATTACCGTGCATATGCTTAGTACTATCCAAATTTTACTGTGTCGATAATATTTTTGAATGTCAAATTTAAAACTTAATTGTCTTAGTTCGTTATCAACTCCAGAAATTTCTTGTAGGGAACTCATGATCTGAAATAAGTAAAACATCATATAGCTGATAATTATATCAAGCAAATTATTTTCTTTTAAATTAATCGAATTTATATAAAAAATTCTCTTGTAATTGATGCAAAAGAAGAGGAACAACCATGTGCCATATTCATATCCAGAGTCCGGCAACGATGTGGGGGTGGAAGATATTTGCAAAACTATGAAAGTAACGAATATTTTGCAAATAAATATTGTAGATACGATGGTGGTGCACATTACTAAAATAGTTTTGATTATGCAGAGTGGCACAAAATAGTGCGGCGAATCAAACTTCCTTGTTCTTAAATGGAATGCCCTATATTTGGGTTGCTTAAAAGTTTTGCATTGAAATGCTTATTGTTTTAATATGAAGTTGTATGGGTCTAAGGTCAAATGTTTTGGAGATATTAAAGATTTTATGAAAAAAAATACTGAGCTTTAGGCGGCTGCTGTAAGCAACAGAAAACAATTGAATAAAGAAAAACGTTACCTAAAAATATGACTTTCGTGAACTACCTTGCAAGTGTAAAATGGTAGATCTGGGTATTAATGCTATACAGGGTGTTAAACATTTTTTTAAAACGAAACGCCCTGTATATTTTTGTATTTTAAAAAAGCTCTTTTAATAAACATTCTTTTGATATCTTACTTCATACCACTAAATTTAAGCACGTTAAGATGCTTTATTTCAAGGGGTAACAAACAAAGGTCGTTAAAATAATGATTTAAACAGTTGAGTTCTTCAAACAAAAGATAAAACCAAGTTTAGAAAACTAAAGTCCAGCGACTGCTCAGAACTAGAAAGAACAAATACGAAAAAAGAAACAAAAACAGGAGAAAACTAAATCTGAAGAGCGATTGAATTTAGGGATAGGAAATGAAATGTCAAAAGAAAGCTGATTAAAAATACAGAGATATACAGGGTGTTTCATTTAAATAAATCAAAATAATTATATTTGTTGATTATGGGTTCTTTGTGCAGTTTTAATACTCAGAGCAGGAAACGAGAACGATTTAAACATTTAATGTAATTGCGTATAGGATTTTGGTGTATTGGCTTTTGTTTGGGTTTATCTGAGTTTGTTTGACCTTGGAATTAATTTATTTCTGCATTTATCGTTCTTTCCGGTTTATTATTCCTTGTATCAACACTGGCTGGATTTATATTTTCTAAACCTGGTTTTGTGCATTTATTTTTGGAGAGCTCAAGTGTTTAAATCATTGTTTTAACGGCGTTTGTTTATTATCCCTTGAAATAAAACATTTTAAGGGGATTAAATTGTTTTTATTGTCAAACACGCATATCTGAAAAACAATTGAAAGTTATGAAGTAAAATATCAAAATGAAGATCATTGAAAAGGCTTTACAAAAACACAAAATTATACAGGGCGGTCCATTTGAAAAAAACGAAATCTTTAAATTTGCAAATGTGGAGCACCCTGTACAGCATTAATATCCAAATCCACTATTTTACACTTGCAATGTAGTACAGGAAAATCAAAATTTTTTGGAAATGTTTATCTTTATTCAATTGTTTTGTGTTGCTTACAGCAGCCGCCTGAAGCTCAGTATCTTTTGCATAAAATCGTTAATATCTCAAAAACAGTTGACGGTAGACCCATACAAAATATCAAAATCAGGAGCATTTCAATGCAAAACTTTTAAACCACTCCAATATAGGACATTCCATTTAAAAACAAGTAAGTTTGATTTGCAACACTTTTTGAGCCACCCTGTATAATCAAAACTATTTTAGTAAAGTCCCTTCGTATCTAGAACATTTATACATATTGCTATGAACCCCTTTATGGTGTTTAGATTATTTAATTTAAATAACTCCGGTAGAACAAAGGCTATATAAGCTAGTATGGTATTATTTTTGGATTGAAATAAATTTCTGTTTAGATAAATGTATGTAAAATATATGCCCTTTTTACATAATTATTTACTATTGAGTTTATTTCTTTTTTGCTAGCTCTAGGAGAAGAACTACTCTCAAATCAAGTTAGGTTCATGCATCATCAAAATTATTACCTGTGATAGTTGATTAGTACAACGAAAAATTACTTAAAAAATTATGACAGTTGTACAACAACCAGATAATAAAAATCGTTTAATTAAAGGGTTTTTTATTTTTAAAATTTACTTTTACCGAAAATACATTTACATTTTAGAATAAAAATTTTGTTGATATTTTTAATATTACAATTTTCGGTAGCAATAATTATTCATATCAATTTTTTTTAAACCTAACACTCTGGGATACATTTCAATACAGTTTATTTTAATTTGACATTTTTATAAGTGACTTTTCAAAAAATTATTTGACTCTGCCTTTCATCTTAATTCAAGTTATCTTATGGTTTATTCTAATTGCTATGTAATATAAATTATGATCTGAACTCTGATATTACCAAACAACTATCTCTAATAAATCAGACATTATTGAATTCATATGTTAGAACCTTTCTGATAAAATATTGATTGCTTTACAGGCTTTGTATTCAATCTGTTATCCATTAAATAAATCTCAAATAGTTATGCTGTTCTTCTACTACATAAATTCACCCTTGTACATTTTAATAAGTAATTAATTTATCCTTCCATAAATCATCTCACACCTGGGGATTAACTTTCATAAAAAAAAACTAGCAGTCTTGAAATGCTACCATTACAATATACACAATATTCGTGTAACTCTCATAGTTTTAGAAATATCTTGCATCCCGACATAGATTGCCGAACCTTGTATTATTACTTACTTGTTTTCTATTAATAAAACTGAGAATTAAACAGATACTCATGCTTGCTATGTTTACATAATCATTAGCGTAGTCCCAAACTTTCATGATTAAACCTAAACTTCTGTTCGCCCGCCTCATGAACCCAAGAATAGAATAAGTGGTAAATGCCAATGTGAGTAGAATGCTCCAAGATTTACTTAACATGGATTCACGCAATCCAGTTTTGCTGATGTCAAATGGTGCTAAACCAAAAATTTTCGTACAGTATATTAGTGGCTTTATAGCCCCATAAAAGGCTTCGCTTGTTTCCATTGTTCAGCGTTATATTAGAAACTTAAAAGTCCAACTAATGTTCTTAGACGAATATGTGAATTATTAAGTAACGCTTGATTGTGCTGTAAACAGTGCATACATACACAAAAACATACATTTACGCCTAATGTTCCTTTAAATACATCAATGTTTTGTCAATCACGTAGTCTTTATTGAATTTCTAAATTTATGATCGCATTGTAAACAGTTGATTACTATAATTTTCTGAATGTTTTAAAAGCGTCGAATTGTCATTGTTAAATTACGGTGTTGACTCTCCAGATGTTCCAATATCTTAACATTTAAATAATAATAATATCGTTTGAGCTTCAATAATTCTACGACTATGCACTCGATTGTGTTGATATAAAATTGAAAATGAGCTTAAATTACCCCTTCTTTTGTTGTTATTTAATTACTCTATAGTTTAATATCTAAAAGTGGTGCATACGATTCGAGCTGAAATCATACTATAAGACATCACATTCATGTTGTTTATACAAAGTGTGAAACTTTCTATTGCTGAATTTGTATATCATTTTGCTTTGGCTCGAAATAATATACTTGTGAGTTATAATCTATTACTAATATTTTGTAATCTTTTATTTCGTGCAATATTAGGTAGGTAAATATAGATAATTTGCATTGATTCGCCTTTATATAATAGTTATTAACAACTTCGTTAAAGTAATTTTCCCGAATGAGCACTTTGTTTGCAGCACGACCAAAGGGAGTTAAGCTTGTAGTGCGAATTCGAGAAAATTCTTCCCGAAATTTTAGGTACAATGTTTTTTGTAACGAATAACTGAAAATATTTTAGAAATAAAAAAATATTGTTTACTGAGTTGACAGAACAAATCACTAAATTTTTATACGTACAGGTTACAGAATCTAGATTGAGACACGGTGAAAATCGGAACTAATGTTAGAATCTAGTATTTTCCAAGTTTCGTATTGGTAACATTTTTACATCTATCATATTGAAATTAAATTGTTAACCTTATTTAAGCTAAATGATATAATAAATCAGAGGCGTACGCAACATTGCGGTATGGTGTATTATCAGTTCTTGAATGTTAAAAGGATTGCGGAAATAATGGTGTTAAGTTGAACAACCAGGCTCTGCTAAACCTTCTATCCCAGCAAAAGCAATTTTCACACAAAGAATCTGTCATATGACGTTAGTCACTGCACAAACGGAATCCCTTTACCCACCGTTACCGATTACTTGTCATTTAAAATGTAACCAAACTTTGTATGTTTGACAACTTTCCACATATTGCCAATTCATCAAATATGATCACAGCGCATTTCATGGCCTACCTTGAGAGTCAATCTAGTTTCTGTGACCTGTACCCTATGCACCTGTTAGCTTTTGTCGTAAGGTCACTAAATCACGTTAGCTTCGCTAACACAGGTAGGGAAACTCCGTGTTCTTTATGTCAAACCAAACTCGGTTTTGCAGTGACATACACAAGCAGTTTTTATTGCGGCTGAAAATTATCATTGTCTAACTTCTAATTTAGAGAAAAGATTACGTCTTCGCATTCCGAAAGGTAAATCAATAATAAAAACGGTTAGTTAAGCCGATATTATAAAAAACCTGTTTATTGGTGGAATGACTCGATCAAGAAACTCAGAGTAGACTGTATGAAAAAGAAACGAAGACTTACACGAGCCAATGCCAAACCTAACAC